>JAUPFR010000020.1:647135-935653 GCA_036925125.1 Oreortyx pictus | reverse complement strand
AAAGTGGAGTGGAGTGGACTGGAGTGGAGTGCAGTGGAGTGGAGTTGAGTGGAGTGGAGTGGAGTGGAATGGAGTGGAGTGGAGTGGAGTGGAGTGGAGTAGGGTGAAGTAGAGTGGAGTGGAGTGGAGTGGAATGGAGTGGAGTAGGGTAAAGTGGAGTGGAGTGGAGTGGAGTGGAGTGGAGTGGAGTGGAGTGGTATTAAGTGGAAAGGAGTAAAGTGGAGGGGCGTGGAGTGGAGTGGAGTGGAGTGGAGTGGAGTGGAGTGGAGTGAAGTGGATTGGAGTGGTGTGGAGTAGAGTGGAGTGGAGTGGAGTGGAGTGGAGTGGAGTGGAGTGGAGTGGAGTGGAGTGGAGTGGACTGCAGTGGAGGGGCGTGGAGTGGAGTGGAGAGGAGTAAAGTGGAGGGTAGTTGAGTGGAGTGTAGTGTAGTGTAGAGCAGTGTAGTGGAGTGGAGTGGAGTGGAGTGGAGTGGAGTGGAGTGGAGTGGAGTGGAGTGGTGTTGAGTGGAGAGGAGTAAAGTGGAGTGAGTGGACTGGAGTGGAGTGCAGTGGAGTGGAGTTGAGTGGAGTGGAGGGGAGTGGAGTGGAGTAGAGTGGAATGGAGTGGAGTGGAGTGGAGTGGAGTGGAGTAGGTTGAAGTAGAGTGGAGTGGAGTGGAGTGGAGTGGAGTGGAGTGGAGTGGAGTGGAGTGGAGTGGAGTGGTGTGGAGTAGAGTGGAGTGGAGTGGAGTGGAGTGGAGTGGAGTGGAGTGGAGTGGAGTGGAGTGGAGTGGAGTGGAGTGGAGTGGGGTGAGTAAAGTGGAGTAGATTGGAGTAGAGTGGAGAGGAGTGGAGTGGAGTGGAGTGGAGTTGTATTAAGTGGAAAGGAGTGGAGTGATGTTGAGTGGAGAGGAGTAAAGTGGAGTGGAGTGGACTGGAGTGGAGTTGAGTGGAGTGGAGTGGAGTAGAGTGGAGTGGAGTGGAGTGGAGTGGAGTGGAGTATAGTGGAGTGGAGTGGAGTGGAGTGGAGTGGAGTGGAGTGGAGTGGGGTGAAGTAGAGTGGAGTGGAGTGGAGTGGAGTGGAGTGGAGTGGAGTGGATTGGAGTGGAGTGGAGTGGAGTGGAGTGGGGTGAAGTGAGGTGGAGTGGAGTGCAGTGGACTGGAGTGGATTGGGGTGGAGTAGAGTGGAGAGGAGTGGAGTGGATAGGAGTGGAGTGGAGTGGTATTAAGTGGAAAGGAGTGGAGTGATGTTGAGTGGAGAGGAGTAAAGTGGAGTGGAGTGGAGGAGTGGAGTGGAGTGGAGTGGAGTGGAGTTGAGTGGAGTGGACTGGAGTGTAAAGGAGTTGAGTGGTGTTGAGTGGAGAGGAGTAAAGTGGAGTGGAGTGGACTGGAGTGGAGTGGAGTGGAGTGGAGTTGAGTGGAGTGGACTGGAGTGGAAAGGAGTGGAGTGGTGTTGAGTGGAGAGGAGTAAAGTGGAGTGGAGTGGAGTTGAGTGGAGTGGAGTGGAGTAGAGTGGAGTGGAGTGGAGTGGAGTGGAGTGGAGTGGAGTATAGTGGAGTGGAGTGGAGTGGAGTGGAGTGGAGTGGAGTGGAGTGGGGTGAAGTAGAGTGGAGTGGAGTGGAGTGGAGTGGAGTGGATTGGAGTGGAGTGGAGTGGAGTGGAGTGGGGTGAAGTGGGGTGGAGTGGAGTGCAGTGGACTGGAGTGGATTGGGGTGGAGTAGAGTGGAGAGGAGTGGAGTGGATTGGAGTGGAGTGGAGTGGTATTAAGTGGAAAGGAGTGGAGTGATGTTGAGTGGAGAGGAGTAAAGTGGAGTGGAGTGGACTGGAGTGGAGTGGAGTGGAGTGGAGTTGAGTGGAGTGGACTGGAGTGGAAAGGAGTTGAGTGGTGTTGAGTGGAGAGGAGTAAAGTGGAGTGGAGAGGACTGGAGTGGAGTGGAGTGGAGTTGAGTGGAGTGGACTGGAGTGGAAAGGAGTGGAGTGGTGTTGAGTGGAGAGGAGTAAAGTGGAGTGGAGTGGACTGGAGTGGAGTGGAGTGGAGTGGAGTGGAGTGGAGTGGAGAGGTGTGGTGTTGAGTGGAGAGGCGAGGAGTGGAGTGGAGTGGAGTGGAGTGGAGTGGAGTGGAGTGGATTGGAGTGGAGTGGAGAAGAGTGGAGTGGAGTGGAGTGGAGTGGAGTGGAGTGGAGTGGAGTGGAGTGGAGTGGAGTGGAGTGGAGTGGAATGGCGTGGAGTACAGTGGAGAGGAGTAAAGTGGAGTGGAGTGGAGTGGAGTGGAGTGGAGTGGAGTGGAGTGGAGTAGAGTGGAGTGGAGTGGAGTGGAGTGGAGTGGAGTGGAGTGGAGTGGAGTAGAGTGGAGTGGAGTGGAGTGGAGTGGGGTGGAGTGGTGTTGAGTGGAGAGGAGTAAAGCGGAGTGGAGTGGAGTGGGTTGAAGTGGAGTGGAGTTGAGTAGAGTGGAGTGGAGTGGAGTGGGGTGGAGTGGAGTGGGGTGAAGTGGAGTGGAGTGGAGTGGAGTGGTCTGGAGTGGAGTGGGGTTGAGTAGAGTGGAGAGGAGTGGAGTGGAGTGGAGTGGAGTGGTATTAAGTGGAAAGGAGTAAAGTGGAGGGGCGTGGAGTGGAGTGGAGTGGAGTGGAGTGGGGTGAAGTGGGGTGGAGTGGAGTGCAGTGGACTGGAGTGGATTGGGGTGGAGTAGAGTGGAGAGGAGTGGAGTGGATTGGAGTGGAGTGGAGTGGTATTAAGTGGAAAGGAGTGGAGTGATGTTGAGTGGAGAGGAGTAAAGTTGAGTGGAGTGGACTGGAGTGGAGTGGAGTGGAGTGGAGTTGAGTGGAGTGGACTGGAGTGGAAAGGAGTTGAGTGGTGTTGAGTGGAGAGGAGTAAAGTGGAGTGGAGTGGACTGGAGTGGAGTGGAGTGGAGTTGAGTGGAGTGGACTGGAGTGGAAAGGAGTGGAGTGGTGTTGAGTGGAGAGGAGTAAAGTGGAGTGGAGTGGAGTTGAGTGGAGTGGAGTGGAGTAGAGTGGAGTGGAGTGGAGTGGAGTGGAGTGGAGTGGAGTATAGTGGAGTGGAGTGGAGTGGAGTGGAGTGGAGTGGGGTGAAGTAGAGTGGAGTGGAGTGGAGTGGAGTGGAGTGGATTGGAGTGGAGTGGAGTGGAGTGGAGTGGAGTGGGGTGAAGTGGGGTGGAGTGGAGTGCAGTGGACTGGAGTGGATTGGGGTGGAGTAGAGTGGAGAGGAGTGGAGTGGATTGGAGTGGAGTGGAGTGGTATTAAGTGGAAAGGAGTGGAGTGATGTTGAGTGGAGAGGAGTAAAGTGGAGTGGAGTGGACTGGAGTGGAGTGGAGTGGAGTGGAGTTGAGTGGAGTGGACTGGAGTGGAAAGGAGTTGAGTGGTGTTGAGTGGAGAGGAGTAAAGTGGAGTGGAGAGGACTGGAGTGGAGTGGAGTGGAGTTGAGTGGAGTGGACTGGAGTGGAAAGGAGTGGAGTGGTGTTGAGTGGAGAGGAGTAAAGTGGAGTGGAGTGGACTGGAGTGGAGTGGAGTGGAGTGGAGTGGAGTGGAGTGGAGTGGAGAGGTGTGGTGTTGAGTGGAGAGGCGAGGAGTGGAGTGGAGTGGAGTGGAGTGGAGTGGAGTGGAGTGGATTGGAGTGGAGTGGAGAAGAGTGGAGTGGAGTGGAGTGGAGTGGAGTGGAGTGGAGTGGAGTGGAATGGGGTGGAGTACAGTGGAGAGGAGTAAAGTGGAGTGGAGTGGAGTGGAGTGGAGTGGAGTGGAGTGGAGTGGAGTGGAGTAGAGTGGAGTGGAGTGGAGTGGAGTGGAGTGGAGTGGAGTGGAGTGGAGTAGAGTGGAGTGGAGTGGAGTGGAGTGGGGTGGAGTGGTGTTGAGTGGAGAGGAGTAAAGCGGAGTGGAGTGGAGTGGGTTGAAGTGGAGTGGAGTTGAGTAGAGTGGAGTGGAGTGGAGTGGGGTGAAGTGGAGTGGAGTGGAGTGGAGTGGTCTGGAGTGGAGTGGGGTGGAGTAGAGTGGAGAGGAGTGGAGTGGAGTGGAGTGGAGTGGTATTAAGTGGAAAGGAGTAAAGTGGAGGGGCGTGGAGTGGAGTGGAGTGGAGTGGAGTGGGGTGAAGTGGGGTGGAGTGGAGTGCAGTGGACTGGAGTGGATTGGGGTGGAGTAGAGTGGAGAGGAGTGGAGTGGATTGGAGTGGAGTGGAGTGGTATTAAGTGGAAAGGAGTGGAGTGATGTTGAGTGGAGAGGAGTAAAGTTGAGTGGAGTGGACTGGAGTGGAGTGGAGTGGAGTGGAGTTGAGTGGAGTGGACTGGAGTGGAAAGGAGTTGAGTGGTGTTGAGTGGAGAGGAGTAAAGTGGAGTGGAGTGGACTGGAGTGGAGTGGAGTGGAGTTGAGTGGAGTGGACTGGAGTGGAAAGGAGTGGAGTGGTGTTGAGTGGAGAGGAGTAAAGTGGAGTGGAGTGGACTGGAGTGGAGTGGAGTGGAGTGGAGTGGAGTGGAGTGGAGTGGAGAGGTGTGGTGTTGAGTGGAGAGGCGAGGAGTGGAGTGGAGTGGAGTGGAGTGGAGTGGAGTGGATTGGAGTGGAGTGGAGAAGAGTGGAGTGGAGTGGAGTGGAGTGGAGTGGAGTGGAGTGGAATGGGGTGGAGTAGAGTGGAGAGGAGTAAAGTGGAGTGGAGTGGAGTGGAGTGGAGTGGAGTGGAGTGGAGTGGAGTGGATTGGAGTGGAGTGGAGTGGAGTAGAGTAGAGTAGAGTGGAGTGGAGTGGAGTGGAGTGGAGTGGAGTGGAGTGGAGTGGAGTGGAGTGGAGTGGAGTGGAGTGGAGTGGAGTAGAGTGGAGTGGAGAGGAGTGGAGTGGGGTGGAGTGGTGTTGAGTGGAGAGGAGTAAAGCGGAGTGGAGTGGAGTGGAGTGGGTTGAAGTGGAGTGGAGTTGAGTAGAGTGGAGTGGAGTGGAGTGGGGTGGAGTGGAGTGGGGTGAAGTGGAGTGGAGTGGAGTGGAGAGGAGTAAAGTGGAGTGGAGTGGACTGGAGTGGAGTGCAGTGGAGTGGAGTTGAGTGGAGTGGAGTGGAGTGGAATGGAGTGGAGTGGAGTGGAGTGGAGTGGAGTAGGGTGAAGTAGAGTGGAGTGGAGTGGAGTGGAATGGAGTGGAGTAGGGTAAAGTGGAGTGGAGTGGAGTGGAGTGGAGTGGAGTGGAGTGGAGTGGAGTGGTATTAAGTGGAAAGGAGTAAAGTGGAGGGGCGTGGAGTGGAGTGGAGTGGAGTGGAGTGGAGTGGAGTGGAGTGAAGTGGATTGGAGTGGTGTGGAGTAGAGTGGAGTGGAGTGGAGTGGAGTGGAGTGGAGTGGAGTGGAGTGGAGTGGAGTGGAGTGGAGTGGACTGCAGTGGAGGGGCGTGGAGTGGAGTGGAGAGGAGTAAAGTGGAGGGTAGTTGAGTGGAGTGTAGTGTAGTGTAGAGCAGTGTAGTGGAGTGGAGTGGAGTGGAGTGGAGTGGAGTGGAGTGGAGTGGAGTGGAGTGGTGTTGAGTGGAGAGGAGTAAAGTGGAGTGGAGTGGACTGGAGTGGAGTGCAGTGGAGTGGAGTTGAGTGGAGTGGAGGGGAGTGGAGTGGAGTAGAGTGGAATGGAGTGGAGTGGAGTGGAGTGGAGTGGAGTAGGTTGAAGTAGAGTGGAGTGGAGTGGAGTGGAGTGGAGTGGAGTGGAGTGGAGTGGAGTGGTGTGGAGTAGAGTGGAGTGGAGTGGAGTGGAGTGGAGTGGAGTGGAGTGGAGTGGAGTGGAGTGGAGTGGAGTGGAGTGGAGTGGAGTGGGGTGGAGTAAAGTGGAGTAGATTGGAGTAGAGTGGAGAGGAGTGGAGTGGAGTGGAGTGGAGTTGTATTAAGTGGAAAGGAGTGGAGTGATGTTGAGTGGAGAGGAGTAAAGTGGAGTGGAGTGGACTGGAGTGGAGTTGAGTGGAGTGGAGTGGAGTAGAGTGGAGTGGAGTGGAGTGGAGTGGAGTGGAGTATAGTGGAGTGGAGTGGAGTGGAGTGGAGTGGAGTGGAGTGGAGTGGGGTGAAGTAGAGTGGAGTGGAGTGGAGTGGAGTGGAGTGGAGTGGAGTGGATTGGAGTGGAGTGGAGTGGAGTGGAGTGGGGTGAAGTGAGGTGGAGTGGAGTGCAGTGGACTGGAGTGGATTGGGGTGGAGTAGAGTGGAGAGGAGTGGAGTGGATAGGAGTGGAGTGGAGTGGTATTAAGTGGAAAGGAGTGGAGTGATGTTGAGTGGAGAGGAGTAAAGTGGAGTGGAGTGGACTGGAGTGGAGTGGAGTGGAGTGGAGTTGAGTGGAGTGGACTGGAGTGTAAAGGAGTTGAGTGGTGTTGAGTGGAGAGGAGTAAAGTGGAGTGGAGTGGACTGGAGTGGAGTGGAGTGGAGTGGAGTTGAGTGGAGTGGACTGGAGTGGAAAGGAGTGGAGTGGTGTTGAGTGGAGAGGAGTAAAGTGGAGTGGAGTGGAGTTGAGTGGAGTGGAGTGGAGTAGAGTGGAGTGGAGTGGAGTGGAGTGGAGTGGAGTGGAGTATAGTGGAGTGGAGTGGAGTGGAGTGGAGTGGAGTGGAGTGGAGTGGGGTGAAGTAGAGTGGAGTGGAGTGGAGTGGAGTGGAGTGGATTGGAGTGGAGTGGAGTGGAGTGGAGTGGGGTGAAGTGGGGTGGAGTGGAGTGCAGTGGACTGGAGTGGATTGGGGTGGAGTAGAGTGGAGAGGAGTGGAGTGGATTGGAGTGGAGTGGAGTGGTATTAAGTGGAAAGGAGTGGAGTGATGTTGAGTGGAGAGGAGTAAAGTGGAGTGGAGTGGACTGGAGTGGAGTGGAGTGGAGTGGAGTTGAGTGGAGTGGACTGGAGTGGAAAGGAGTTGAGTGGTGTTGAGTGGAGAGGAGTAAAGTGGAGTGGAGAGGACTGGAGTGGAGTGGAGTGGAGTTGAGTGGAGTGGACTGGAGTGGAAAGGAGTGGAGTGGTGTTGAGTGGAGAGGAGTAAAGTGGAGTGGAGTGGACTGGAGTGGAGTGGAGTGGAGTGGAGTGGAGTGGAGTGGAGAGGTGTGGTGTTGAGTGGAGAGGCGAGGAGTGGAGTGGAGTGGAGTGGAGTGGAGTGGAGTGGAGTGGATTGGAGTGGAGTGGAGAAGAGTGGAGTGGAGTGGAGTGGAGTGGAGTGGAGTGGAGTGGAGTGGAGTGGAGTGGAGTGGAGTGGAGTGGAATGGCGTGGAGTACAGTGGAGAGGAGTAAAGTGGAGTGGAGTGGAGTGGAGTGGAGTGGAGTGGAGTGGAGTGGAGTAGAGTGGAGTGGAGTGGAGTGGAGTGGAGTGGAGTGGAGTGGAGTGGAGTGGAGTAGAGTGGAGTGGAGTGGAGTGGAGTGGGGTGGAGTGGTGTTGAGTGGAGAGGAGTAAAGCGGAGTGGAGTGGAGTGGGTTGAAGTGGAGTGGAGTTGAGTAGAGTGGAGTGGAGTGGAGTGGGGTGGAGTGGAGTGGGGTGAAGTGGAGTGGAGTGGAGTGGAGTGGTCTGGAGTGGAGTGGGGTTGAGTAGAGTGGAGAGGAGTGGAGTGGAGTGGAGTGGAGTGGTATTAAGTGGAAAGGAGTAAAGTGGAGGGGCGTGGAGTGGAGTGGAGTGGAGTGGAGTGGGGTGAAGTGGGGTGGAGTGGAGTGCAGTGGACTGGAGTGGATTGGGGTGGAGTAGAGTGGAGAGGAGTGGAGTGGATTGGAGTGGAGTGGAGTGGTATTAAGTGGAAAGGAGTGGAGTGATGTTGAGTGGAGAGGAGTAAAGTTGAGTGGAGTGGACTGGAGTGGAGTGGAGTGGAGTGGAGTTGAGTGGAGTGGACTGGAGTGGAAAGGAGTTGAGTGGTGTTGAGTGGAGAGGAGTAAAGTGGAGTGGAGTGGACTGGAGTGGAGTGGAGTGGAGTTGAGTGGAGTGGACTGGAGTGGAAAGGAGTGGAGTGGTGTTGAGTGGAGAGGAGTAAAGTGGAGTGGAGTGGACTGGAGTGGAGTGGAGTGGAGTGGAGTGGAGTGGAGTGGAGAGGTGTGGTGTTGAGTGGAGAGGCGAGGAGTGGAGTGGAGTGGAGTGGATTGGAGTGGAGTGGAGAAGAGTGGAGTGGAGTGGAGTGGAGTGGAGTGGAGTGGAGTGGAGTGGAGTGGAGTGGAGTGGAGTGGAGTGGAGTGGAGTGGAATGGGGTGGAGTAGAGTGGAGAGGAGTAAAGTGGAGTGGAGTGGAGTGGAGTGGAGTGGAGTGGAGTGGAGTGGATTGGAGTGGAGTGGAGTGGAGTAGAGTAGAGTGGAGTGGAGTGGAGTGGAGTGGAGTGGAGTGGAGTGGAGTGGAGTGGAGTGGAGTGGAGTGGAGTGGAGTAGAGTGGAGTGGAGAGGAGTGGAGTGGGGTGGAGTGGTGTTGAGTGGAGAGGAGTAAAGCGGAGTGGAGTGGAGTGGAGTGGGTTGAAGTGGAGTGGAGTTGAGTAGAGTGGAGTGGAGTGGAGTGGGGTGGAGTGGAGTGGGGTGAAGTGGAGTGGAGTGGAGTGGAGAGGAGTAAAGTGGAGTGGAGTGGACTGGAGTGGAGTGCAGTGGAGTGGAGTTGAGTGGAGTGGAGTGGAGTGGAATGGAGTGGAGTGGAGTGGAGTGGAGTGGAGTAGGGTGAAGTAGAGTGGAGTGGAGTGGAGTGGAGTGGAATGGAGTGGAGTAGGGTAAAGTGGAGTGGAGTGGAGTGGAGTGGAGTGGAGTGGAGTGGAGTGGAGTGGAGTGGAGTGGAGTGGTATTAAGTGGAAAGGAGTAAAGTGGAGGGGCGTGGAGTGGAGTGGAGTGGAGTGGAGTGGAGTGGAGTGGAGTGGAGTAGAGTGGAGTGAAGTGGATTGGAGTGGTGTGGAGTAGAGTGGAGTGGAGTGGAGTGGAGTGGAGTGGAGTGGAGTGGAGTGGAGTGGAGTGGAGTGGAGTGGAGTGGAGTGGAGTGGAGTGGAGTGGAGTGCAGTGGAGGGGCGTGGAGTGGAGTGGAGAGGAGTAAAGTGGAGGGTAGTTGAGTGGAGTGTAGTGTAGTGTAGTTTAGTAGAGTGGAGTGGAGTGGAGTGGAGTGGAGTGGAGTGGAGTGGTGTTGAGTGGAGAGGAGTAAAGTGGAGTGGAGTGGAGTGGAGTGGACTGGAGTGGAGTGCAGTGGAGTGGAGTTGAGTGGAGTGGAGGGGAGTGGAGTGGAGTAGAGTGGAATGGAGTGGAGTGGAGTGGAGTGGAGTAGGTTGAAGTAGAGTGGAGTGGAGTGGAGTGGAGTGGAGTGGAGTGGAGTGGAGTGGAGTGGAGTGGAGTGGAGTGGTGTGGAGTAGAGTGGAGTGGAGTGGAGTGGAGTGGAGTGCAGTGGAGGGGCGTGGAGTGGAGTGGAGAGGAGTAAAGTGGAGGGGAGTGGAGTGGAGTGGAGTGGAGTGGAGTGGAGTGGAGTGGAGTGGAGTGGAGTGGAGTGCAGTGGAGTGCAGTGGAGGGGCGTGGAGTGGAGTGGAGAGGAGTAAAGTGGAGGGGAGTGGAGTGGAGTGGAGTGGACTGGAGTGAAGTGGAGTGGAGTTGAGTATAGTGGAGTGGAGTGGAGTGGAGTTGTGTTGAGTGGAGAGGAGTAAAGTGGAGTGGAGTGGACTGGAGTGGAGTGCAGTGGAGTGGAGTTGAGTGGAGTGGAGTGGAGTGGAATGGAGTGGAGTGGAGTGCAGTGGAGTAGGGTGAAGTAGAGTGGAGTGGAGTGGAGTGGAATGGAGTGGAGTAGGGTGAAGTGGAGTGGAGTGGAGTGGAGTGGAGTGGAGTGGAGTGCAGTGGAGGGGCGTGGAGTGGAGTGGAGAGGAGTAAAGTGGAGGGTAGTTGAGTGGAGTGGAGTGGAGTGGAGTGGAGTGGAGTGGAGTGGTGTTGAGTGGAGAGGAGTAAAGTGGAGTGGAGTGGACTGGAGTGGAGTGCAGTGGAGTGGAGTTGAGTGGAGTGGAGTGGAGTGGAGTAGAGTGGAATGGAGTGGAGTGGAGTGGAGTGGAGTAGGGTGAAGTAGAGTGGAGTGGAGTGGAGTGGAGTGGAGTGGAGTGGAGTGGTGTGGAGTAGAGTGGAGTGGAGTGGAGTGGAGTGGAGTGGAGTGGAGTGGAGTGGAGTGGAGTGGAGTGGAGTGGAGTGGAGTGGAGTGGAGTGGAGTGGAGTGGAGTGGAGTGGAGTGGAGTGGAGTGGAGTGCAGTGGAGGGGCGTGGAGTGGAGTGGAGAGGAGTAAAGTGGAGGGTAGTGGAGTGGAGTGGAGTGGAGTGGTGTTGAGTGGAGAGGAGTAAAGTGGAGTGGAGTGGACTGGAGTGAAGTGCAGTGGAGTGGAGTTGAGTGGAGTGGAGTGGAGTGGAATGGAGTAGAGTAGAGTGGAGTGGAGTGGAGTAGGGTGAAGTAGAGTGGAGTGGAGTGGAGTGGAATGGAGTGGAGTAGGGTGAAGTGGAGTGGAGTGGAGTGGAGTGGAGTGGACTGGAGTGGAGTGGGGTGGAGTAAAGTGGAGTGGGGTGGAGTAGAGTGGAGAGGAGTGGAGTGGAGTGGAGTGGAGTGGTATTAAGTGGAATGGAGTAGAGTGATGTTGAGTGGAGAGGAGTAAAGTGGAGTGGAGTGGAGTGGAGTGGAGTGGAGTGGAGTGGAGTGGAGTGGAGTGGAGTGGAGTGGAGTGGAGTGGAGTGGAGTTGAGTGGAGTTGAGTGGAGTAGAGTGGAGTGGAGTGGAGTGGAGTAGAGTGGAGTGGAGTGGAGTGGAGTGGAGTGGAGTGGAGTGGAGTGGAGTGGGATGAAGTAGAGTGGAGTGGTGTGGAGTGGAGTGGAGTGGAGTGGAGTGGAGTGGAGTGGAGTGGTATTAAGTGGAAAGGAGTAATGTGGAGGGGTGTGGAGTGGAGTGGAGTGGAGTGGAGTATTGTGGTGTTGAGTGGAATGGATTGGAGTGGAGTGGAGGTGAGTGGAGTGGAGTGGAGTGGAGTGCAGTGGAGGGGCGTGGAGTGGAGTGGAGAGGAGTAAAGTGGAGTGGAGTGGACTGGAGTGGAGTGCAGTGGAGTGGAGTGGAGTGGTATTAAGTGGAAAGGAGTAATGTGGAGGGGTGTGGAGTGGAGTGGAGTGGAGTGGAGTATTGTGGTGTTGAGTGGAATGGATTGGAGTGGAGTGGAGGTGAGTGGAGTGGAGTGGAGTGGAGTGCAGTGGAGGGGCGTGGAGTGGAGTGGAGAGGAGTAAAGTGGAGTGGAGTGGACTGGAGTGGAGTGCAGTGGAGTGGAGTGGAGTGGAGTGGAGTGGAGTGGAGTGGAGTGGAGTGGAATGGAGTGGACTGGAGTGGAGTGGAGTGGGGTGGAGTGGAGTGGAGTGGTATTAAGTGGAAAGGAGTAAAGTGGAGGGGCGTGGAGTGGAGTGGAGTGGAGTGGAGTGGAGTGGAGTGGAGTGCAGTGGAGTAGGGTGAAGTAGAGTGGAGTGGAGTGGAGTGGAGTGGAGTGGAGTGGAGTGGAGTGGAGTGGAGTGGAGTGGAGTGGAGTGGAGTGGAGTGGAGTGCAGTGGAGGGGCGTGGAGTGGAGTGGAGAGGAGTAAAGTGGAGGGTAGTTGAGTGGAGTGGAGTGGAGTGGAGTGGAGTGGAGTGGAGTGGAGTGGAGTGGAGTGGAGTGGAGTGGAGTGGAGTGGAGTGCAGTGGAGTGCAGTGGAGTGAAGTGGATTGGAGTGGTGTGGAGTAGAGTGGAGTGGAGTGGAGTGGAGTGGAGTGGAGTGGAGTGGAGTGGAGTGGAGTGGAGTGGAGTGGGGTGGAGTGGGGTGAAGTGGAGTGGAGTGGGGTGGAGTGGGGTGGAGTAGAGTGGAGAGGAGTGGAGTGGAGTGGTGTGGAGTGGAGTGGAGTGGTATTAAGTGGAAAGGAGTAAAGTGGAAGGGCGTGGAGTGGAGTGGAGTGGAGTGGAGTATTGTGGTGTTGAGTGGAGTGGAGTGGAGTGGAGTGGAGTGGAGTGGAGTGGAGTGGAGTGGAGTGAAGAGGATTGGAGTGGTGTGGAGTAGAGTGGAGTGGAGTGGAGTGGAGTGGAGTGGAGTGGAGTGGAGTGGAGTGGAGTGGAGTGGAGTGGAGTGGAGTGGAGTGGAGTGGAGTGCAGTGGAGTGCAGTGGAGTGCAGTGGAGTGCAGTGGAGGGGCGTGGAGTGGAGTGGAGAGGAGTAAAGTGGAGGGTAGTTGAGTGGAGTGGAGTGGAGTGGAGTGGTGTTGAGTGGAGTGGAGTGGAGTGGAGTGGAGTGGACTGGAGTGGAGTGGAGTGGAGTGGAGTGGTGTTGAGTGGAGAGGAGTAAAGTGGACGGTAGTGGAGTGGAGTGGTGTGGAGTGGAATGGAGTGGAGTGGAGTGGAGTGGAGTGAAGTAGAGTGGACTGGAGTGTAGTGGAGTGGTGTTGAGTGGAGAAAAGTAAAGCGGAGGGTAGTGGAGTGGAGTGGAGCGGAGTGGAGTGGAGTGGAGTGGAGTGGAGTGGAGTGGGGTGGAGTGGGGTGAAGTGGAGTGGAGTGGGGTGGAGTGGGGTGGAGTAGAGTGGAGAGGAGTGGAGTGGAGTGGTGTGGAGTGGAGTGGAGTGGTATTAAGTGGAAAGGAGTAAAGTGGAGAGGAGTGGAGTGGAGTGGAGTGGAGTGGAGTATTGTGTTGAGTGGAGTGGAGTGGAGTGGAGTGGAGTGGAGTGGAGTGGAGTGGAGTGGAGTGAAGTGGATTGGAGTGGAGTGGAGTGGAGTGGGGTGGAGTGGGGTGAAGTGGAGTGGAGTGGGGTGGAGTGGGGTGGAGTAGAGTGGAGAGGAGTGGAGTGGAGTGGTGTGGAGTGGAGTGGAGTGGTATTAAGTGGAAAGGAGTAAAGTGGAGGGGCGTGGAGTGGAGTGGAGTGGAGTGGAGTATTGTGGTGTTTAGTGGAGTGGAGTGGAGTGGAGTGGAGTGGAGTGGAGTGGAGTGGAGTGGAGTGGAGTGGAGTGGAGTGGAGTGGAGTGGAGTGGAGTGGAGTGGAGTGAAGTGGATTGGAGTGGAGTGGAGTGGAGTGGGGTGGAGTGGGGTGAAGTGGAGTGGAGTGGGGTGGAGTGGGGTGGAGTAGAGTGGAGAGGAGTGGAGTGGATTGGAGTGGAGTGGAGTGGTATTAAGTGGAAAGGAGTGGAGTGATGTTGAGTGGAGAGGAGTAAAGTGGAGTGGAGTGGACTGGAGTGGAGTGGAGTGGAGTGGAGTTGAGTGGAGTGGAGTGGAGTTGAGTGGAGTGGACTGGAGTGGAAAGGAGTTGAGTGGTGTTGAGTGGAGAGGAGTAAAGTGGAGTGGAGAGGACTGGAGTGGAGTGGAGTGGAGTTGAGTGGAGTGGACTGGAGTGGAAAGGAGTGGAGTGGTGTTGAGTGGAGAGGAGTAAAGTGGAGTGGAGTGGACTGGAGTGGAGTGGAGTGGAGTGGAGTGGAGTGGAGTGGAGTGGAGTGGAGAGGTGTGGTGTTGAGTGGAGAGGCGAGGAGTGGAGTGGAGTGGAGTGGAGTGGAGTGGAGTGGAGTGGAGTGGATTGGAGTGGAGTGGAGAAGAGTGGAGTGGAGTGGAGTGGAGTGGAGTGGAGTGGAGTGGAGTGGAGTGGAGTGGAGTGGAGTGGAGTGGAGTGGAGTGGAGTGGAGTGGAATGGGGTGGAGTACAGTGGAGAGGAGTAAAGTGGAGTGGAGTGGAGTGGAGTGGAGTGGAGTGGAGTGGAGTGGAGTGGAGTGGAGTGGAGTGGAGTGGAGTGGAGTGGAGTGGAGTAGAGTGGAGTGGAGTGGAGTGGAGTGGGGTGGAGTGGTGTTGAGTGGAGAGGAGTAAAGCGGAGTGGAGTGGAGTGGGTTGAAGTGGAGTGGAGTTGAGTAGAGTGGAGTGGAGTGGAGTGGGGTGGAGTGGAGTGGGGTGAAGTGGAGTGGAGTGGAGTGGAGTGGTCTGGAGTGGAGTGGGGTGGAGTAGAGTGGAGTGGAGTGGAGTGGAGTGGAGTGGAGTGGAGTGGGGTGAAGTGGGGTGGAGTGGAGTGCAGTGGACTGGAGTGGATTGGGGTGGAGTAGAGTGGAGAGGAGTGGAGTGGATTGGAGTGGAGTGGAGTGGTATTAAGTGGAAAGGAGTGGAGTGATGTTGAGTGGAGAGGAGTAAAGTTGAGTGGAGTGGACTGGAGTGGAGTGGAGTGGAGTGGAGTTGAGTGGAGTGGACTGGAGTGGAAAGGAGTTGAGTGGTGTTGAGTGGAGAGGAGTAAAGTGGAGTGGAGTGGACTGGAGTGGAGTGGAGTGGAGTTGAGTGGAGTGGACTGGAGTGGAAAGGAGTGGAGTGGTGTTGAGTGGAGAGGAGTAAAGTGGAGTGGAGTGGACTGGAGTGGAGTGGAGTGGAGTGGAGTGGAGTGGAGTGGAGAGGTGTGGTGTTGAGTGGAGAGGCGAGGAGTGGAGTGGAGTGGAGTGGAGTGGAGTGGAGTGGATTGGAGTGGAGTGGAGAAGAGTGGAGTGGAGTGGAGTGGAGTGGAGTGGAGTGGAGTGGAGTGGAGTGGAGTGGAGTGGAGTGGAGTGGAATGGGGTGGAGTAGAGTGGAGAGGAGTAAAGTGGAGTGGAGTGGAGTGGAGTGGAGTGGATTGGAGTGGAGTGGAGTGGAGTAGAGTAGAGTGGAGTGGAGTGGAGTGGAGTGGAGTGGAGTGGAGTGGAGTGGAGTGGAGTGGAGTGGAGTGGAGTGGAGTGGAGTGGAGTGGAGTGGAGTAGAGTGGAGTGGAGAGGAGTGGAGTGCGGTGGAGTGGTGTTGAGTGGAGAGGAGTAAAGCGGAGTGGAGTGGAGTGGAGTGGGTTGAAGTGGAGTGGAGTTGAGTAGAGTGGAGTGGAGTGGAGTGGGGTGGAGTGGAGTGGGGTGAAGTGGAGTGGAGTGGAGTGGAGAGGAGTAAAGTGGAGTGGAGTGGACTGGAGTGGAGTGCAGTGGAGTGGAGTTGAGTGGAGTGGAGTGGAGTGGAATGGAGTGGAGTGGAGTGGAGTGGAGTAGGGTGAAGTAGAGTGGAGTGGAGTGGAGTGGAATGGAGTGGAGTAGGGTAAAGTGGAGTGGAGTGGAGTGGAGTGGAGTGGAGTGGAGTGGAGTGGTATTAAGTGGAAAGGAGTAAAGTGGAGGGGCGTGGAGTGGAGTGGAGTGGAGTGGAGTGGAGTGGAGTGGAGTGAAGTGGATTGGAGTGGTGTGGAGTAGAGTGGAGTGGAGTGGAGTGGAGTGGAGTGGAGTGGAGTGGAGTGGAGTGCAGTGGAGTGCAGTGGAGGGGCGTGGAGTGGAGTGGAGAGGAGTAAAGTGGAGGGTAGTTGAGTGGAGTGTAGTGTAGTGTAGTGTAGTGGAGTGGAGTGGAGTGGAGTGGAGTGGAGTGGAGTGGAGTGGTGTTGAGTGGAGAGGAGTAAAGTGGAGTGGAGTGGACTGGAGTGGAGTGCAGTGGAGTGGAGTTGAGTGGAGTGGAGGGGAGTGGAGTGGAGTAGAGTGGAATGGAGTGGAGTGGAGTGGAGTGGAGTGGAGTAGGTTGAAGTAGAGTGGAGTGGAGTGGAGTGGAGTGGAGTGGAGTGGAGTGGAGTGGAGTGGAGTGGAGTGGAGTGGTGTGGAGTAGAGTGGAGTGGAGTGGAGTGGAGTGGAGTGGAGTGGAGTGGAGTGGAGTGGAGTGGAGTGGAGTGGAGTGGAGTGGAGTGGAGTAGAGTTGAGTATAGTGGAGTGGAGTGGAGTGGAGTTGTGTTGAGTGGAGAGGAGTAAAGTGGAGTGGAGTGGACTGGAGTGGAGTGCAGTGGAGTGGAGTTGAGTGGAGTGGAGTGGAGTGGAATGGAGTGGAGTGGAGTGCAGTGGAGTAGGGTGAAGTAGAGTGGAGTGGAGTGGAGTGGAATGGAGTGGAGTAGGGTGAAGTGGAGTGGAGTGGAGTGGAGTGGAGTGGAGTGGAGTGCAGTGGAGGGGCGTGGAGTGGAGTGGAGAGGAGTAAAGTGGAGGGTAGTTGAGTGGAGTGGAGTGGAGTGGAGTGGAGTGGAGTGGAGTGGAGTGGTGTTGAGTGGAGAGGAGTAAAGTGGAGTGGAGTGGACTGGAGTGGACTGCAGTGGAGTGGAGTTGAGTGGAGTGGAGTGGAGTGGAGTAGAGTGGAATGGAGTGGAGTGGAGTGGAGTGGAGTGGAGTAGGGTGAAGTAGAGTGGAGTGGAGTGGAGTGGAGTGGAGTGGTGTGGAGTAGAGTAGAGTGGAGTGGAGTGGAGTGGAGTGGAGTGGAGTGGAGTGGAGTGGAGTAGAGTGGAGTGGAGTGGAGTGGAGTGGAGTGGAGTGGAGTGGAGTGGAGTGCAGTGGAGGGGCGTGGAGTGGAGTGGAGAGGAGTAAAGTGGAGGGTAGTGGAGTGGAGTGGAGTGGAGTGGTGTTGAGTGGAGAGGAGTAAAGTGGAGTGGAGTGGACTGGAGTGAAGTGCAGTGGAGTGGAGTTGAGTGGAGTGGAGTGGAGTGGAATGGAGTAGAGTAGAGTGGAGTGGAGTGGAGTAGGGTGAAGTAGAGTGGAGTGGAGTGGAGTGGAATGGAGTGGAGTAGGGTGAAGTGGAGTGGAGTGGAGTGGAGTGGAGTGGACTGGAGTGGAGTGGGGTGGAGTAAAGTGGAGTGGGGTGGAGTAGAGTGGAGAGGAGTGGAGTGGAGTGGAGTGGAGTGGTATTAAGTGGAATGGAGTAGAGTGATGTTGAGTGGAGAGGAGTAAAGTGGAGTGGAGTGGAGTGGAGTGGAGTGGAGTGGAGTGGAGTGGAGTGGAGTGGAGTGGAGTGGAGTGGAGTGGAGTGGAGTGGAGTTGAGTGGAGTTGAGTGGAGTGGAGTGGAGTGGAGTGGAGTGGAGTAGAGTGGAGTGGAGTGGAGTGGAGTGGAGTGGAGTGGAGTGGAGTGGAGTGGAGTGGAGTGGGATGAAGTAGAGTGGAGTGGTGTGGAGTGGAGTGGAGTGGTATTAAGTGGAAAGGAGTAATGTGGAGGGGTGTGGAGTGGAGTGGAGTGGAGTGGAGTATTGTGGTGTTGAGTGGAATGGATTGGAGTGGAGTGGAGGTGAGTGGAGTGGAGTGGAGTGGAGTGCAGTGGAGGGGCGTGGAGTGGAGTGGAGAGGAGTAAAGTGGAGTGGAGTGGACTGGAGTGGAGTGCAGTGGAGTGGAGTGGAGTGGAGTGGAGTGGAGTGGAGTGGAATGGAGTGGACTGGAGTGGAGTGGAGTGGGGTGGAGTGGAGTGGAGTGGTATTAAGTGGAAAGGAGTAAAGTGGAGGGGCGTGGAGTGGAGTGGAGTGGAGTGGAGTGGAGTGCAGTGGAGTAGGGTGAAGTAGAGTGGAGTGGAGTGGAGTGGAGTGGAGTGGAGTGGAGTGGAGTGGAGTGGAGTGGAGTGCAGTGGAGGGGCGTGGAGTGGAGTGGAGAGGAGTAAAGTGGAGGGTAGTTGAGTGGAGTGGAGTGGAGTGGAGTGGAGTGGAGTGGAGTGCAGTGGAGTGCAGTGGAGTGAAGTGGATTGGAGTGGTGTGGAGTAGAGTGGAGTGGAGTGGAGTGGAGTGGAGTGGAGTGGAGTGGAGTGGAGTGGAGTGGAGTGGGGTGGAGTGGGGTGAAGTGGAGTGGAGTGGGGTGGAGTGGGGTGAAGTGGAGTGGAGTGGGGTGGAGTGGGGTGGAGTAGAGTGGAGAGGAGTGGAGTGGAGTGGTGTGGAGTGGAGTGGAGTGGTATTAAGTGGAAAGGAGTAAAGTGGAGGGGCGTGGAGTGGAGTGGAGTGGAGTGGAGTATTGTGGTGTTGAGTGGAGTGGAGTGGAGTGGAGTGGAGTGGAGTGGAGTGGAGTGGAGTGGAGTGGAGTGGAGTGGAGTGAAGTGGATTGGAGTGGAGTGGAGTGGAGTGGGGTGGAGTGGGGTGAAGTGGAGTGGAGTGGGGTGGCGTGGGGTGGAGTAGAGTGGAGAGGAGTGGAGTGGAGTGGTGTGGAGTGGAGTGGAGTGGTATTAAGTGGAAAGGAGTAAAGTGGAGGGGCGTGGAGTGGAGTGGAGTGGAGTGGAGTATTGTGGTGTTTAGTGGAGTGGAGTGGAGTGGAGTGGAGTGGAGTGGAGTGGAGTGGAGTGGAGTGGAGTGAAGAGGATTGGAGTGGTGTGGAGTAGAGTGGAGTGGAGTGGAGTGGAGTGGAGTGGAGTGGAGTGGAGTGGAGTGGAGTGGAGTGGAGTGGAGTGGAGTGCAGTGGAGTGGAGTGCAGTGGAGTCCAGTGGAGTGCAGTGGAGTGCAGTGGAGGGGCGTGGAGTGGAGTGGAGAGGAGTAAAGTGGAGGGTAGTTGAGTGGAGTGGAGTGGAGTGGAGTGGTGTTGAGTGGAGTGGAGTGGAGTGGAGTGGAGTGGAGTGGACTGGAGTGGAGTGGAGTGGAGTGGAGTGGTGTTGAGTGGAGAGGAGTAAAGTGGACGGTAGTGGAGTGGAGTGGTGTGGAGTGGAATGGAGTGGAGTGGAGTGGAGTGGAGTGAAGTAGAGTGGACTGGAGTGTAGTGGAGTGGTGTTGAGTGGAGAAAAGTAAAGCGGAGGGTAGTGGAGTGGAGTGGAGCGGAGTGGAGTGGAGTGGAGTGGAGTGGAGTGGAGTGGAGTGGAGTGGGGTGGAGTGGGGTGAAGTGGAGTGGAGTGGGGTGAAGTGGGGTGGAGTAGAGTGGAGAGGAGTGGAGTGGAGTGGTGTGGAGTGGAGTGGAGTGGTATTAAGTGGAAAGGAGTAAAGTGGAGAGGAGTGGAGTGGAGTGGAGTGGAGTGGAGTATTGTGTTGAGTGGAGTGGAGTGGAGTGGAGTGGAGTGGAGTGGAGTGGAGTGGAGTGGAGTGGAGTGGAGTGGAGTGGAGTGAAGTGGATTGGAGTGGAGTGGAGTGGAGTGGGGTGGAGTGGGGTGAAGTGGAGTGGAGTGGGGTGGAGTGGGGTGGAGTAGAGTGGAGAGGAGTGGAGTGGAGTGGTGTGGAGTGGAGTGGAGTGGTATTAAGTGGAAAGGAGTAAAGTGGAGGGGCGTGGAGTGGAGTGGAGTGGAGTGGAGTATTGTGGTGTTTAGTGGAGTGGAGTGGAGTGGAGTGGAGTGGAGTGGAGTGGAGTGGAGTGGAGTGAAGAGGATTGGAGTGGTGTGGAGTAGAGTGGAGTGGAGTGGAGTGGAGTGGAGTGGAGTGGAGTGGAGTGGAGTGGAGTGGAGTGCAGTGGAGTGCAGTGGAGGGGCGTGGAGTGGAGTGGAGAAGAGTAAAGTGGAGGGTAGTTGAGTGGAGTGGAGTGGAGTGGAGTGGAGTGGTGTTGAGTGGAGTGGAGTGGAGTGGAGTGGAGTGGAGTGGACTGGAGTGGAGTGGAGTGGAGTGGTGTTGAGTGGAGAGGAGTAAAGTGGACGGTAGTGGAGTGGAGTGGTGTGGAGTGGAATGGAGTGGAGTGGAGTGGAGTGGAGTGAAGTAGAGTGGACTGGAGTGTAGTGGAGTGGTGTTGAGTGGAGAGGAGTAAAGTGGAGTGGAGTGGAGTGGAGTGGAGTGGAGTGGAGTGGAGTGGAGTGTAGTGGAATGGAGTGGAGTGGAATGGGGTGAAGTAGAGTGGAGTGGAGTGGATTGGAGTGGTGTGGAGTAGAGCGGAGTGGAGTGGAGTGGAGTGGAGTGGAGTGGAGTGGAGTGGAGTGGAGTGGAGTGGAGTGGTGTTGAGTGGAGAGGAGTAAAGTGGAGTGGAGTGGACTGGAGTGGAGTGCAGTGGAGTGGAGTTGAGTGGAATGGGGTGAAGTAGAGTGGAGTGGAGTGGATTGGAGTGGTGTGGAGTAGAGCGGAGTGGAGTGGAGTGGAGTGGAGTGGAGTGGAGTGGAGTGGAGTGGAGTGGAGTGGAGTGGAGTGGTGTTGAGTGGAGAGGAGTAAAGTGGAGTGGAGTGGACTGGAGTGGAGTGCAGTGGAGTGGAGTTGAGTGGAGTGGAGTGGAGTGGAGTGGAGTGGAGTAGGTTGAAGTAGAGTGGAGTGGAGTGGAGTGGAGTGGAGTGGAGTGGAGTGGAGTGGAGTGGAGTGGAGTGGAGTGGTGTGGAGTAGAGTGGAGTGGAGTGGAGTGGAGTGGAGTGGAGTGGAGTGGAGTGCAGTGGAGTGCAGTGGAGTGCAGTGGAGGGGCGTGGAGTGGAGTGGAGAGGAGTAAAGTGGAGGGTAGTGGAGTGGAGTGGAGTGGAGTGGAGTGGAGTGGAGTGGAGTGGAGTGGAGTGGAGTGGAGTGGATTTGAGTATAGTGGAGTGGAGTGGAGTGGAGTGCAGTGGAGTGGAGTTGAGTGGAGTGGAGTGGAGTGGAATGGAGTGGAGTGGAGTGGAGTGGAGTAGGGTGAAGTAGAGTGGAGTGGAGTGGAGTGGAATGGAGTGGAGTAGGGTGAAGTGGAGTGCAGTGGAGTGGAGTGGAGTGGAGTGCAGTGGAGGGGCGTGGAGTGGAGTGGAGAGGAGTAAAGTGGAGGGTAGTTGAGTGGAGTGGAGTGGAGTGGAGTGGAGTGGAGTGGAGTGGAGTGGAGTGTTGTTGAGTGGAGAGGAGTAAAGTGGAGTGGAGTGGACTGGAGTGGGGTGCAGTGGAGTGGAGTTGAGTGGAGTGGAGTGGAGTGGAGTGGAGTGGAGTGGAGTGGAGTGGAGTAGAGTGGAATGGAGTGGAGTGGACTGGAGTGGAGTGGGGTGGAGTAAAGTGGAGTGGGGTGGAGTAGAGTGGAGAGGAGTGGAGTGGAGTGGAGTGGAGTGGAGTGGAGTAGAGTGGAGGGTAGTGGAGTGGAGTGGAGTGGAGTGGAGTGGAGTGGAGTGGAGTGGAGTGGAGTGGAGTGGAGTGGATTTGAGTATAGTGGAGTGGAGTGGAGTGGAGTGGAGTGGAGTGCAGTGGAGTGGAGTTGAGTGGAGTGGAGTGGAGTGGAATGGAGTGGAGTGGAGTGGAGTGGAGTAGGGTGAAGTAGAGTGGAGTGGAGTGGAGTGGAATGGAGTGGAGTAGGGTGAAGTGGAGTGCAGTGGAGTGGAGTGGAGTGGAGTGCAGTGGAGGGGCGTGGAGTGGAGTGGAGAGGAGTAAAGTGGAGGGTAGTTGAGTGGAGTGGAGTGGAGTGGAGTGGAGTGGAGTGGAGTGGAGTGGAGTGTTGTTGAGTGGAGAGGAGTAAAGTGGAGTGGAGTGGACTGGAGTGGGGTGCAGTGGAGTGGAGTTGAGTGGAGTGGAGTGGAGTGGAGTGGAGTGGAGTGGAGTAGAGTGGAATGGAGTGGAGTGGACTGGAGTGGAGTGGGGTGGAGTAAAGTGGAGTGGGGTGGAGTAGAGTGGAGAGGAGTGGAGTGGAGTGGAGTGGAGTGGAGTAGAGTGGAGTGGTGTTGAGTGGAGAGGAGTAAAGTGGAGTGGAGTGGAGTGGAGTGAAGTGGAGTGGAGTGGAGTGGAGTGGAGTGGAGAGGAGTAAAGTGGAGTGGAGTGGACTGGAGTGGAGTGCAGTGGAGTGGAGTTGAGTGGAGTGGAGTGGAGTGGAGTGGAGTGTTGTTGAGTGGAGAGGAGTAAAGTGGAGTGGAGTGGACTGGAGTGGGGTGCAGTGGAGTGGAGTGGGGTGCAGTGGAGTGGAGTTGAGTGGAGTGGAGTGGAGTGGAGTGGAGTGGAGTAGAGTGGAATGGAGTGGAGTGGACTGGAGTGGAGTGGGGTGGAGTAGAGTGGAGAGGAGTGGAGTGGAGTGGAGTGGAGTGGAGTGGAGTAGAGTGGAGGGTAGTGGAGTGGAGTGGAGTGGAGTGGAGTGGAGTGGAGTGGAGTGGAGTGGAGTGGATTTGAGTATAGTGGAGTGGAGTGGAGTGGAGTGGAGTGGAGTGCAGTGGAGTGGAGTTGAGTGGAGTGGAGTGGAGTGGAATGGAGTGGAGTGGAGTGGAGTGGAGTAGGGTGAAGTAGAGTGGAGTGGAGTGGAGTGGAATGGAGTGGAGTAGGGTGAAGTGGAGTGCAGTGGAGTGGAGTGGAGTGGAGTGCAGTGGAGGGGCGTGGAGTGGAGTGGAGAGGAGTAAAGTGGAGGGTAGTTGAGTGGAGTGGAGTGGAGTGGAGTGGAGTGGAGTGGAGTGGAGTGGAGTGGAGTGTTGTTGAGTGGAGAGGAGTAAAGTGGAGTGGAGTGGACTGGAGTGGGGTGCAGTGGAGTGGAGTTGAGTGGAGTGGAGTGGAGTGGAGTGGACTGGAGTGGAGTAGAGTGGAATGGAGTGGAGTGGACTGGAGTGGAGTGGGGTGGAGTAAAGTGGAGTGGGGTGGAGTAGAGTGGAGAGGAGTGGAGTGGAGTGGAGTGGAGTGGAGTGGAGTAGAGTGGAGTGGTGTTGAGTGGAGAGGAGTAAAGTGGAGTGGAGTGGAGTGGAGTGAAGTGGAGTGGAGTGGAGTGGAGTGGAGAGGAGTAAAGTGGAGTGGAGTGGACTGGAGTGGAGTGCAGTGGAGTGGAGTTGAGTGGAGTGGAGTGGAATGGAGTGGAGTGGAGTGGAGTGGAGTAGGGTGAAGTAGAGTGGAGTGGAGTGGAGTGGAATGGAGTGGAGTAGGGTGAAGTGGAGTGCAGTGGAGTGGAGTGGAGTGGAGTGCAGTGGAGGGGCGTGGAGTGGAGTGGAGAGGAGTAAAGTGGAGGGTAGTTGAGTGGAGTGGAGTGGAGTGGAGTGGAGTGGAGTGTTGTTGAGTGGAGAGGAGTAAAGTGGAGTGGAGTGGACTGGAGTGGGGTGCAGTGGAGTGGAGTTGAGTGGAGTGGAGTGGAGTGGAGTGGAGTGGAGTGGAGTAGAGTGGAATGGAGTGGAGTGGACTGGAGTGGAGTGGGGTGGAGTAAAGTGGAGTGGGGTGGAGTAGAGTGGAGAGGAGTGGAGTGGAGTGGAGTGGAGTGGAGTGGAGTAGAGTGGAGTGGTGTTGAGTGGAGAGGAGTAAAGTGGAGTGGAGTGGAGTGGAGTGAAGTGGAGTGGAGTGGAGTGGAGTGGAGTGGAGAGGAGTAAAGTGGAGTGGAGTGGACTGGAGTGGAGTGCAGTGGAGTGGAGTTGAGTGGAGTGGAGTGGAGTGGAATGGAGTGGAGTGGAGTGGAGTGGAGTGGAGTGGAGTGGAGTGGAGTAGGGTGAAGTAGAGTGGAGTGGAGTGGAGTGGAATGGAGTGGAGTAGGGTGAAGTGGAGTGGAGTGGAGTGGAGTGGAGTGGAGTGGAGTGGAGTGGAGTGGAGTGGAGTGGAGTGGAGTGGAGTGGAATGGAGTGGAGGGGCGTGGAGTGGAGTAGGGTGAAGTAGAGTGGAGTGGAGTGGAGTGGAATGGAGTGGAGTAGGGTGAAGTGGAGTGGAGTGGAGTGGAGTGGAGTGGAGTGGAGTGGAGTGGAGTGGAGTGGAGTGGAGTGGAGTGGAGTGGAGTGCAGTGGAGGGGCGTGGAGTGGAGTGGAGAGGAGTAAAGTGGTGGGTAGTTGAGTGGAGTGGAGTGGAGTTGAGTGGAGTGGAGTGGAGTGGAGTGGAGTGGTGTTGAGTGGAGAGGAGTAAAGTGGAGTGGAGTGGACTGGAGTGGAGTGCAGTGGAGTGGAGTGGAGTGGAGTGGAGTAGAGTGGAATGGAGTGGAGTGGAGTGGAGTGGAGTAGGGTGAAGTAGAGTGGAGTGGACTGGAGTGGAGTGGAGTGGTGTGGAGTAGAGTGGAGTGGAGTGGAGTGGAGTGGAGTGGAGTAGAGTGGAATGGAGTGGAGTGGAGTGGAGTGGAGTAGGGTGAAGTAGAGTGGAGTGGAGTGGAGTGGAGTGGAGTGGAGTGGAGTGGAGTGGAGTGGAGTGGAGTGGAGTGGAGTGGAGTGGAGTGGAGTGCAGTGGAGTGCAGTGGAGGGGCGTGGAGTGGAGTGGAGAAGAGTAAAGTGGAGGGTAGTGGAGTGGAGTGGAGTGGAGTGGAGTGGAGTGGAGTGGAGTGGAGTGGAGTGGAGTGGAGTGGAGTGGAGTTGAGTGGTGTTGAGTGGAGAGGAGTAAAGTGGAGTGGAGTGGACTGGAGTGGAGTGCAGAGGAGTGGAGTTGAGTGGAGTGGAGTGGAGTGGAATGGAGTGGAGTGGAGTGGAGTGGAGTGGAGTGGAGTAGGGTGAAGTAGAGTTGAGTGGAGTGGAGTGGAATGGAGTGGAGTAGGGTGAAGTGGAGTGGAGTGGAGTGGAGTGGAGTAGAGTGGAGTGGAGTGGACTGGACTGGAGTGGAGTGGGGTGGAGTAAAGTGGAGTGGGGTGGAGTAGAGTGGAGAGGAGTGGAGTGGAGTGGAGTGGAGTGGTATTAAGTGGAAAGGAGTAGAGTGATGTTGAGTGGAGAGGAGTAAAGTGGAGTGGAGTGGAGTGGAGTGGAGTGGAGTGGAGTGGAGTGGAGTGGAGTGGAGTGGAGTGGAGTGGAGTTGAGTGGAGTAGAGTGGAGTGGAGTGGAGTGGAGTAGAGTGGAGTGGAGTGGAGTGGAGTGGGATGAAGTAGAGTGGAGTGGTGTAGAGTGGAGTGGAGTGGAGTGGAGTGGAGTGGAGTGGAGTGGAGTGGAGTGGAGTGGAGTGGTATTAAGTGGAAAGGAGTAATGTGGAGGGGTGTGGAGTGGAGTGGAGTGGAGTGGAGTACTGTGGTGTTGAGTGGAGTGGAGTGGAGTGGAGTGGAGTGGAGTGGAGTGGAGTGGAGTGGAGTGAAGTGGATTGGAGTGGTGTGGAGTAGAGTGGAGTGGAGTGGAGTGGAGTGGAGTGGAGGTGAGTGGAGTGGAGTGGAGTGGAGTGCAGTGGAGGGGCGTGGAGTGGAGTGGAGAGGAGTAAAGTGGAGTGGAGTGGACTGGAGTGGAGTGCAGTGGAGTGGAGTTGAGTGGAGTGGGGTGGAGTAAAGTGGAGTGGGGTGGAGTAGAGTGGAGAGGAGTGGAGTGGAGTGGAGTGGAGTGGTATTAAGTGGAAAGGAGTAGAGTGATGTTGAGTGGAGAGGAGTAAAGTGGAGAGGAGTGGAGTGGAGTGGAGTGGAGTGGAGTGGAGTGGAGTGGAGTGGAGTGGAGTGGAGTGGAGTGGAGTAGGGTGAAGTAGAGTGGAGTGGACTGGAGTGGAGTGGAGTGGTGTGGAGTAGAGTGGAGTGGAGTGGAGTGGAGTGGAGTGGAGTAGAGTGGAATGGAGTGGAGTGGAGTGGAGTGGAGTAGGGTGAAGTAGAGTGGAGTGGAGTGGAGTGGAGTGGAGTGGTGTGGAGTAGAGTGGAGTGGAGTGGAGTGGAGTGGAGTGGAGTGGAGTGGAGTGGAGTGGAGTGGAGTGGAGTGGAGTGCAGTGGAGTGCAGTGGAGGGGCGTGGAGTGGAGTGGAGAAGAGTAAAGTGGAGGGTAGTGGAGTGGAGTGGAGTGGAGTGGAGTGGAGTGGAGTGGAGTGGAGTTGAGTGGTGTTGAGTGGAGAGGAGTAAAGTGGAGTGGAGTGGACTGGAGTGGAGTGCAGAGGAGTGGAGTTGAGTGGAGTGGAGTGGAGTGGAATGGAGAGGAGTGGAGTGGAGTGGAGTGGAGTGGAGTAGGGTGAAGTAGAGTTGAGTGGAGTGGAGTGGAATGGAGTGGAGTAGGGTGAAGTGGAGTGGAGTGGAGTGGAGTGGAGTAGAGTGGAGTGGAGTGGAGTGGACTGGAGTGGAGTGGGGTGGAGTAAAGTGGAGTGGGGTGGAGTAGAGTGGAGAGGAGTGGAGTGGAGTGGAGTGGAGTGGTATTAAGTGGAAAGGAGTAGAGTGATGTTGAGTGGAGAGGAGTAAAGTGGAGTGGAGTGGAGTGGAGTGGAGTGGAGTGGAGTGGAGTGGAGTGGAGTGGAGTGGAGTGGAGTGGAGTGGAGTTGAGTGGAGTAGAGTGGAGTGGAGTGGAGTGGAGTAGAGTGGAGTGGAGTGGAGTGGAGTGGAGTGGGATGAAGTAGAGTGGAGTGGTGTGGAGTGGAGTGGAGTGGAGTGGAGTGGAGTGGAGTGGTATTAAGTGGAAAGGAGTAATGTGGAGGGGTGTGGAGTGGAGTGGAGTGGAGTGGAGTACTGTGGTGTTGAGTGGAGTGGAGTGGAGTGGAGTGGAGTGGAGTGGAGTGGAGTGGAGTGGAGTGGAGTGAAGTGGATTGGAGTGGTGTGGAGTAGAGTGGAGTGGAGTGGAGTGGAGTGGAGTGGAGGTGAGTGGAGTGGAGTGGAGTGGAGTGCAGTGGAGGGGCGTGGAGTGGAGTAGAGAGGAGTAAAGTGGAGTGGAGTGGACTGGAGTGGAGTGCAGTGGAGTGGAGTTGAGTGGAGTGGGGTGGAGTAAAGTGGAGTGGGGTGGAGTAGAGTGGAGAGGAGTGGAGTGGAGTGGAGTGGAGTGGAGTGGTATTAAGTGGAAAGGAGTAGAGTGATGTTGAGTGGAGAGGAGTAAAGTGGAGTGGAGTGGAGTGGAGTGGAGTGGAGTGGAGTGGAGTGGAGTGGAGTGGAGTGGAGTGGAGTGGAGTGGAGTGGAGTGGAGTGGAGTGGAGTGGAGTTGAGTGGAGTAGAGTGGAGTGGAGTGGAGTGGAGTAGAGTGGAGTGGAGTGGAGTGGAGTGGGATGAAGTAGAGTGGAGTGGTGTGGAGTGGAGTGGAGTGGAGTGGAGTGGTATTAAGTGGAAAGGAGTAATGTGGAGGGGTGTGGAGTGGAGTGGAGTGGAGTGGAGTACTGTGGTGTTGAGTGGAGTGGAGTGGAGTGGAGTGGAGTGGAGTGAAGTGGATTGGAGTGGTGTGGAGTAGAGTGGAGTGGAGTGGAGTGGAGTGGAGTGGAGGTGAGTGGAGTGGAGTGGAGTGGAGTGCAGTGGAGGGGCGTGGAGTGGAGTGGAGAGGAGTAAAGTGGAGTGGAGTGGACTGGAGTGGAGTGCAGTGGAGTGGAGTTGAGTGGAGTGGAGTGGAGTGGAGTGGAGTGGAGTGGAGTGGAATGGAGTGGAGTGGAGTGGAGTGGAGTGGAGTGGAGTAGGGTGAAGTAGAGTGGAGTGGAGTGGAGTGGAGTGGAGTGGAGTGGAGTGGAGTGGAGTGGAGTGGTGTGGAGTAGAGTGGAGTGGAGTGGAGTGCAGTGGAGTGGAGTTGAGTGGAGTGGAGTGGAGTGGAGTGGAGTGGTGTGGAGTGGAGTGGAGTGGAGTGGAGTGGAGTGGACTGGAGTGGAGTGCAGTGGAGTGGAGTGGAGTGGAGTGGAGTGGAGTGGAGTGGAATGGAGTGGAGTGGAGTGGAGTGGAGTGGAGTGGAGTAGGGTGGAGGGTAGTTGAGTGGAGTGGAGTGGAGCGGAGTGGAGTGGTGTTGAGTGGAGAGGAGTAAAGTGGAGTGGAGTGGACTGGAGTGGAGTGGAGTGGAGTGGAGTGGAGTATAGTGGAATGGAGTGGAGTGGAATGGGGTGAAGTAGAGTGGAGTGGAGTGGAGTGGAGTGGAGTGGAGCGGTGTTGAGTGGAGAGGAGTAAAGTGGAGGGTAGTGGAGTGGAGTGGAGTGGAATGGAGTGGAGTGGAGTGGAGTGGAGTGAAGTAGAGTGGAATGGAGTGGAGTGGAGTGGTGTTGAGTGGAGAAAAGTAAAGCGGAGGGTAGTGGAGTGGAGTGGAGAGGAGTGGAGTGGAGTGGAGTGGAGTGGAGTGGAGTGGAGTGGATTGGAGTGGTGTGGAGTAGAGTGGAGTGGAGTGGAGTGGAGTGGAGTGGAGTGGAGTGGAGTAGAGTGGAGTGGTGTTGAGTGGAGAGGAGTAAAGTGAAGTGGAGTGGAGTGGAGAGGAGTGGAGTGGAGTGGAGTGCAGTGGAGTGGAGTGGAGTGAAGTACAGTGGAGTGGAGTGGAGTGAAGTGGAGTGGAGTGGAGTGGAGTGGAGTGGAGTAGAGTGGAATGGAGTGGAGTGGAGTGGAGTGGAGTAGGGTGAAGTAGAGTGGAGTGGACTGGAGTGGAGTGGAGTGGTGTGGAGTAGAGTGGAGTGGAGTGGAGTGGAGTGGAGTGGAGTAGAGTGGAATGGAGTGGAGTGGAGTGGAGTGGAGTAGGGTGAAGTAGAGTGGAGTGGAGTGGAGTGGAGTGGAGTGGAGTGGAGTGGAGTGGAGTGGAGTGGAGTGGAGTGCAGTGGAGTGCAGTGGAGGGGCGTGGAGTGGAGTGGAGAAGAGTAAAGTGGAGGGTAGTGGAGTGGAGTGGAGTGGAGTGGAGTGGAGTGGAGTGGAGTGGAGTGGAGTGGAGTGGAGTGGAGTTGAGTGGTGTTGAGTGGAGAGGAGTAAAGTGGAGTGGAGTGGACTGGAGTGGAGTGCAGAGGAGTGGAGTTGAGTGGAGTGGAGTGGAGTGGAATGGAGTGGAGTGGAGTGGAGTGGAGTGGAGTGGAGTAGGGTGAAGTAGAGTTGAGTGGAGTGGAGTGGAATGGAGTGGAGTAGGGTGAAGTGGAGTGGAGTGGAGTGGAGTGGAGTAGAGTGGAGTGGAGTGGACTGGACTGGAGTGGAGTGGGGTGGAGTAAAGTGGAGTGGGGTGGAGTAGAGTGGAGAGGAGTGGAGTGGAGTGGAGTGGAGTGGTATTAAGTGGAAAGGAGTAGA
The DNA here is from genome assembly GCA_036925125.1 of Oreortyx pictus. Taxonomy (NCBI): domain Eukaryota; kingdom Metazoa; phylum Chordata; class Aves; order Galliformes; family Odontophoridae; genus Oreortyx; species Oreortyx pictus. Next base: position 907,430 of record JAUPFR010000020.1, on the reverse strand, counting down.
GTGATGTTGAGTGGAGAGGAGTAAAGTGGAGTGGAGTGGAGTGGAGTGGAGTGGAGTGGAGTGGAGTGGAGTGGAGTGGAGTGGAGTGGAGTGGAGTGGAGTTGAGTGGAGTAGAGTGGAGTGGAGTGGAGTGGAGTAGAGTGGAGTGGAGTGGAGTGGAGTGGGATGAAGTAGAGTGGAGTGGTGTAGAGTGGAGTGGAGTGGAGTGGAGTGGAGTGGAGTGGAGTGGAGTGGAGTGGAGTGGAGTGGTATTAAGTGGAAAGGAGTAATGTGGAGGGGTGTGGAGTGGAGTGGAGTGGAGTGGAGTACTGTGGTGTTGAGTGGAGTGGAGTGGAGTGGAGTGGAGTGGAGTGGAGTGGAGTGGAGTGGAGTGGAGTGGAGTGAAGTGGATTGGAGTGGTGTGGAGTAGAGTGGAGTGGAGTGGAGTGGAGTGGAGTGGAGGTGAGTGGAGTGGAGTGGAGTGGAGTGCAGTGGAGGGGCGTGGAGTGGAGTGGAGAGGAGTAAAGTGGAGTGGAGTGGACTGGAGTGGAGTGCAGTGGAGTGGAGTTGAGTGGAGTGGGGTGGAGTAAAGTGGAGTGGGGTGGAGTAGAGTGGAGAGGAGTGGAGTGGAGTGGAGTGGAGTGGTATTAAGTGGAAAGGAGTAGAGTGATGTTGAGTGGAGAGGAGTAAAGTGGAGAGGAGTGGAGTGGAGTGGAGTGGAGTGGAGTGGAGTGGAGTGGAGTGGAGTGGAGTGGAGTGGAGTGGAGTAGGGTGAAGTAGAGTGGAGTGGACTGGAGTGGAGTGGAGTGGTGTGGAGTAGAGTGGAGTGGAGTGGAGTGGAGTGGAGTGGAGTAGAGTGGAATGGAGTGGAGTGGAGTGGAGTGGAGTAGGGTGAAGTAGAGTGGAGTGGAGTGGAGTGGAGTGGAGTGGTGTGGAGTAGAGTGGAGTGGAGTGGAGTGGAGTGGAGTGGAGTGGAGTGGAGTGGAGTGGAGTGGAGTGGAGTGGAGTGCAGTGGAGTGCAGTGGAGGGGCGTGGAGTGGAGTGGAGAAGAGTAAAGTGGAGGGTAGTGGAGTGGAGTGGAGTGGAGTGGAGTGGAGTGGAGTGGAGTGGAGTTGAGTGGTGTTGAGTGGAGAGGAGTAAAGTGGAGTGGAGTGGACTGGAGTGGAGTGCAGAGGAGTGGAGTTGAGTGGAGTGGAGTGGAGTGGAATGGAGAGGAGTGGAGTGGAGTGGAGTGGAGTGGAGTAGGGTGAAGTAGAGTTGAGTGGAGTGGAGTGGAATGGAGTGGAGTAGGGTGAAGTGGAGTGGAGTGGAGTGGAGTGGAGTAGAGTGGAGTGGAGTGGAGTGGACTGGAGTGGAGTGGGGTGGAGTAAAGTGGAGTGGGGTGGAGTAGAGTGGAGAGGAGTGGAGTGGAGTGGAGTGGAGTGGTATTAAGTGGAAAGGAGTAGAGTGATGTTGAGTGGAGAGGAGTAAAGTGGAGTGGAGTGGAGTGGAGTGGAGTGGAGTGGAGTGGAGTGGAGTGGAGTGGAGTGGAGTGGAGTGGAGTTGAGTGGAGTAGAGTGGAGTGGAGTGGAGTGGAGTGGAGTAGAGTGGAGTGGAGTGGAGTGGAGTGGGATGAAGTAGAGTGGAGTGGTGTGGAGTGGAGTGGAGTGGAGTGGAGTGGAGTGGAGTGGAGTGGAGTGGTATTAAGTGGAAAGGAGTAATGTGGAGGGGTGTGGAGTGGAGTGGAGTGGAGTGGAGTACTGTGGTGTTGAGTGGAGTGGAGTGGAGTGGAGTGGAGTGGAGTGGAGTGGAGTGGAGTGGAGTGGAGTGGAGTGGAGTGGAGTGAAGTGGATTGGAGTGGTGTGGAGTAGAGTGGAGTGGAGTGGAGTGGAGTGGAGTGGAGGTGAGTGGAGTGGAGTGGAGTGGAGTGCAGTGGAGGGGCGTGGAGTGGAGTAGAGAGGAGTAAAGTGGAGTGGAGTGGACTGGAGTGGAGTGCAGTGGAGTGGAGTTGAGTGGAGTGGGGTGGAGTAAAGTGGAGTGGGGTGGAGTAGAGTGGAGAGGAGTGGAGTGGAGTGGAGTGGAGTGGAGTGGTATTAAGTGGAAAGGAGTAGAGTGATGTTGAGTGGAGAGGAGTAAAGTGGAGTGGAGTGGAGTGGAGTGGAGTGGAGTGGAGTGGAGTGGAGTGGAGTGGAGTGGAGTGGAGTGGAGTGGAGTGGAGTGGAGTGGAGTTGAGTGGAGTAGAGTGGAGTGGAGTGGAGTGGAGTAGAGTGGAGTGGAGTGGAGTGGAGTGGGATGAAGTAGAGTGGAGTGGTGTGGAGGGGAGTGGAGTGGAGTGGAGTGGTATTAAGTGGAAAGGAGTAATGTGGAGGGGTGTGGAGTGGAGTGGAGTGGAGTGGAGTACTGTGGTGTTGAGTGGAGTGGAGTGGAGTGGAGTGGAGTGGAGTGAAGTGGATTGGAGTGGTGTGGAGTAGAGTGGAGTGGAGTGGAGTGGAGTGGAGTGGAGGTGAGTGGAGTGGAGTGGAGTGGAGTGCAGTGGAGGGGCGTGGAGTGGAGTGGAGAGGAGTAAAGTGGAGTGGAGTGGACTGGAGTGGAGTGCAGTGGAGTGGAGTTGAGTGGAGTGGAGTGGAGTGGAGTGGAGTGGAGTGGAGTGGAATGGAGTGGAGTGGAGTGGAGTGGAGTGGAGTGGAGTAGGGTGAAGTAGAGTGGAGTGGAGTGGAGTGGAGTGGAGTGGAGTGGAGTGGAGTGGAGTGGAGTGGTGTGGAGTAGAGTGGAGTGGAGTGGAGTGCAGTGGAGTGGAGTTGAGTGGAGTGGAGTGGAGTGGAGTGGAGTGGTGTGGAGTGGAGTGGAGTGGAGTGGAGTGGAGTGGACTGGAGTGGAGTGCAGTGGAGTGGAGTGGAGTGGAGTGGAGTGGAGTGGAGTGGAGTGGAATGGAGTGGAGTGGAGTGGAGTGGAGTGGAGTGGAGTAGGGTGGAGGGTAGTTGAGTGGAGTGGAGTGGAGCGGAGTGGAGTGGTGTTGAGTGGAGAGGAGTAAAGTGGAGTGGAGTGGACTGGAGTGGAGTGGAGTGGAGTGGAGTGGAGTATAGTGGAATGGAGTGGAGTGGAATGGGGTGAAGTAGAGTGGAGTGGAGTGGAGTGGAGTGGAGTGGAGCGGTGTTGAGTGGAGAGGAGTAAAGTGGAGGGTAGTGGAGTGGAGTGGAGTGGAATGGAGTGGAGTGGAGTGGAGTGGAGTGGAGTGGGGTGGAGTAGAGTGGAGAGGAGTGGAGTGGAGTGGTGTGGAGTGGAGTGGAGTGGTATTAAGTGGAAAGGAGTAAAGTGGAGAGGAGTGGAGTGGAGTGGAGTGGAGTGGAGTATTGTGTTGAGTGGAGTGGAGTGGAGTGGAGTGGAGTGGAGTGGAGTGGAGTGGAGTGGAGTGGAGTGGAGTGAAGTGGATTGGAGTGGAGTGGAGTGGAGTGGGGTGGAGTGGGGTGAAGTGGAGTGGAGTGGGGTGGAGTGGGGTGGAGTAGAGTGGAGAGGAGTGGAGTGGAGTGGTGTGGAGTGGAGTGGAGTGGTATTAAGTGGAAAGGAGTAAAGTGGAGGGGCGTGGAGTGGAGTGGAGTGGAGTGGAGTATTGTGGTGTTTAGTGGAGTGGAGTGGAGTGGAGTGGAGTGGAGTGGAGTGGAGTGGAGTGAAGAGGATTGGAGTGGTGTGGAGTAGAGTGGAGTGGAGTGGAGTGGAGTGGAGTGGAGTGGAGTGGAGTGGAGTGGAGTGGAGTGGAGTGGAGTGGAGTGGAGTGCAGTGGAGTGCAGTGGAGGGGCGTGGAGTGGAGTGGAGAAGAGTAAAGTGGAGGGTAGTTGAGTGGAGTGGAGTGGAGTGGAGTGGAGTGGTGTTGAGTGGAGTGGAGTGGAGTGGAGTGGAGTGGAGTGGACTGGAGTGGAGTGGAGTGGAGTGGAGTGGTGTTGAGTGGAGAGGAGTAAAGTGGACGGTAGTGGAGTGGAGTGGTGTGGAGTGGAATGGAGTGGAGTGGAGTGGAGTGGAGTGAAGTAGAGTGGACTGGAGTGTAGTGGAGTGGTGTTGAGTGGAGAAAAGTAAAGCGGAGGGTAGTGGAGTGGAGTGGAGTGGAGTGGAGTGGAGTGGAGTGGAGTGGAGTGGAGTGGAGTTGTGATGAGTGGAGAGGAGTAAAGTGGAGTGGAGTGGACTGGAGTGGAGTGGAGTGGAGTGGAGTGGAGTAGAGTGGAGTGGTGTTGAGTGGAGAGGAGTAAAGTGGAGTGGAGTGGAGTGGAGTGGAGTTGAGTGGAGTGGAGTGGAGTGTAGTGGAATGGAGTGGAGTTGAATGGGGTGAAGTAGAGTGGAGTGGAGTGGAGTGGAGTGGATTGGAGTGGTGTGGAGTAGAACGGAGTGGAGTGGAGTGGAGTGGAGTGGAGTGGAGTGGAGTGGAGTGGAGTGGAGTGGTGTTGAGTGGAGAGGAGTAAAGTGGAGGGTAGTGGAGTGGAGTGGAGTGGAATGGAGTGGAGTGGAGTGGAGTGGAGTGCAGTGGAGGGGCGTGGAGTGGAGTGCAGTGGAGAGGAGTAAAGCGGAGGGTAGTTGAGTGGAGTGGAGTGGTGTTGAGTGGAGAGGAGTAAAGTGGAGTGGAGTGGAGTGGAGTGGAGTGGAGTGGAGTGGAGTGGAGTGTAGTGGAATGGAGTGGAGTGGAATGGGGTGAAGTAGAGTGGAGTGGAGTGGATTGGAGTGGTGTGGAGTAGAGCGGAGTGGAGTGGAGTGGAGTGGAGTGGAGTGGAGTGGAGTGGAGTGGAGTGGAGTGGTGTTGAGTGGAGAGGAGTAAAGTGGAGTGGAGTGGACTGGAGTGGAGTGCAGTGGAGTGGAGTTGAGTGGAATGGGGTGAAGTAGAGTGGAGTGGAGTGGATTGGAGTGGTGTGGAGTAGAGCGGAGTGGAGTGGAGTGGAGTGGAGTGGAGTGGAGTGGAGTGGAGTGGAGTGGAGTGGAGTGGTGTTGAGTGGAGAGGAGTAAAGTGGAGTGGAGTGGACTGGAGTGGAGTGCAGTGGAGTGGAGTTGAGTGGAGTGGAGTGGAGTGGAGTGGAGTGGAGTAGGTTGAAGTAGAGTGGAGTGGAGTGGAGTGGAGTGGAGTGGAGTGGAGTGGAGTGGAGTGGAGTGGAGTGGAGTGGAGTGGAGTGGTGTGGAGTAGAGTGGAGTGGAGTGGAGTGGAGTGGAGTGGAGTGGAGTGGAGTGCAGTGGAGTGCAGTGGAGTGCAGTGGAGGGGCGTGGAGTGGAGTGGAGAGGAGTAAAGTGGAGGGTAGTGGAGTGGAGTGGAGTGGAGTGGAGTGGAGTGGAGTGGAGTGGAGTGGAGTGGATTTGAGTATAGTGGAGTGGAGTGGAGTGGAGTGCAGTGGAGTGGAGTTGAGTGGAGTGGAGTGGAGTGGAATGGAGTGGAGTGGAGTGGAGTGGAGTAGGGTGAAGTAGAGTGGAGTGGAGTGGAGTGGAATGGAGTGGAGTAGGGTGAAGTGGAGTGCAGTGGAGTGGAGTGGAGTGGAGTGCAGTGGAGGGGCGTGGAGTGGAGTGGAGAGGAGTAAAGTGGAGGGTAGTTGAGTGGAGTGGAGTGGAGTGGAGTGGAGTGGAGTGGAGTGGAGTGGAGTGGAGTGTTGTTGAGTGGAGAGGAGTAAAGTGGAGTGGAGTGGACTGGAGTGGGGTGCAGTGGAGTGGAGTTGAGTGGAGTGGAGTGGAGTGGAGTGGAGTGGAGTGGAGTGGAGTAGAGTGGAATGGAGTGGAGTGGACTGGAGTGGAGTGGGGTGGAGTAAAGTGGAGTGGGGTGGAGTAGAGTGGAGAGGAGTGGAGTGGAGTGGAGTGGAGTGGAGTGGAGTAGAGTGGAGGGTAGTGGAGTGGAGTGGAGTGGAGTGGAGTGGAGTGGAGTGGAGTGGAGTGGAGTGGAGTGGATTTGAGTATAGTGGAGTGGAGTGGAGTGGAGTGGAGTGGAGTGCAGTGGAGTGGAGTTGAGTGGAGTGGAGTGGAGTGGAGTGGAATGGAGTGGAGTGGAGTGGAGTGGAGTAGGGTGAAGTAGAGTGGAGTGGAGTGGAGTGGAATGGAGTGGAGTAGGGTGAAGTGGAGTGCAGTGGAGTGGAGTGGAGTGGAGTGCAGTGGAGGGGCGTGGAGTGGAGTGGAGAGGAGTAAAGTGGAGGGTAGTTGAGTGGAGTGGAGTGGAGTGGAGTGGAGTGGAGTGGAGTGGAGTGTTGTTGAGTGGAGAGGAGTAAAGTGGAGTGGAGTGGACTGGAGTGGGGTGCAGTGGAGTGGAGTTGAGTGGAGTGGAGTGGAGTGGAGTGGAGTGGAGTGGAGTAGAGTGGAATGGAGTGGAGTGGACTGGAGTGGAGTGGGGTGGAGTAAAGTGGAGTGGGGTGGAGTAGAGTGGAGAGGAGTGGAGTGGAGTGGAGTGGAGTGGAGTAGAGTGGAGTGGTGTTGAGTGGAGAGGAGTAAAGTGGAGTGGAGTGGAGTGGAGTGAAGTGGAGTGGAGTGGAGTGGAGTGGAGTGGAGAGGAGTAAAGTGGAGTGGAGTGGACTGGAGTGGAGTGCAGTGGAGTGGAGTTGAGTGGAGTGGAGTGGAGTGGAGTGGAGTGTTGTTGAGTGGAGAGGAGTAAAGTGGAGTGGAGTGGACTGGAGTGGGGTGCAGTGGAGTGGAGTTGAGTGGAGTGGAGTGGAGTGGAGTGGAGTGGAGTGGAGTAGAGTGGAATGGAGTGGAGTGGACTGGAGTGGTGTGGGGTGGAGTAAAGTGGAGTGGGGTGGAGTAGAGTGGAGAGGAGTGGAGTGGAGTGGAGTGGAGTGGAGTGGAGTGGAGTAGAGTGGAGGGTAGTGGAGTGGAGTGGAGTGGAGTGGAGTGGAGTGGAGTGGAGTGGAGTGGAGTGGATTTGAGTATAGTGGAGTGGAGTGGAGTGGAGTGGAGTGGAGTGCAGTGGAGTGGAGTTGAGTGGAGTGGAGTGGAGTGGAATGGAGTGGAGTGGAGTGGAGTGGAGTAGGGTGAAGTAGAGTGGAGTGGAGTGGAGTGGAATGGAGTGGAGTAGGGTGAAGTGGAGTGCAGTGGAGTGGAGTGGAGTGGAGTGCAGTGGAGGGGCGTGGAGTGGAGTGGAGAGGAGTAAAGTGGAGGGTAGTTGAGTGGAGTGGAGTGGAGTGGAGTGGAGTGGAGTGGAGTGGAGTGGAGTGGAGTGTTGTTGAGTGGAGAGGAGTAAAGTGGAGTGGAGTGGACTGGAGTGGGGTGCAGTGGAGTGGAGTTGAGTGGAGTGGAGTGGAGTGGAGTGGACTGGAGTGGAGTAGAGTGGAATGGAGTGGAGTGGACTGGAGTGGAGTGGGGTGGAGTAAAGTGGAGTGGGGTGGAGTAGAGTGGAGAGGAGTGGAGTGGAGTGGAGTGGAGTGGAGTGGAGTAGAGTGGAGTGGTGTTGAGTGGAGAGGAGTAAAGTGGAGTGGAGTGGAGTGGAGTGAAGTGGAGTGGAGTGGAGTGGAGTGGAGAGGAGTAAAGTGGAGTGGAGTGGACTGGAGTGGAGTGCAGTGGAGTGGAGTTGAGTGGAGTGGAGTGGAATGGAGTGGAGTGGAGTGGAGTGGAGTAGGGTGAAGTAGAGTGGAGTGGAGTGGAGTGGAATGGAGTGGAGTAGGGTGAAGTGGAGTGCAGTGGAGTGGAGTGGAGTGGAGTGCAGTGGAGGGGCGTGGAGTGGAGTGGAGAGGAGTAAAGTGGAGGGTAGTTGAGAGGAGTAAAGTGGAGTGGAGTGGACTGGAGTGGGGTGCAGTGGAGTGGAGTTGAGTGGAGTGGAGTGGAGTGGAGTGGACTGGAGTGGAGTAGAGTGGAATGGAGTGGAGTGGACTGGAGTGGAGTGGGGTGGAGTAAAGTGGAGTGGGGTGGAGTAGAGTGGAGAGGAGTGGAGTGGAGTGGAGTGGAGTGGAGTGGAGTAGAGTGGAGTGGTGTTGAGTGGAGAGGAGTAAAGTGGAGTGGAGTGGAGTGGAGTGAAGTGGAGTGGAGTGGAGTGGAGTGGAGAGGAGTAAAGTGGAGTGGAGTGGACTGGAGTGGAGTGCAGTGGAGTGGAGTTGAGTGGAGTGGAGTGGAATGGAGTGGAGTGGAGTGGAGTGGAGTAGGGTGAAGTAGAGTGGAGTGGAGTGGAGTGGAATGGAGTGGAGTAGGGTGAAGTGGAGTGCAGTGGAGTGGAGTGGAGTGGAGTGCAGTGGAGGGGCGTGGAGTGGAGTGGAGAGGAGTAAAGTGGAGGGTAGTTGAGTGGAGTGGAGTGGAGTGGAGTGGAGTGGAGTGTTGTTGAGTGGAGAGGAGTAAAGTGGAGTGGAGTGGACTGGAGTGGGGTGCAGTGGAGTGGAGTTGAGTGGAGTGGAGTGGAGTGGAGTGGAGTGGAGTGGAGTAGAGTGGAATGGAGTGGAGTGGACTGGAGTGGAGTGGGGTGGAGTAAAGTGGAGTGGGGTGGAGTAGAGTGGAGAGGAGTGGAGTGGAGTGGAGTGGAGTGGAGTGGAGTAGAGTGGAGTGGTGTTGAGTGGAGAGGAGTAAAGTGGAGTGGAGTGGAGTGGAGTGAAGTGGAGTGGAGTGGAGTGGAGTGGAGTGGAGAGGAGTAAAGTGGAGTGGAGTGGACTGGAGTGGAGTGCAGTGGAGTGGAGTTGAGTGGAGTGGAGTGGAGTGGAATGGAGTGGAGTGGAGTGGAGTGGAGTGGAGTGGAGTGGAGTAGGGTGAAGTAGAGTGGAGTGGAGTGGAGTGGAATGGAGTGGAGTAGGGTGAAGTGGAGTGGAGTGGAGTGGAGTGGAGTGGAGTGGAGTGGAGTGGAGTGGAGTGGAGTGGAGTGGAATGGAGTGGAGGGGCGTGGAGTGGAGTAGGGTGAAGTAGAGTGGAGTGGAGTGGAGTGGAATGGAGTGGAGTAGGGTGAAGTGGAGTGGAGTGGAGTGGAGTGGAGTGGAGTGGAGTGGAGTGGAGTGGAGTGGAGTGGAGTGGAGTGGAGTGCAGTGGAGGGGCGTGGAGTGGAGTGGAGAGGAGTAAAGTGGTGGGTAGTTGAGTGGAGTGGAGTGGAGTTGAGTGGAGTGGAGTGGAGTGGAGTGGAGTGGTGTTGAGTGGAGAGGAGTAAAGTGGAGTGGAGTGGACTGGAGTGGAGTGCAGTGGAGTGGAGTGGAGTGGAGTGGAGTAGAGTGGAATGGAGTGGAGTGGAGTGGAGTGGAGTAGGGTGAAGTAGAGTGGAGTGGACTGGAGTGGAGTGGAGTGGTGTGGAGTAGAGTGGAGTGGAGTGGAGTGGAGTGGAGTGGAGTAGAGTGGAATGGAGTGGAGTGGAGTGGAGTGGAGTAGGGTGAAGTAGAGTGGAGTGGAGTGGAGTGGAGTGGAGTGGAGTGGAGTGGAGTGGAGTGGAGTGGAGTGGAGTGCAGTGGAGTGCAGTGGAGGGGCGTGGAGTGGAGTGGAGAAGAGTAAAGTGGAGGGTAGTGGAGTGGAGTGGAGTGGAGAAGAGTAAAGTGGAGGGTAGTGGAGTGGAGTGGAGTGGAGTGGAGTGGAGTGGAGTGGAGTGGAGTGGAGTGGAGTGGAGTGGAGTGGAGTTGAGTGGTGTTGAGTGGAGAGGAGTAAAGTGGAGTGGAGTGGACTGGAGTGGAGTGCAGAGGAGTGGAGTTGAGTGGAGTGGAGTGGAGTGGAATGGAGTGGAGTGGAGTGGAGTGGAGTGGAGTGGAGTAGGGTGAAGTAGAGTTGAGTGGAGTGGAGTGGAATGGAGTGGAGTAGGGTGAAGTGGAGTGGAGTGGAGTGGAGTGGAGTAGAGTGGAGTGGAGTGGACTGGACTGGAGTGGAGTGGGGTGGAGTAAAGTGGAGTGGGGTGGAGTAGAGTGGAGAGGAGTGGAGTGGAGTGGAGTGGAGTGGTATTAAGTGGAAAGGAGTAGAGTGATGTTGAGTGGAGAGGAGTAAAGTGGAGTGGAGTGGAGTGGAGTGGAGTGGAGTGGAGTGGAGTGGAGTGGAGTGGAGTGGAGTGGAGTGGAGTTGAGTGGAGTAGAGTGGAGTGGAGTGGAGTGGAGTAGAGTGGAGTGGAGTGGAGTGGAGTGGGATGAAGTAGAGTGGAGTGGTGTAGAGTGGAGTGGAGTGGAGTGGAGTGGAGTGGAGTGGAGTGGAGTGGAGTGGAGTGGTATTAAGTGGAAAGGAGTAATGTGGAGGGGTGTGGAGTGGAGTGGAGTGGAGTGGAGTACTGTGGTGTTGAGTGGAGTGGAGTGGAGTGGAGTGGAGTGGAGTGGAGTGGAGTGGAGTGGAGTGGAGTGGAGTGGAGTGAAGTGGATTGGAGTGGTGTGGAGTAGAGTGGAGTGGAGTGGAGTGGAGTGGAGTGGAGGTGAGTGGAGTGGAGTGGAGTGGAGTGCAGTGGAGGGGCGTGGAGTGGAGTGGAGAGGAGTAAAGTGGAGTGGAGTGGACTGGAGTGGAGTGCAGTGGAGTGGAGTTGAGTGGAGTGGGGTGGAGTAAAGTGGAGTGGGGTGGAGTAGAGTGGAGAGGAGTGGAGTGGAGTGGAGTGGAGTGGTATTAAGTGGAAAGGAGTAGAGTGATGTTGAGTGGAGAGGAGTAAAGTGGAGAGGAGTGGAGTGGAGTGGAGTGGAGTGGAGTGGAGTGGAGTGGAGTGGAGTGGAGTGGAGTGGAGTGGAGTGGAGTAGGGTGAAGTAGAGTGGAGTGGACTGGAGTGGAGTGGAGTGGTGTGGAGTAGAGTGGAGTGGAGTGGAGTGGAGTGGAGTGGAGTAGAGTGGAATGGAGTGGAGTGGAGTGGAGTGGAGTAGGGTGAAGTAGAGTGGAGTGGAGTGGAGTGGAGTGGAGTGGTGTGGAGTAGAGTGGAGTGGAGTGGAGTGGAGTGGAGTGGAGTGGAGTGGAGTGGAGTGGAGTGGAGTGGAGTGGAGTGGAGTGCAGTGGAGTGCAGTGGAGGGGCGTGGAGTGGAGTGGAGAAGAGTAAAGTGGAGGGTAGTGGAGTGGAGTGGAGTGGAGTGGAGTGGAGTGGAGTGGAGTGGAGTTGAGTGGTGTTGAGTGGAGAGGAGTAAAGTGGAGTGGAGTGGACTGGAGTGGAGTGCAGAGGAGTGGAGTTGAGTGGAGTGGAGTGGAGTGGAATGGAGAGGAGTGGAGTGGAGTGGAGTGGAGTGGAGTAGGGTGAAGTAGAGTTGAGTGGAGTGGAGTGGAATGGAGTGGAGTAGGGTGAAGTGGAGTGGAGTGGAGTGGAGTGGAGTAGAGTGGAGTGGAGTGGAGTGGACTGGAGTGGAGTGGGGTGGAGTAAAGTGGAGTGGGGTGGAGTAGAGTGGAGAGGAGTGGAGTGGAGTGGAGTGGAGTGGTATTAAGTGGAAAGGAGTAGAGTGATGTTGAGTGGAGAGGAGTAAAGTGGAGTGGAGTGGAGTGGAGTGGAGTGGAGTGGAGTGGAGTGGAGTGGAGTGGAGTGGAGTGGAGTGGAGTGGAGTGGAGTGGAGTTGAGTGGAGTAGAGTGGAGTGGAGTGGAGTGGAGTGGAGTAGAGTGGAGTGGAGTGGAGTGGAGTGGGATGAAGTAGAGTGGAGTGGTGTGGAGTGGAGTGGAGTGGAGTGGAGTGGAGTGGTATTAAGTGGAAAGGAGTAATGTGGAGGGGTGTGGAGTGGAGTGGAGTGGAGTGGAGTACTGTGGTGTTGAGTGGAGTGGAGTGGAGTGGAGTGGAGTGGAGTGGAGTGGAGTGGAGTGGAGTGGAGTGGAGTGGAGTGAAGTGGATTGGAGTGGTGTGGAGTAGAGTGGAGTGGAGTGGAGTGGAGTGGAGTGGAGGTGAGTGGAGTGGAGTGGAGTGGAGTGCAGTGGAGGGGCGTGGAGTGGAGTAGAGAGGAGTAAAGTGGAGTGGAGTGGACTGGAGTGGAGTGCAGTGGAGTGGAGTTGAGTGGAGTGGGGTGGAGTAAAGTGGAGTGGGGTGGAGTAGAGTGGAGAGGAGTGGAGTGGAGTGGAGTGGAGTGGAGTGGTATTAAGTGGAAAGGAGTAGAGTGATGTTGAGTGGAGAGGAGTAAAGTGGAGTGGAGTGGAGTGGAGTGGAGTGGAGTGGAGTGGAGTGGAGTGGAGTGGAGTGGAGTGGAGTGGAGTGGAGTGGAGTGGAGTGGAGTTGAGTGGAGTAGAGTGGAGTGGAGTGGAGTGGAGTAGAGTGGAGTGGAGTGGAGTGGAGTGGGATGAAGTAGAGTGGAGTGGTGTGGAGTGGAGTGGAGTGGAGTGGAGTGGTATTAAGTGGAAAGGAGTAATGTGGAGGGGTGTGGAGTGGAGTGGAGTGGAGTGGAGTACTGTGGTGTTGAGTGGAGTGGAGTGGAGTGGAGTGGAGTGGAGTGAAGTGGATTGGAGTGGTGTGGAGTAGAGTGGAGTGGAGTGGAGTGGAGTGGAGTGGAGGTGAGTGGAGTGGAGTGGAGTGGAGTGCAGTGGAGGGGCGTGGAGTGGAGTGGAGAGGAGTAAAGTGGAGTGGAGTGGACTGGAGTGGAGTGCAGTGGAGTGGAGTTGAGTGGAGTGGAGTGGAGTGGAGTGGAGTGGAGTGGAATGGAGTGGAGTGGAGTGGAGTGGAGTGGAGTGGAGTAGGGTGAAGTAGAGTGGAGTGGAGTGGAGTGGAGTGGAGTGGAGTGGAGTGGAGTGGAGTGGAGTGGTGTGGAGTAGAGTGGAGTGGAGTGGAGTGCAGTGGAGTGGAGTTGAGTGGAGTGGAGTGGAGTGGAGTGGAGTGGTGTGGAGTGGAGTGGAGTGGAGTGGAGTGGAGTGGACTGGAGTGGAGTGCAGTGGAGTGGAGTGGAGTGGAGTGGAGTGGAGTGGAGTGGAGTGGAGTGGAGTGGAGTAGGGTGGAGGGTAGTTGAGTGGAGTGGAGTGGAGCGGAGTGGAGTGGTGTTGAGTGGAGAGGAGTAAAGTGGAGTGGAGTGGACTGGAGTGGAGTGGAGTGGAGTGGAGTGGAGTATAGTGGAATGGAGTGGAGTGGAATGGGGTGAAGTAGAGTGGAGTGGAGTGGAGTGGAGTGGAGTGGAGCGGTGTTGAGTGGAGAGGAGTAAAGTGGAGGGTAGTGGAGTGGAGTGGAGTGGAATGGAGTGGAGTGGAGTGGAGTGGAGTGAAGTAGAGTGGAATGGAGTGGAGTGGAGTGGTGTTGAGTGGAGAAAAGTAAAGCGGAGGGTAGTGGAGTGGAGTGGAGAGGAGTGGAGTGGAGTGGAGTGGAGTGGAGTGGAGTGGATTGGAGTGGTGTGGAGTAGAGTGGAGTGGAGTGGAGTGGAGTGGAGTGGAGTGGAGTGGAGTAGAGTGGAGTGGTGTTGAGTGGAGAGGAGTAAAGTGAAGTGGAGTGGAGTGGAGAGGAGTGGAGTGGAGTGGAGTGCAGTGGAGTGGAGTGGAGTGAAGTACAGTGGAGTGGAGTGGAGTGAAGTGGAGTGGAGTGGAGTGGAGTGGAGTGGAGTGGAGTGGAGTGGAGTGGAATGGAGTGGAGTGGAGTTGAGTGGAGTGGATTGCAGTGGAGTGGAGTGGAGTGGAGTTGAGTGGAGTGGATTGCAGTGGAGTGGAGTGGAGTGGAGTGGGGTGAAGTGGAGTGGACTGGAGTGGACTGGAGTGGAGTGGTATTAAGTGGAAAGGAGTAAAGTGGAGGTGCGTGGAGTGGAGTGGAGTGGAGTGGAGTGGAGTATTGTGGTGTTGAGTGGAGTGGAGTGGAGTGGAGTGGAGTGGAGTGGAGTGGAGTGGAGTGGAGTGCAGTGGAGTGAAGTGGATTGGAGTGGTGTGGAGTAGAGTGAAGTGGAGTGGAGTGGAGTGGAGTGGAGTAGAGTGGACTGGAGTGGAGTGGAGTGGTGTTGAGTGGAGAAAAGTAAAGCGGAGGGTAGTGGAGTGGAGTGGAGTGGAGTGAAGTGGATTGGAGTGGTGTGGAGTAGAGTGGAGTGGAGTGGAGTGGAGTGGAGTGGAGTGGAGTGGAGTGGAGTGGAGTGGAGTAGAGTGGACTGCATTGGAGTGGAGTGGTGTTGAGTGGAGAAAAGTAAAGCGGAGAGTAGTGGATTGGAGTGGAGTGGAGTGGAGTGGAGTGGAGTGGAGCGGTGTTGAGAGGAGAGGAGTAAAGTGGAGTGGAGTGGAGTGGAGTGGAGTGGAGTGGAGTGGAGTGGAGTGGAGTGGAGTGGAGTGGAGTGGAGTGGAGTGGAGTGGAGTGGAGTGGAGTGGGGTGGAGTGGGGTGAAGTGGAGTGGACTGGGGTGGAATGGGGTGGAGTAGAGTGGAGAGGAGTGGAGTGGAGTGGTTTGGAGTGGAGTGGAGTGGTATTAAGTGGAAAGGAGTAAAGTGGAGGGGCGTGGAGTGGAGTGGAGTGGAGTGGAGTGGAGTATTGTGGTGTTGAGTGGAGTGGAGTGGAGTGGAGTGGAGTGGAGTGGAGTGGAGTGGAGTGGAGTGGAGTGGAGTGGAGTGCAGTGGAGTGAAGTGGAGTGGAGTGGAGTGGAGTGGAGTGGAGTGGAGTGGAGTGGAGTGGAGGGGCGTGGAGTGGAGTGGAGAGGAGTAAAGTGGAGGGTTGTTGAGTGGAGTGGAGTGGAGTGGAGTGGAGTGGAGTAGAGTGGAGCGGAGTGGTGTTGAGTGGAGTGGAGTGGAGTGGAGTGGAGTGGAGTATTGTGGTGTTGAGTGGAGTGGAGTGGAGTGGAGTGGAGTGGAGTGGAGTGGAGTGGAGTGGAGTGCAGTGGAGTGCAGTGGAGTGAAGTGGAGTGGAGTGGAGTGGAGTGGAGTGGAGTGGAGTGGAGTGGAGTGGAGTGGAGGGGCGTGGAGTGGAGTGGAGAGGAGTAAAGTGGAGGGTTGTTGAGTGGAGTGGAGTGGAGTGGAGTGGAGTGGAGTAGAGTGGAGCGGAGTGGTGTTGAGTGGAGTGGAGTGGAGTGGAGTGGAGTGGAGTGGAGTGGAGTGGAGTGGAGTGGAGTGGAGTGGACTGGAGTGGAGTGAACTGGAGTGGAGTGCAGTGGAGGGGCGTGGAGTGGAGTGGAGAGGAGTAAAGTGGAGGGTTGTTGAGTGGAGTGGAGTGGAGTGGAGTGGAGTGGTGTTGAGTGGAGTGGAGTGGAGTGGAGTGGAGTGGAGCGGAGTGGAGTGGAGTGGAGTGGAGTGGAGTGAAGTGGATTGGAGTGGTGTGGAGTAGAGTGGAGTGGAGTGGAGTGGAGTGGAGTGGAGTGGAGTGGAGTGGAGTGGAGTGGAGTAGAGTGGACTGCATTGGAGTGGAGTGGTGTTGAGTGGAGAAAAGTAAAGCGGAGAGTAGTGGATTGGAGTGGAGTGGAGTGGAGTGGAGTGGAGTGGAGCGGTGTTGAGAGGAGAGGAGTAAAGTGGAGTGGAGTGGAGTGGAGTGGAGTGGAGTGGAGTGGAGTGGAGTGGAGTGGAGTGGAGTGGAGTGGAGTGGAGTGGGGTGGAGTGGGGTGAAGTGGAGTGGACTGGGGTGGAATGGGGTGGAGTAGAGTGGAGAGGAGTGGAGTGGAGTGGTTTGGAGTGGAGTGGAGTGGTATTAAGTGGAAAGGAGTAAAGTGGAGGGGCGTGGAGTGGAGTGGAGTGGAGTGGAGTGGAGTATTGTGGTGTTGAGTGGAGTGGAGTGGAGTGGAGTGGAGTGGAGTGGAGTGCAGTGGAGTGGAGTGGAGTGGAGTGCAGTGGAGTGAAGTGGAGTGGAGTGGAGTGGAGTGGAGTGGAGTGGAGTGGAGTGGAGGGGCGTGGAGTGGAGTGGAGAGGAGTAAAGTGGAGGGTTGTTGAGTGGAGTGGAGTGGAGTGGAGTGGAGTGGAGTGGAGTAGAGTGGAGCGGAGTGGTGTTGAGTGGAGTGGAGTGGAGTGGAGTGGAGTGGAGTATTGTGGTGTTGAGTGGAGTGGAGTGGAGTGGAGTGGAGTGGAGTGGAGTGGAGTGGAGTGGAGTGCAGTGGAGTGCAGTGGAGTGAAGTGGAGTGGAGTGGAGTGGAGTGGAGTGGAGTGGAGTGGAGTGGAGTGGAGTGGAGTGGAGTGGAGGGGCGTGGAGTGGAGTGGAGAGGAGTAAAGTGGAGGGTTGTTGAGTGGAGTGGAGTGGAGTGGAGTGGAGTGGAGTAGAGTGGAGCGGAGTGGTGTTGAGTGGAGTGGAGTGGAGTGGAGTGGAGTGGAGTGGAGTGGAGTGGAGTGGAGTGGAGTGGAGTGGAGTGGAGTGGAGTGGAGTGGAGTGGACTGGAGTGGAGTGAACTGGAGTGGAGTGCAGTGGAGGGGCGTGGAGTGGAGTGGAGAGGAGTAAAGTGGAGGGTTGTTGAGTGGAGTGGAGTGGAGTGGAGTGGAGTGGAGTGGTGTTGAGTGGAGTGGAGTGGAGTGGAGTGGAGTGGAGTGGAGTGGAGTGGAGTGGAGTGGAGTGGAGTGGAGTGGAGTGGAGTGGAGTGGACTGGAGTGGAGTGGACTGGAGTGGAGTGCAGTGGAGTGGAGTGCAGTGGAGGGGCGTGGAGTGGAGTGGAGTGGAGTAAAGTGGAGGGTTGTTGAGTGGAGTGGAGTGGAGTGGAGTGGAGTGGAGTGCAGTGGAGTGGAGTTGAGTGGAGTGGAGTGGAGTGGAGTGGAATGGAGTGGAGTGGAGTGGAGTGGAGTGGAGTAGGGTGAAGTAGAGTGGAGTGGAGTGGAGTGGAGTGGAGTGGAGTGGAGTGGAGTGGGGTGAAGTGGAGTGGAGTGGAGTGGAGTGGAGTGGAGTGGAGTGGAGTGGAGTGGAGTGGAGTGGAGTGGAGTGGGGTGGAGTAAAGTGGAGTGGATTGGAGTAAAGTGGAGAGGAGTGGAGTGGAGTGGAGTGGAGTTGTATTAAGTGGAAAGGAGTGGAGTGATGTTGAGTGGAGAGGAGTAAAGTGGAGTGGAGTGGAGTGGACTGGATTGGAGTGGAGTGGAGTGGAGTTGAGTGGATTGGAGTGGCGTAGAGTGGAGTGGAGTGGAGTGGAGTGGAGTGGAGTAGAGTGGAGTGGAGTGGAGTGGAGTGGACTGGAGTGGAGTGGACTGGAGTGGAGTGCAGTGGAGGGGCGTGGAGTGGAGTGGAGTGGAGTGGAGTGGGGTGAAGTAGAGTGGAGTGGAGTGGAGTGGAGTGGAGTGGATTGGAGTGGAGTGGAGTGGAGTGGAGTGTAGTGGAGTGGGGTGAAGTGGGGTGGAGTGGAGTGCAGTGGACTGGAGTGGATTGGGGTGGAGTAGAGTGGAGAGGAGTGGAGTGGATTGGAGTGGAGTGGAGTGGTATTAAGTGGAAAGGAGTGGAGTGGTGTTGAGTGGAGAGGAGTAAAGTGGAGTGGAGTGGAGTGGAGTGGAGTGGAGTGGAAAGGAGTGGAGTGGTGTTGAGTGGAGAGGAGTAAAGTGGAGTGGAGTTGACTGGAGTGGAGTGGAGTGGAGTGGAGAGGTGTGGTGTTGAGTGGAGAGGAGAGGAGTGGAGTGGAGTGGAGTGGAGTGGAGTGGAGTGGAGTGGAGTGGAGAAGAGTGGAGTGGAGTGGAGTGGAGTGGAGTGGAGTGGAGTGGAGTGGAGTGGAGTGGAGTGGGGTGGGGTGGAGTGGAGTGGTGTTGAGTGGAGAGGAGTAAAGCTGAGTGGAGTGGAGTGGAGTGGAGTGGAGTGGAGTGGAGTGGAGTGGAGTGGAGTGGAGTGGGTTGAAGTGGAGTGGTGTTGAGTAGAGTGGAGTGGAGTGAAGTGGGGTGGAGTGGAGTGGGGTGAAGTGGAGTGGAGTGGAGTGGAGTGGTCTGGAGTAGAGTGGGGTGGAGTAGAGTGGAGAGGAGTGGAGTGGAGTGGAGTGGAGTGGAGTGGTATAAAGTGGAAAGGAGTAAAGTGGAGGGGCGTGGAGTGGAGTGGAGTGGAGTATTGTGGTGTTGAGTGGAGTGGAGTGGAGTGGAGTGGAGTGGAGTGGAGTGGAGTGGAGTGGAGTGGAGTGGAGTGAAGTGGATTGGAGTGGTGTGGAGTAGAGTGGAGTGGAGTGGAGTGGAGTGGAGTGGAGTGGAGTGGGGTGGAGTGGGGTGAACTGGGGTGGAGTGGGGTGGAGTAGAGAGGAGAGGAGTGGAGTGGAGTGGTGTGGAGTGGAGTGGAGTGGTATTAAGTGGAAAGGAGTAAAGTGGAGGGGCGTGGAGTGGAGTGGAGTGGAGTATTGTGGTGTTGAGTGGAGTGGAGTGGAGTGGAGTGGAGTGGAGTGGAGTGGAGTGGAGTGGAGTGGAGTGAAGTGGATTGGAGTGGTGTGGAGTGGAGTGGAGTGGAGTGGAGTGGAGTGGAGTGGAGTGGAGTGGAGTGGAGTGGAGTGGAGTGGAGTGGAGTGGAGTGCAGTGGAGTGCAGTGGAGTGCAGTGGAGGGGCGTGGAGTGGAGTGGAGAGGAGTAAAGTGGAGGGTAGTTGAGTGGAGTGGAGTGGAGTGGAGTGGAGTGGAGTGGAGTGGAGTGGTGTTGAGTGGAGTGGAGTGGAGTGGAGTGGAGTGGACTGGACTGGACTGGAGTGGACTGGAGTGGAGTGGAGTGGAGTGGAGTGGAGTGGAGTGGTGTTGAGTGGAGAGGAGTAAAGTGGAGGGTAGTGGAGTGGAGTGGAGTGGAATGGAGTGGAGTGGAGTGGAGTGGAGTGAAGTAGAGTGGACTGGAGTGTAGTGGAGTGGTGTTGAGTGGAGAAAAGTAAAGCGGAGGGTAGTGGAGTGGAGTGGAGTGGAGTGGAGTGGAGTGGAGTGGAGTGGAGTGGAGTGGAGTGGAGTGGAGTGAAGTACAGTGGAGTGGAGTGGAGTGGAGTGGAGTGGAGTGGAGTGGAGTGGAGTGGAGTGGAGTGGAGTGGAGTTGAGTGGATTGCAGTGGAGTGGAGTGGAGTGGAGTGGGGTGAAGTGGAGTGGACTGGAGTGGACTGGAGTGGAGTGGTATTAAGTGGAAAGGAGTAAAGTGGAGGTGCGTGGAGTGGAGTGGAGTGGAGTGGAGTATTGTGGTGTTGAGTGGAGTGGAGTGGAGTGGAGTGGAGTGGAGTGGAGTGGAGTGCAGTGGAGTGGAGTGGAGTGGAGTGGAGTGCAGTGCAGTGGAGTGAAGTGGATTGGAGTGGTGTGGAGTGGAGTGGAGTGGAGTGGAGTGGATTGGAGTGGAGTGGGGTGGAGTGGGGTGAAGTGGGGTGGAGTGGGGTGGAGTAGAGTGGAGAGGAGTGTAGTGGAGTGGTGTGGAGTGGAGTGGAGTGGAGTGGAGTGGATTGGAGTGGAGTGGGGTGGAGTGGGGTGAAGTGGGGTGGAGTGGGGTGGAGTAGAGTGGAGAGGAGTGTAGTGGAGTGGTGTGGAGTGGAGTGGAGTGGAGTGGAGTGGAGTGGAGTGGAGTGGAGTGGAGTGGAGTGGAGTGCAGTGGAGTGAAGTGGATTGGAGTGGTGTGGAGTGGAGTGGAGTGGAGTGGAGTGGAGTGGAGTGGATTGGAGTGGAGTGGGGTGGAGTGGGGTGAAGTGGGGTGGAGTGGGGTGGAGTAGAGTGGAGAGGAGTGTAGTGGAGTGGTGTGGAGTGGAGTGGAGTGGTATTAAGTGGAAAGGAGTAAAGTGGAGGGGCGTGGAGTGGAGTGGAGTGGAGTGGAGTATTGTGGTGTTGAGTGGAGTGGAGTGGAGTGGAGTGGAGTGAAGTGGATTGGAGTGGTGTGGAGTAGAGTGGAGTGGAGTGGAGTGGAGTGGAGTGGAGTGGAGTGGAGTGGAGTGGAGTGGAGTGGAGTGCAGTGGAGTGCAGTGGAGAGGAGTGTAGTGGAGTGGTGTGGAGTGGAGTGGAGTGGTATTAAGTGGAAAGGAGTAAAGTGGAGGGGCGTGGAGTGGAGTGGAGTGGAGTGGAGTGGAGTATTGTGGTGTTGAGTGGAGTGGAGTGGAGTGGAGTGGAGTGAAGTGGATTGGAGTGGTGTGGAGTGGAGTGGAGTGGAGTGGAGTGGAGTGGAGTGGAGTGGAGTGGAGTGGAGTGGAGTGCAGTGGAGTGCAGTGGAGGGGCGTGGAGTGGAGTGGAGAGGAGTAAAGTGGAGGGTAGTTGAGTGGAGTGGAGTGGAGTGGAGTGGAGTGGTGTTGAGTGGAGTGGAGTGGAGTGGAGTGGAGTGGAGTGGAGTGGAGTGGAATGGAGTGGAGTGGAGTGGAGTGGAGTGGAGTGAAGTAGAGTGGACTGGAGTGTAGTGGAGTGGTGTTGAGTGGAGAAAAGTAAAGCGGAGGGTATTGGAGTGGAGTGGAGTGGAGTGGAGTGGAGTGGAGTGGAGTGGAGTGAAGTACAGTGGAGTGGAGTGGAGTGGAGTGGAGTGGAGTGGAGTGGAGTGGAGTGGAGTGGAGTGGAGTGGAGTTGAGTGGAGTGGATTGCAGTGGAGTGGAGTGGAGTGGAGTGGGGTGAAGTGGAGTGGACTGGAGTGGACTGGAGTGGAGTGGTATTAAGTGGAAAGGAGTAAAGTGGAGGTGCGTGGAGTGGAGTGGAGTGGAGTGGAGTGGAGTGGAGTGGAGTGGAGTGGAGTGGAGTGGAGTGCAGTGGAGTGCAGTGGAGTGAAGTGGATTGGAGTGGTGTGGAGTAGAGTGAAGTGGAGTGGAGTGGAGTGGAGTGGAGTGGAGTAGAGTGGACTGGAGTGGAGTTGAGTGGTGTTGAGTGGAGAAAAGTAAAGCGGAGGGTAGTGGAGTTGAGTGGAGTGGAGTGAAGTGGATTGGAGTGGTGTGGAGTAGAGTGGAGTGGAGTGGAGTGGAGTGGAGTGGAGTGGAGTAGAGTGGACTGCATTGGAGTGGAGTGGTGTTGAGTGGAGAAAAGTAAAGCGGAGAGTAGTGGATTGGAGTGGAGTGGAGTGGAGTGGAGTGGAGTGGAGTGGAGTGGAGTGGAGTGGAGCGGTTTTGAGAGGAGAGGAGTAAAGTGGAGTGGAGTGGAGTGGAGTGGAGTGGAGTGGAGTGGAGTGGAGTGGAGTGGAGTGGAGTGGAGTGGAGTGGAGTGGAGTGCAGTGGAGGGGCGTGGAGTGGAGTGGAGAGGAGTAAAGTGGAGGGTAGTTGAGTGGAGTGGAGTGGAGTGGAGTGGAGTGGAGTGGAGTGGAGTGCAGTGGAGTGCAGTGGAGTGGAGTGGATTGGAGTGAAGTGGAGTGGAGTGTTGTGGAGTGGAGTGGAGTGGAGTGGGGTGAAGTGGAGTGGACTGGAGTGGAGTGGAGTGGAGTGGGGTGAAGTGGAGTGGACTGGAGTGGACTGGAGTGAAGTGGGGTGGAGTAGAGTGGAGAGGAGTGGAGTGGAGTGGAGTGGAGTGGTGTGGAGTGGAGTGGAGTGGTATTAAGTGGAAAGGAGTAAAGTGGAGGGGCGTGGAGTGGAGTGGAGTGGAGTGGAGTATTGTGGTGTTGTGTGGAGTGGAGTGGAGTGGAGTGGAGTGGAGTGGGGTGAAGTGGAGTGGACTGGAGTGGACTGGAGTGAAGTGGGGTGGAGTAGAGTGGAGAGGAGTGGAGTGGAGTGGAGTGGAGTGGTGTGGAGTGGAGTGGAGTGGTATTAAGTGGAAAGGAGTAAAGTGGAGGGGCGTGGAGTGGAGTGGAGTGGAGTGGAGTATTGTGGTGTTGTGTGGAGTGGAGTGGAGTGGAGTGGAGTGGAGTGGAGTGGAGTGGAGTGGAGTGCAGTGGAGTGAAGTGGATTGGAGTGGTGTGGAGTAGAGTGGAGTGGAGTGGAGTGGAGTGGAGTGGAGTGGAGTGGAGTGAAGTGGATTGGAGTGGTGTGGAGTAGAGTGGAGTGGAGTGGAGTGGAGTGGAGTGGAGTGGAGTGGAGTGGAGTGGAGTGGAGTGGAGTGGAGTGGAGTGGAGTGGAGTGGAGTGGGGTGGAGTGGGGTGAAGTGGAGTGGAGAGGAGTGGAGTGGGGTGGAGTAGAGTGGAGAGGAGTGGAGTGGAGTGGTGTGGAGTGGAGTGGAGTGGTATTAAGTGGAAAGGTGTAAAGTGGAGGGGCGTGGAGTGGAGTGGAGTGGAGTGGAGTGGAGTATTGTGGTGTTGAGTGGAGTGGAGTGGAGTGGAGTGGAGTGGAATGAAGTGGAGTGGAGTGGAGTGGAGTGGAGTGGAGTGGAGTGCAGTGGAGTGAAGTGGATTGGAGTGGTGTGGAGTAGAGTGGAGTGGAGTGGAGTGGAGTGGAGTGGAGTGGAGTGGAGTGGAGTGGAGTGGAGTGGAGTGCAGTGGAGTGCAGTGGAGGGGCGTGGAGTGGAGTGGAGAGGAGTAAAGTGGAGGGTTGTTGAGTGGAGTGGATTGGAGTGGAGTGGAGTGGAGTGGAGTGCAGTAGAGGGGCGTGGAGTGGAGTGGAGAGGAGTAAAGTGGAGGGTTGTTGAGTGGAGTGGAGTGGAGTGGAGTGGAGTGGTGTTGAGTGGAGTGGAGTGGAGTGGAGTGGAGTGGACTGGAGTGGAGTGGACTGGAGTGGAGTGCAGTGGAGGGGCGTGGAGTGGAGTGGAGAGGAGTAAAGTGGAGGGTTGTTGAGTGGAGTGGAGTGGAGTGGAGTGGAGTGGAGTGGAGTGGTGTTGAGTGGAGTGGAGTGGAGTGGAGTGGAGTGGAGTGGAGTGGAGTGGAGTGGAGTGGACTGGAGTGGAGTGGACTGGAGTGGAGTGCAGTGGAGGGGCGTGGAGTGGAGTGGAGTGGAGTAAAGTGGAGGGTTGTTGAGTGGAGTGGAGTGGAGTGGAGTGGAGTGGAGTGGAGTGGAGTGGAGTGGAGTGCAGTGGAGTGGAGTTGAGTGGAGTGGAGTGGAGTGGAGTGGAATGGAGTGGAGTGGAGTGGAGTGGAGTGGAGTGGAGTAGGGTGAAGTAGAGTGGAGTGGAGTGGAGTGGAGTGGAGTGGAGTGGAGTGGGGTGAAGTGGAGTGGAGTGGAGTGGAGTGGAGTGGAGTGGAGTGGAGTGGAGTGGAGTGGAGTGGGGTGGGGTGGAGTAAAGTGGAGTGGATTGGAGTAAAGTGGAGAGGAGTGGAGTGGAGTGGAGTGGAGTTGTATTAAGTGGAAAGGAGTGGAGTGATGTTGTGTGGAGAGGAGTAGAGTGGAGTGGAGTGGAGTGGACTGGTTTGGAGTGGAGTGGAGTGGAGTTGAGTGGATTGGAGTGGCGTAGAGTGGAGTGGAGTGGAGTGGAGTGGAGTGGAGTGGAGTGGAGTGGAGTGGAGTGGACTGGAGTGGACTGGAGTGGAGTGCAGTGGAGGGGCGTGGAGTGGAGTGGAGTGGAGTGGAGTGGGGTGAAGTAGAGTGGAGTGGAGTGGAGTGGAGTGGAGTGGATTGGAGTGGAGTGGAGTGGAGTGGAGTGGAGTGGAGTGGAGTGGAGTGGAGTGGAGTGGAGTGGAGTGGGGTGAAGTGGGGTGGAGTGGAGTGCAGTGGACTGGAGTGGATTGGGGTGGAGTAGAGTGGAGAGGAGTGGAGTGGATTGGAGTGGAGTGGAGTGGTATTAAGTGGAAAGGAGTGGAGTGGTGTTGAGTGGAGAGGAGTAAAGTGGAGTGGAGTGGACTGGAGTGGAGTGGAGTGGAGTGGAGTGGAGTTGAGTGGAGTGGACTGGAGTGGAAAGGAGTGGAGTGGTGTTGAGTGGAGAGGAGTAAAGTGGAGTGGAGTGGACTGGAGTGGAGTGGAGTGGAGTGGAGAGGTGTGGTGTTGAGTGGAGAGGAGAGGAGAGGAGTGGAGTGGAGTGGAGTGGAGTGGAGTGGAGTGGAGTGGAGTGGAGTGGAGAAGAGTGGAGTGGAGTGGAGTGGAGTGGAGTGGAGTGGAGTGGAGTGGAGTGGAGTGGAGTGGAGTGGAGTGGAGTGGAGTGGAGTGGAGTAGAGTGGAGTGGAGTGGAGTGGAGTGGAGTAGAGTGGAGTGGAGTGGAGTGGAGTGGGGTGGAGTGGTGTTGAGTGGAGAGGAGTAAAGCGGAGTGGTGTGGAGTGCAGTGGAGTGGAGTGGAGTGGAGTGGAGTGGGTTGAAGTGGAGTGGAGTGGAGTAGAGTGGAGTGGAGTGGAGTGGGGTGGAGTGGAGTGGGGTGAAGTGGAGTGGAGTGGAGTGGAGTGGAGTGGAGTGGATTGGAGTGGAGTGGAGTGGAGTAGAGTGGAGTGGAGTGGAGTGGAGTGGAGTGGAGTGGAGTGGAGTAGAGTGGAGTGGAGTGGAGTGGAGTGGGGTGGAGTGGTGTTGAGTGGAGAGGAGTAAAGCGGAGTGGTGTGGAGTGGAGTGGAGTGGAGTGGAGTGGGGTGAAGTGGAGTGGAGTGGAGTGGAGTGGAGTGGAGTGGAGTGGAGTGGAGTGGGGTGGAGTAAAGTGGAGTGGATTGGAGTAAAGTGGAGAGGAGTGGAGTGGACTGGATTGGAGTGGAGTGGAGTGGAGTTGAGTGGATTGGAGTGGCGTGGAGTGGAGTGGAGTGGAGTGGAGTGGAGTGGAGTGGAGTGGAGTGGAGTGGAGTGGAGTGGAGTGGAGTGCAGTGGAGGGGCGTGGAGTGGAGTGGAGTGGAGTGGAGTGGAGTGGAGTGGGGTGAAGTAGAGTGGAGTGGAGTGGAGTGGAGTGGAGTGGATTGGAGTGGAGTGGAGTGGAGTGGAGTGGAGTGGAGTGGAGTGGAGTGGAGTGGAGTGGAGTGGAGTGGAGTGGAGTGGAGTGGAGTGGAGTGGGGTGAAGTGGGGTGGAGTGGAGTGCAGGGGACTGGAGTGGATTGGGGTGGAGTAGAGTGGAGAGGAGTGGAGTGGATTGGAGTGGAGTGGAGTGGTATTAAGTGGAAAGGAGTGGAGTGGTGTTGAGTGGAGAGGAGTAAAGTGGAGTGGAGTGGACTGGAGTGGAGTGCAGTGGAGTGGAGTTGAGTGGAGTGGACTGGAGTGGAAAGGAGTGGAGTGGTGTTGAGTGGAGAGGAGTAAAGTGGAGTGGAGAGGAGTAAAGTGGAGTGGAGTGGACTGGAGTGGAGTGGAGTGGAGTGGAGTGGAGAGGTGTGGTGTTGAGTGGAGAGGAGTGGAGTGGAGTGGAGTGGAGTGGAGTGGAGTGGAGTGGAGAAGAGTGGAGTGGAGTGGAGTGGAGTGGAGTGGAGTGGAGTGGAGTGGAGTGGAGTGGAGTGGAGTGGAGTGGAGTGGAATGGGGTGGAGTAGAGTGGAGAGGAGTAAAGTGGAGTGGAGTGGAGTGGAGTGGAGTGGAGTGGAGTGGAGTGGAGTGGAGTGGATTGGAGTGGAGTGGAGTGGAGTGGAGTGGAGTGGAGTGGAGTGGAGTGGAGTGGAGTGGAGTAGAGTGGAGTGGAGTGGAGTGGAGTGGGGTGGAGTGGTGTTGAGTGGAGAGGAGTAAAGCGGAGTGGTGTGGAGTGCAGTGGAGTGGAGTGGAGTGGAGTGGAGTGGAGTGGAGTGGAGTGGAGTGGAGTGGAGTGGAATAGGGTGGAGTAGAGTGGAGAGGAGTAAAGTGGAGTGGAGTGGAGTGGAGTGGAGTGGAGTGGAGTGGAGTGGAGTGGAGTGGAGTGGATTGGAGTGGAGTGGAGTGGAGTAGAGTGGAGTGGAGTGGAGTGGAGTGGAGTGGAGTGGAGTGGAGTGGAGTGGAGTGGAGTGGAGTGGACTAGAGTGGAGTGGAGTGGAGTGGAGTGGGGTGGAGTGGTGTTGAGTGGAGAGGAGTAAAGCGGAGTGGTGTGGAGTGCAGTGGAGTGGAGTGGAGTGGAGTGGAGTGGAGTGGATTGGAGTGGAGTGGAGTGGAGTAGAGTGGAGTGGAGTGGAGTGGAGTGGAGTGGAGTGGAGTGGAGTGGAGTGGAGTGGAGTGGAGTGGAGTGGAGTAGAGTGGAGTGGAGTGGAGTGGAGTGGGGTGGAGTGGTGTTGAGTGGAGAGGAGTAAAGCGGAGTGGTGTGGAGTGCAGTGGAGTGGAGTGGAGTGGAGTGGAGTGGGTTGAAGTTGAGTGGAGTGGAGTAGAGTGGAGTGGAGTGGAGTGGAGTGGAGTGGAGTGGAGTGGAGTAGAGTGGAGTGGAGTGGAGTGGAGTGGAGTGGAGTAGAGTGGAGTGGAGTGGAGTGGAGTGGTATTAAGTGGAAAGGAGTAAAGTGGAGGGGCGTGGAGTGGAGTGGAGTGGAGTATTGTGGTGTTGAGTGGAGTGGAGTGGAGTGGAGTGGAGTGGAGTGCAGTGGAGTGAAGTGGATTGGAGTGGTGTGGAGTAGAGTGGAGTGGAGTGGAGTGGAGTGGAGTGGAGTGGAGTGGAGTGGAGTGGAGTGGAGTGGAGTGGAGTAGAGTGGAGTGGAGTGGAGAGGTGTGGAGTGGAGTGGTGTTGAGTGGAGAGGAGTAAAGCTGAGTGGAGTGGAGTGGAGTGGAGTGGAGTGGAGTGGAGTGGAGTGGAGTGGGTTGAAGTGGAGTGGAGTTGAGTAGAGTGGAGTGGAGTGGAGTGGGGTGGAGTGGAGTGGGGTGAAGTGGAGTGGAGTGGAGTGGAGTGGTCTGTAGTAGAGTGGGGTGGAGTAGAGTGGAGAGGAGTGGAGTGGAGTGGAGTGGAGTGGTATTAAGTGGAAAGGAGTAAAGTGGAGGGGCGTGGAGTGGAGTGGAGTGGAGTATTGTGGTGTTGAGTGGAGTGGAGTGGAGTGGAGTGGAGTGGAGTGGAGTGCAGTGGAGTGAAGTGGATTGGAGTGGTGTGGAGTAGAGCGGAGTGGAGTGGAGTGGAGTGGAGTGGAGTGGAGTGGAACGGAGTGGAGTGGGGTGGAGTGGGGTGAAGTGGGGTGGAGTGGGGTGGAGTAGAGTGGAGAGGAGTGTAGTGGAGTGGTGTGGAGTGGAGTGGAGTGGTATTAAGTGGAAAGGAGTAAAGTGGAGGGGCGTGGAGTGGAGTGGAGTGGAGTGGAGTATTGTGGTGTTGAGTGGAGTGGAGTGGAGTGGAGTGGAGTGGAGTGCAGTGGAGTGAAGTGGATTGGAGTGGTGTGGAGTAGAGTGGAGTGGGGTGAAGTGGAGTGGAGTGGAGTGGAGTGGTCTGTAGTAGAGTGGGGTGGAGTAGAGTGGAGAGGAGTGGAGTGGAGTGGAGTGGAGTGGTATTAGGTGGAAAGGAGTAAAGTGGAGGGGCGTGGAGTGGAGTGGAGTGGAGTATTGTGGTGTTGAGTGGAGTGGAGTGGAGTGGAGTGGAGTGCAGTGGAGTGAAGTGGATTGGAGTGGTGTGGAGTAGAGCGGAGTGGAGTGGAGTGGAGTGGAGTGGAGTGGAGTGGAGTGGGGTGGAGTGGGGTGAAGTGGGGTGGAGTGGGGTGGAGTAGAGTGGAGAGGAGTGTAGTGGAGTGGTGTGGAGTGGAGTGGAGTGGTATTAAGTGGAAAGGAGTAAAGTGGAGGGGCGTGGAGTGGAGTGGAGTGGAGTGGAGTATTGTGGTGTTGAGTGGAGTGGAGTGGAGTGGAGTGGAGTGGAGTGGAGTGCAGTGGAGTGAAGTGGATTGGAGTGGTGTGGAGTAGAGTGGAGTGGAGTGGAGTGGAGTGGAGTGGAGTGGAGTGGAGTGGAGTGGGGTGGAGTGGGGTGAAGTGGAGTGGAGTGGGGTGGAGTGGGGTGGAGTAGAGTGGAGAGGAGTGGAGTGGAGTGGTGTGGAGTGGAGTGCAGTGGTATTAAGTGGAAAGGAGTAAAGTGGAGGGGCGTGGAGTGGAGTGGAGTGGTGTGGAGTATTGTGGTGTTGAGTGGAGTGGAGTGGAGTGGAGTGAAGTGGATTGGAGTGGTGTGGAGTAGAGTGGAGTGGAGTGGAGTGGAGTGGAGTGGAGTGGAGTGGAGTGGAGTGGAGTGGGGTGCAGTGGAGTGCAGTGGAGGGGCGTGGAGTGGAGTGGAGAGGAGTAAAGTGGAGGGTAGTTGAGTGGAGTGGAGTGGAGTGGAGTGGAGTGGAGTGGAGTGGAGTGGAGTGGTGTTGAGTGGAGTGGAGTGGAGTGGAGTGGAGTGGAGTGGAGTGGAGTGGACTGGAGTGGAGTGGAGTGGAGTGGTGTTGAGTGGAGAGGAGTAAAGTGGAGGGTAGTGGAGTGGAGTGGAGTGGAATGGAGTGGAGTGGAGTGGAGTGGAGTGGAGTGGAGTGAAGTAGAGTGGACTGGAGTGTAGTGGAGTGGGGTTGAGTGGAGAAAAGTAAAGCGGAGGGTAGTGGAGTGGAGTGGAGTGGAGTGGAGTGGAGTGGAGTGGTGATGAGTGGAGAGGAGTAAAGTGGAGTGGAGTGGAGTGGAGTGGAGTGGAGTGGAGTAGAGTGGAGTGGTGTTGAGTGGAGAGGAGTAAAGTGGAGTGGAGTGGAGTGGAGTGGAGTGGAGTGGAGTGGAGTGGAGGGGAGTGGAGTGGAGTGGAGTGGAGTTGAGTGGAGTGGAGTGCAGTGGAGTGCAGTGGAGGGGCGTGGAGTGGAGTGCAGTGGAGAGGAGTAAAGCGGAGGGTAGTTGAGTGGAGTGGAGTGGAGTGGTGTTGAGTGGAGAGGAGTAAAGTGGAGTGGAGTGGACTGGAGTGGAGTGGAGTGGAGTATTGTGGTGTTGAGTGGAGTGGAGTGGAGTGAAGTGGAGTGGAGTGGAGTGGAGTGGAGTGGAGTGGAGTGGAGTGGAGTGGAGTGGGGTGGGGTGGAGTAGAGTGGAGAGGAGTGGAGTGGAGTGGTGTGGAGTGGAGTGGAGTGGTATTAAGTGGAGTGGAGTGGAGTGGAGTGGAGTGGAGTGGAGTGGAGTGGAGTGGAGTGGGGTGGAGTGGGGTGAAGTGGAGTGGAGTGGGGTGGAGTGGGGTGGAGTAGAGTGGAGAGGAGTGGAGTGGAGTGGTGTGGAGTGGAGTGGAGTGGTATTAAGTGGAAAGGAGTAAAGTGGAGGGGCGTGGAGTGGAGTGGAGTGGAGTGGAGTATTGTGGTGTTGAGTGGAGTGGAGTGGAGTGGAGTGGAGTGGAGTGGAGTGCAGTGGAGTGAAGTGGATTGGAGTGGTGTGGAGTAGAGTGGAGTGGGGTGAAGTGGAGTGGAGTGGAGTGGAGTGGTCTGTAGTAGAGTGGGGTGGAGTAGAGTGGAGAGGAGTGGAGTGGAGTGGAGTGGTATTAAGTGGAAAGGAGTAAAGTGGAGGGGCGTGGAGTGGAGTGGAGTGGAGTATTGTGGTGTTGAGTGGAGTGGAGTGGAGTGGAGTGGAGTGGAGTGCAGTGGAGTGAAGTGGATTGGAGTGGTGTGGAGTAGAGCGGAGTGGAGTGGAGTGGAGTGGAGTGGAGTGGAGTGGAGTGGAGTGGGGTGGAGTGGGGTGAAGTGGGGTGGAGTGGGGTGGAGTAGAGTGGAGAGGAGTGTAGTGGAGTGGTGTGGAGTGGAGTGGAGTGGTATTAAGTGGAAAGGAGTAAAGTGGAGGGGCGTGGAGTGGAGTGGAGTGGAGTGGAGTATTGTGGTGTTGAGTGGAGTGGAGTGGAGTGGAGTGGAGTGGAGTGGAGTGCAGTGGAGTGAAGTGGATTGGAGTGGTGTGGAGTAGAGTGGAGTGGAGTGGAGTGGAGTGGAGTGGAGTGGAGTGGAGTGGAGTGGAGTGGAGTGGAGTGGAGTGGGGTGGAGTGGGGTGAAGTGGAGTGGAGTGGGGTGGAGTGGGGTGGAGTAGAGTGGAGAGGAGTGGAGTGGAGTGGTGTGGAGTGGAGTGCAGTGGTATTAAGTGGAAAGGAGTAAAGTGGAGGGGCGTGGAGTGGAGTGGAGTGGAGTGGAGTGGAGTGGAGTGGAGTGGAGTGGAGTGAAGTGGATTGGAGTGGTGTGGAGTAGAGTGGAGTGGAGTGGAGTGGAGTGGAGTGGAGTGGAGTGGAGTGGAGTGGAGTGGAGTGGAGTGGGGTGCAGTGGAGTGCAGTGGAGGGGCGTGGAGTGGAGTGGAGAGGAGTAAAGTGGAGGGTAGTTGAGTGGAGTGGAGTGGAGTGGAGTGGAGTGGAGTGGAGTGGTGATGAGTGGAGAGGAGTAAAGTGGAGTGGAGTGGAGTGGAGTGGAGTGGACTGGAGTGGAGTGGACTGGAGTGGAGTGGAGTGGAGTGGAGTGGTGTTGAGTGGAGAGGAGTAAAGTGGAGGGTAGTGGAGTGGAGTGGAGTGGAATGGAGTGGAGTGGAGTGGAGTGGAGTGGAGTGGAGTGAAGTAGAGTGGACTGGAGTGTAGTGGAGTGGGGTTGAGTGGAGAAAAGTAAAGCGGAGGGTAGTGGAGTGGAGTGGAGTGGAGTGGAGTGGAGTGGAGTGGAGTGGTGATGAGTGGAGAGGAGTAAAGTGGAGTGGAGTGGAGTGGAGTGGAGTGGAGTGGAGTGGAGTGGAGTAGAGTGGAGTGGTGTTGAGTGGAGAGGAGTAAAGTGGAGTGGAGGGGAGTGGAGTGGAGTGGAGTGGAGTTGAGTGGAGTGGAGTGCAGTGGAGTGCAGTGGAGGGGCGTGGAGTGGAGTGCAGTGGAGAGGAGTAAAGCGGAGGGTAGTTGAGTGGAGTGGAGTGGAGTGGTGTTGAGTGGAGAGGAGTAAAGTGGAGTGGAGTGGACTGGAGTGGAGTGGAGTGGAGTATTGTGGTGTTGAGTGGAGTGGAGTGGAGTGAAGTGGAGTGGAGTGGAGTGGAGTGGAGTGGAGTGGAGTGGGGTGGGGTGGAGTAGAGTGGAGAGGAGTGGAGTGGAGTGGTGTGGAGTGGAGTGGAGTGGTATTAAGTGGAGTGGAGAAAAGTGGAGGGGCGTGGAGTGGAGTGGAGTGGAGTGGAGTATTGTGGTGTTGAGTGGAGTGGAGTGGAGTGGAGTGGAGTATTGTGGTGTTGAGTGGAGTGGAGTGGAGTGAAGTGGATTGGAGTGGTGTGGAGTAGAGTGGAGTGGAGTGGAGTGGAGTGGAGTAGAGTGGACTGGAGTGGAGTGGAGTGGTGTTGAGTGGAGAAAAGTAAAGCGGAGGGTAGTGGAGTGGAGTGGAGTGGAGTGGAGTGGAGTGGAGTAGAGTGGAGTGGTGTTGAGTGGAGAGGAGTAAAGTGGAGTGGAGTGGACTGGAATGGAGTGGAGTGGAGTGGAGTGGAGTGGAGTGGAGTGGAGTGGAGTGGAGTGGAGTGGAGTGGAGTGGAGTGGGGTGCAGTGGAGTGCAGTGGAGGGGCGTGGAGTGGAGTGGAGAGGAGTAAAGTGGAGGGTAGTTGAGTGGAGTGGAGTGGAGTGGAGTGGAGTGGAGTGGAGTGGAGTGGTGTTGAGTGGAGTGGAGTGGAGTGGAGTGGAGTGGAGTGGAGTGGACTGGAGTGGAGTGGAGTGGAGTGGAGTGGTGTTGAGTGGAGAGGAGTAAAGTGGAGGGTAGTGGAGTGGAGTGGAGTGGAATGGAGTGGAGTGGAGTGGAGTGGAGTGGAGTGGAGTGAAGTAGAGTGGACTGGAGTGTAGTGGAGTGGGGTTGAGTGGAGAAAAGTAAAGCGGAGTGGAGTGGAGTGGAGTGGAGTGGAGTGGAGTGGAGTGGTGATGAGTGGAGAGGAGTAAAGTGGAGTGGAGTGGAGTGGAGTGGAGTGGAGTGGAGTGGAGTGGAGTGGAGTGGAGTAGAGTGGAGTGGTGTTGAGTGGAGAGGAGTAAAGTGGAGTGGAGTGGAGTGGAGTGGAGTGGAGGGGAGTGGAGTGGAGTGGAGTGGAGTGGAGTGGAGTTGAGTGGAGTGGAGTGCAGTGGAGTGCAGTGGAGGGGCGTGGAGTGGAGTGCAGTGGAGAGGAGTAAAGCGGAGGGTAGTTGAGTGGAGTGGAGTGGAGTGGTGTTGAGTGGAGAGGAGTAAAGTGGAGTGGAGTGGACTGGAGTGGAGTGGAGTGGAGTATTGTGGTGTTGAGTGGAGTGGAGTGGAGTGAAGTGGAGTGGAGTGGAGTGGAGTGGAGTGGAGTGGAGTGGAGTGGAGTGGAGTGGAGTGGAGTGGAGTGGGGTGGGGTGGAGTAGAGTGGAGAGGAGTGGAGTGGAGTGGTGTGGAGTGGAGTGGAGTGGTATTAAGTGGAGTGGAGAAAAGTGGAGGGGCGTGGAGTGGAGTGGAGTGGTGTGGAGTGGAGTGGAGTGGTATTAAGTGGAGTGGAGAAAAGTGGAGGGGCGTGGAGTGGAGTGGAGTGGAGTGGAGTATTGTGGTGTTGAGTGGAGTGGAGTGGAGTGGAGTGGAGTGGAGTATTGTGGTGTTGAGTGGAGTGGAGTGGAGTGAAGTGGATTGGAGTGGTGTGGAGTAGAGTGGAGTGGAGTGGAGTGGAGTGGAGTAGAGTGGACTGGAGTGGAGTGGAGTGGTGTTGAGTGGAGAAAAGTAAAGCGGAGGGTAGTGGAGTGGAGTGGAGTGGAGTGGAGTGGAGTGGAGTGGAGTGGAGTGGAGTGGAGTGGAGTGGAGTGGAGTGGAGTGGAGTAGAGTGGAGTGGTGTTGAGTGGAGAGGAGTAAAGTGGAGTGGAGTGGACTGGAATGGAGTGGAGTGGAGTGGAGTGGAGTGGAGTGGAGTGGAGTGGAGTGGAGTGGAGTGGAGTGGAGTGGAGTAGAGTGGAGTGGTGTTGAGTGGAGAGGAGTAAAGTGGAGTGGAGTGGAGTGGAGCGGAGTGGAGTGGAGTGGAGTGCAGTGGAGTGGAGTGGAGTGCAGTGGAGTGGAGTGGAGTGCACTGGAGTGGAGTGGAGTGGAGTGAAGTGGAGTGGAGTGTTGTGGAGTGGAGTGCAGTGGAGTGGAGTGGGGTGAAGTGGAGTGGACTGGAGTGGACTGGAGTGGAGTGGGGTGGAGTAGAGTGGAGAGGAGTGGTGTGGAGTGGTGTGGAGTGGAGTGGAGTGGAGTGGAGTGGAGTGGAGTGGAGTGGGGTGCAGTGGAGTGCAGTGGAGGGGCGTGGAGTGGAGTGGAGAGGAGTAAAGTGGAGGGTAGTTGAGTGGAGTGGAGTGGAGTGGAGTGGAGTGGAGTGGAGTGGAGTGGAGTGGTGTTGAGTGGAGTGGAGTGGAGTGGAGTGGAGTGGAGTGGAGTGGAGTGGACTGGAGTGGAGTGGAGTGGAGTGGTGTTGAGTGGAGAGGAGTAAAGTGGAGGGTAGTGGAGTGGAGTGGAGTGGAATGGAGTGGAGTGGAGTGGAGTGGAGTGGAGTGGAGTGAAGTAGAGTGGACTGGAGTGTAGTGGAGTGGGGTTGAGTGGAGAAAAGTAAAGCGGAGGGTAGTGGAGTGGAGTGGAGTGGAGTGGAGTGGAGTGGAGTGGTGATGAGTGGAGAGGAGTAAAGTGGAGTGGAGTGGAGTGGAGTGGAGTGGAGTGGAGTAGAGTGGAGTGGTGTTGAGTGGAGAGGAGTAAAGTGGAGTGGAGTGGAGTGGAGTGGAGTGGAGTGGAGTGGAGTGGAGGGGAGTGGAGTGGAGTGGAGTGGAGTTGAGTGGAGTGGAGTGCAGTGGAGTGCAGTGGAGGGGCGTGGAGTGGAGTGCAGTGGAGAGGAGTAAAGCGGAGGGTAGTTGAGTGGAGTGGAGTGGAGTGGTGTTGAGTGGAGAGGAGTAAAGTGGAGTGGAGTGGACTGGAGTGGAGTGGAGTGGAGTATTGTGGTGTTGAGTGGAGTGGAGTGGAGTGAAGTGGAGTGGAGTGGAGTGGAGTGGAGTGGAGTGGAGTGGAGTGGAGTGGAGTGGGGTGGGGTGGAGTAGAGTGGAGAGGAGTGGAGTGGAGTGGTGTGGAGTGGAGTGGAGTGGTATTAAGTGGAGTGGAGTGGAGTGGAGTGGAGTGGAGTGGAGTGGAGTGGAGTGGAGTGGGGTGGAGTGGGGTGAAGTGGAGTGGAGTGGGGTGGAGTGGGGTGGAGTAGAGTGGAGAGGAGTGGAGTGGAGTGGTGTGGAGTGGAGTGGAGTGGTATTAAGTGGAAAGGAGTAAAGTGGAGGGGCGTGGAGTGGAGTGGAGTGGAGTGGAGTATTGTGGTGTTGAGTGGAGTGGAGTGGAGTGGAGTGGAGTGGAGTGGAGTGCAGTGGAGTGAAGTGGATTGGAGTGGTGTGGAGTAGAGTGGAGTGGGGTGAAGTGGAGTGGAGTGGAGTGGAGTGGTCTGTAGTAGAGTGGGGTGGAGTAGAGTGGAGAGGAGTGGAGTGGAGTGGAGTGGTATTAAGTGGAAAGGAGTAAAGTGGAGGGGCGTGGAGTGGAGTGGAGTGGAGTATTGTGGTGTTGAGTGGAGTGGAGTGGAGTGGAGTGGAGTGGAGTGCAGTGGAGTGAAGTGGATTGGAGTGGTGTGGAGTAGAGCGGAGTGGAGTGGAGTGGAGTGGAGTGGAGTGGAGTGGAGTGGAGTGGGGTGGAGTGGGGTGAAGTGGGGTGGAGTGGGGTGGAGTAGAGTGGAGAGGAGTGTAGTGGAGTGGTGTGGAGTGGAGTGGAGTGGTATTAAGTGGAAAGGAGTAAAGTGGAGGGGCGTGGAGTGGAGTGGAGTGGAGTGGAGTATTGTGGTGTTGAGTGGAGTGGAGTGGAGTGGAGTGGAGTGGAGTGGAGTGCAGTGGAGTGAAGTGGATTGGAGTGGTGTGGAGTAGAGTGGAGTGGAGTGGAGTGGAGTGGAGTGGAGTGGAGTGGAGTGGAGTGGAGTGGAGTGGAGTGGAGTGGAGTGGGGTGGAGTGGGGTGAAGTGGAGTGGAGTGGGGTGGAGTGGGGTGGAGTAGAGTGGAGAGGAGTGGAGTGGAGTGGTGTGGAGTGGAGTGCAGTGGTATTAAGTGGAAAGGAGTAAAGTGGAGGGGCGTGGAGTGGAGTGGAGTGGAGTGGAGTGGAGTGGAGTGGAGTGGAGTGGAGTGAAGTGGATTGGAGTGGTGTGGAGTAGAGTGGAGTGGAGTGGAGTGGAGTGGAGTGGAGTGGAGTGGAGTGGAGTGGAGTGGAGTGGAGTGGAGTGGGGTGCAGTGGAGTGCAGTGGAGGGGCGTGGAGTGGAGTGGAGAGGAGTAAAGTGGAGGGTAGTTGAGTGGAGTGGAGTGGAGTGGAGTGGTGTTGAGTGTAGTGGAGTGGAGTGGAGTGGAGTCGAGTGGAGTGGAGTGGAGTGGAGTGGAGTGGACTGGAGTGGAGTGGACTGGAGTGGAGTGGAGTGGAGTGGAGTGGTGTTGAGTGGAGAGGAGTAAAGTGGAGGGTAGTGGAGTGGAGTGGAGTGGAATGGAGTGGAGTGGAGTGGAGTGGAGTGGAGTGGAGTGAAGTAGAGTGGACTGGAGTGTAGTGGAGTGGGGTTGAGTGGAGAAAAGTAAAGCGGAGGGTAGTGGAGTGGAGTGGAGTGGAGTGGAGTGGAGTGGAGTGGAGTGGTGATGAGTGGAGAGGAGTAAAGTGGAGTGGAGTGGAGTGGAGTGGAGTGGAGTGGAGTGGAGTGGAGTGGAGTGGAGTAGAGTGGAGTGGTGTTGAGTGGAGAGGAGTAAAGTGGAGTGGAGGGGAGTGGAGTGGAGTGGAGTGGAGTTGAGTGGAGTGGAGTGCAGTGGAGTGCAGTGGAGGGGCGTGGAGTGGAGTGCAGTGGAGAGGAGTAAAGCGGAGGGTAGTTGAGTGGAGTGGAGTGGAGTGGTGTTGAGTGGAGAGGAGTAAAGTGGAGTGGAGTGGACTGGAGTGGAGTGGAGTGGAGTATTGTGGTGTTGAGTGGAGTGGAGTGGAGTGAAGTGGAGTGGAGTGGAGTGGAGTGGAGTGGAGTGGAGTGGGGTGGGGTGGAGTAGAGTGGAGAGGAGTGGAGTGGAGTGGTGTGGAGTGGAGTGGAGTGGTATTAAGTGGAGTGGAGAAAAGTGGAGGGGCGTGGAGTGGAGTGGAGTGGAGTGGAGTATTGTGGTGTTGAGTGGAGTGGAGTGGAGTGGAGTGGAGTATTGTGGTGTTGAGTGGAGTGGAGTGGAGTGAAGTGGATTGGAGTGGTGTGGAGTAGAGTGGAGTGGAGTGGAGTGGAGTGGAGTAGAGTGGACTGGAGTGGAGTGGAGTGGTGTTGAGTGGAGAAAAGTAAAGCGGAGGGTAGTGGAGTGGAGTGGAGTGGAGTGGAGTGGAGTGGAGTAGAGTGGAGTGGTGTTGAGTGGAGAGGAGTAAAGTGGAGTGGAGTGGACTGGAATGGAGTGGAGTGGAGTGGAGTGGAGTGGAGTGGAGTGGAGTGGAGTGGAGTGGAGTGGAGTGGAGTGGAGTGGGGTGCAGTGGAGTGCAGTGGAGGGGCGTGGAGTGGAGTGGAGAGGAGTAAAGTGGAGGGTAGTTGAGTGGAGTGGAGTGGAGTGGAGTGGAGTGGAGTGGAGTGGAGTGGTGTTGAGTGGAGTGGAGTGGAGTGGAGTGGAGTGGAGTGGAGTGGACTGGAGTGGAGTGGAGTGGAGTGGAGTGGTGTTGAGTGGAGAGGAGTAAAGTGGAGGGTAGTGGAGTGGAGTGGAGTGGAATGGAGTGGAGTGGAGTGGAGTGGAGTGGAGTGGAGTGAAGTAGAGTGGACTGGAGTGTAGTGGAGTGGGGTTGAGTGGAGAAAAGTAAAGCGGAGTGGAGTGGAGTGGAGTGGAGTGGAGTGGAGTGGAGTGGTGATGAGTGGAGAGGAGTAAAGTGGAGTGGAGTGGAGTGGAGTGGAGTGGAGTGGAGTGGAGTGGAGTGGAGTGGAGTAGAGTGGAGTGGTGTTGAGTGGAGAGGAGTAAAGTGGAGTGGAGTGGAGTGGAGTGGAGTGGAGGGGAGTGGAGTGGAGTGGAGTGGAGTGGAGTGGAGTTGAGTGGAGTGGAGTGCAGTGGAGTGCAGTGGAGGGGCGTGGAGTGGAGTGCAGTGGAGAGGAGTAAAGCGGAGGGTAGTTGAGTGGAGTGGAGTGGAGTGGTGTTGAGTGGAGAGGAGTAAAGTGGAGTGGAGTGGACTGGAGTGGAGTGGAGTGGAGTATTGTGGTGTTGAGTGGAGTGGAGTGGAGTGAAGTGGAGTGGAGTGGAGTGGAGTGGAGTGGAGTGGAGTGGAGTGGAGTGGAGTGGAGTGGAGTGGGGTGGGGTGGAGTAGAGTGGAGAGGAGTGGAGTGGAGTGGTGTGGAGTGGAGTGGAGTGGTATTAAGTGGAGTGGAGAAAAGTGGAGGGGCGTGGAGTGGAGTGGAGTGGTGTGGAGTGGAGTGGAGTGGTATTAAGTGGAGTGGAGAAAAGTGGAGGGGCGTGGAGTGGAGTGGAGTGGAGTGGAGTATTGTGGTGTTGAGTGGAGTGGAGTGGAGTGGAGTGGAGTGGAGTATTGTGGTGTTGAGTGGAGTGGAGTGGAGTGAAGTGGATTGGAGTGGTGTGGAGTAGAGTGGAGTGGAGTGGAGTGGAGTGGAGTAGAGTGGACTGGAGTGGAGTGGAGTGGTGTTGAGTGGAGAAAAGTAAAGCGGAGGGTAGTGGAGTGGAGTGGAGTGGAGTGGAGTGGAGTGGAGTGGAGTGGAGTGGAGTGGAGTGGAGTGGAGTGGAGTGGAGTAGAGTGGAGTGGTGTTGAGTGGAGAGGAGTAAAGTGGAGTGGAGTGGACTGGAATGGAGTGGAGTGGAGTGGAGTGGAGTGGAGTGGAGTGGAGTGGAGTGGAGTGGAGTGGAGTGGAGTAGAGTGGAGTGGTGTTGAGTGGAGAGGAGTAAAGTGGAGTGGAGTGGAGTGGAGCGGAGTGGAGTGGAGTGGAGTGCAGTGGAGTGGAGTGGAGTGCAGTGGAGTGGAGTGGAGTGCACTGGAGTGGAGTGGAGTGGAGTGAAGTGGAGTGGAGTGTTGTGGAGTGGAGTGCAGTGGAGTGGAGTGGGGTGAAGTGGAGTGGACTGGAGTGGACTGGAGTGGAGTGGGGTGGAGTAGAGTGGAGAGGAGTGGTGTGGAGTGGTGTGGAGTGGAGTGGAGTGGAGTGGAGTGCAGTGCAGTGCAGTGGAGTGAAGTGTATTGGAGTGGTGTGGAGTAGAGTGGAGTGGAGTGGAGTGGAGTGGAGTGGAGTGGAGTGGAGTGGAGTGGAGTGGAGTGGAGTGCAGTGGAGTGAAGTGTATTGGAGTTGTGTGGAGTAGAGTGGAGTGGAGTGGAGTGGAGTGGAGTGGAGTGGAGTAGAGTGGAGTGGTGTTGAGTGGAGAGGAGTAAAGTGGAGTGGAGTGGAGTGGAGTGGAGTGGAGTGGAGCGGAGTGGAGTGGAGTGGAGTGGAGTGCAGTGGAGTGGAGTGGAGTGGAGTGAAGTGGAGTGGAGTGTTGTGGAGTGGAGTGGAGTGGAGTGGAGTGGAGTGGAGTGGAGTGGAGCGGAGTGGAGTGGAGTGGAGTGCAGTGGAGTGGAGTGGAGTGCAGTGGAGTGGAGTGGAGTGGAGTGAAGTGGAGTGGAGTGTTGTGGAGTGGAGTGCAGTGGAGTGGAGTGGGGTGAAGTGGAGTGGACTGGAGTGGACTGGAGTGGAGTGGGGTGGAGTAGAGTGGAGAGGAGTGGTGTGGAGTGGAGTGGAAAGGAGTGGAGTGGAGTGGAGTGGAGTGGAGTGGAGTGCAGTGGAGTGAAGTGTATTGGAGTGGTGTGGAGTAGAGTGGAGTGGAGTGGAGTGGAGTGGAGTGGAGTGGAGTGGAGTGGAGTAGAGTGGAGTGGTGTTGAGTGGAGAGGAGTAAAGTGGAGTGGAGTGGAGTGGAGTGGAGTGGAGTGGAGCGGAGTGGAGTGGAGTGGAGTGGAGTGCAGTGGAGTGGAGTGGAGTGGAGTGAAGTGGAGTGGAGTGTTGTGGAGTGGAGTGCAGTGGAGTGGAGTGGGGTGAAGTGGAGTGGACTGGAGTGGACTGGAGTGGAGTGGGGTGGAGTAGAGTG
Organism: Oreortyx pictus; assembly: GCA_036925125.1. Classification (NCBI taxonomy): domain Eukaryota; kingdom Metazoa; phylum Chordata; class Aves; order Galliformes; family Odontophoridae; genus Oreortyx; species Oreortyx pictus. Next base: position 869,280 of record JAUPFR010000020.1, on the reverse strand, counting down.
GAGAGGAGTGGTGTGGAGTGGTGTGGAGTGGAGTGGAGTGGAGTGCAGTGGAGTGAAGTGGAGTGAAGTGTATTGGAGTGGTGTGGAGTAGAGTGGAGTGGAGTGGAGTGGAGTGGAGTGGAGTGGAGTGGAGTGGAGTGGAGTGCAGTGGAGTGCAGTGGAGTGCAGTGGAGTGCAGTGGAGTGAAGTGTATTGGAGTTGTGTGGAGTGGAGTGGAGTGGAGTGGAGTGGAGTGGAGTGGAGTGGAGTGGAGTGGAGTGGAGTGGAGTGGGGTGAAGTGGAGTGGACTGGAGTGGAGTGGGGTGGAGTAGAGTGGAGAGGAGTGGAGTGGAGTGGTGTGGAGTGGAGTGGTATTTAGTGGAAAGGAGTAAAGTGGAGGGGCGTGGAGTGGAGTGGAGTGGAGTGGAGTGGAGTACTGTGGTGTTGAGTGGAGTGGTGTGGAGTGGAGTGGAGTGCAGTGGAGTGAAGTGGATTGGAGTGGTGTGGAGTAGAGTGGAGTGGAGTGGAGTGGAGTGGAGTGGAGTGGAGTGGAGTGGAGTGGAGTGGAGTGCAGTGGAGTGCAGTGGAGTGCAGTGGAGTGCAGTGGAGTGCAGTGGAGGGGCGTGGAGTGGAGTGGAGAAGAGTAAAGTGGAGGGTTGTTGAGTGGAGTGGAGTGGAGTGGAGTGGTGTTGAGTGGAGTGGAGTGGAGTGGAGTGGAGTGGAGTGGAGTGGAGTGGAGTGGAGTGGAGTGGAGTGGAGTGGAGTGGAGTGGAGTGGACTGGAGTGGAGTGCAGTGGAGGGGCGTGGAGTGGAGTGGAGAGGAGTAAAGTGGAGGGTTGTTGAGTGGAGTGGAGTGGAGTGGAGTGGAGTGGAGTGGAGTGGAGTGGAGTGGAGTGGAGTGGAGTGGAGTGGAGTGAAGTGGAGTGGAGTGTTGTGGAGTGGAGTGGAGTGGAGTGCAGTGGAGTGCAGTGGAGTGCAGTGGAGTGCAGTGGAGTGAAGTGTATTGGAGTTGTGTGGAGTGGAGTGGAGTGGAGTGGAGTGGAGTGGAGTGGAGTGGAGTGGAGTGGAGTGGAGTGGAGTGGGGTGAAGTGGAGTGGACTGGAGTGGAGTGGGGTGGAGTAGAGTGGAGAGGAGTGGAGTGGAGTGGTGTGGAGTGGAGTGGTATTTAGTGGAAAGGAGTAAAGTGGAGGGGCGTGGAGTGGAGTGGAGTGGAGTGGAGTGGAGTACTGTGGTGTTGAGTGGAGTGGTGTGGAGTGGAGTGGAGTGCAGTGGAGTGAAGTGGATTGGAGTGGTGTGGAGTAGAGTGGAGTGGAGTGGAGTGGAGTGGAGTGGAGTGGAGTGGAGTGGAGTGGAGTGGAGTGGAGTGCAGTGGAGTGCAGTGGAGTGCAGTGGAGTGCAGTGGAGTGCAGTGGAGGGGCGTGGAGTGGAGTGGAGAAGAGTAAAGTGGAGGGTTGTTGAGTGGAGTGGAGTGGAGTGGAGTGGTGTTGAGTGGAGTGGAGTGGAGTGGAGTGGAGTGGAGTGGAGTGGAGTGGAGTGGAGTGGAGTGGAGTGGAGTGGAGTGGAGTGGAGTGGAGTGGACTGGAGTGGAGTGCAGTGGAGGGGCGTGGAGTGGAGTGGAGAGGAGTAAAGTGGAGGGTTGTTGAGTGGAGTGGAGTGGAGTGGAGTGGAGTGGAGTGGAGTGGAGTGGAGTGGAGTGGAGTGGAGTGGAGTGGAGTGGAGTGGAGTGGAGTGAAGTGGAGTGGAGTGTTGTGGAGTGGAGTGCAGTGGAGTGGAGTGGGGTGAAGTGGAGTGGACTGGAGTGCAGTGGAGTGGAGTGGGGTGAAGTGGAGTGGACTGGAGTGGACTGGAGTGGAGTGGGGTGGAGTAGAGTGGAGAGAAGTGGTGTGGAGTGGTGTGGAGTGGAGTGGAGTGGAGTGGAGTGCAGTGGAGTGAAGTGTATTGGAGTGGTGTGGAGTAGAGTGGAGTGGAGTGGAGTGGAGTGGAGTGGAGTGGAGTGGAGTGGAGTGGAGTGGAGTGGAGTGCAGTGGAGTGCAGTGGAGTGCAGTGGAGTGCAGTGGAGTGAAGTGTATTGGAGTTGTGTGGAGTAGAGTGGAGTGGAGTGGAGTGGTGTGGAGTGGAGTGGAGTGGAGTGGAGTGGAGTGGAGTGGAGTGGAGTGGTGTTGAGTGGAGAGGAGTAAAGTGGAGTGGAGTGGAGTGGAGTGGAGTGGAGTGGAGTGGAGTGGAGTGGAGTGGAGTGGAGTGGAGTGGAGTGGAGTGCAGTGCAGTGGAGTGCAGTGGAGTGCAGTGGAGTGCAGTGGAGGGGCGTGGAGTGGAGTGGAGAAGAGTAAAGTGGAGGGTTGTTGAGTGGAGTGGAATGGAGTGGAGTGGAGTGGAGTGGAGTGGAGTGGAGTGGAGTGGAGTGGAGTGGAGTGGAGTGGTGTTGAGTGGAGTGGAGTGGAGTGGAGTGGAGTGGAGTGGAGTGGAGTGCAGTGGAGTGCAGTGGAGTGCAGTGGAGTGCAGTGGAGTGCAGTGGAGGGGCGTGGAGTGGAGTGGAGAAGAGTAAAGTGGAGGGTTGTTGAGTGGAGTGGAGTGGAGTGGAGTGGAGTGGAGTGGAGTGGAGTGGAGTGGAGTGGAGTGGAGTGGTGTTGAGTGGAGTGGAGTGGAGTGGAGTGGAGTGGAGTGGAGTGGACTGGAGTGGAGTGGACTGGAGTGGAGTGCAGTGGAGGGGCGTGGAGTGGAGTGGAGAGGAGTGCAGTGGAGGGGCGTGGAGTGGAGTGGAGAGGAGTAAAGTGGAGGGTTGTTGAGTGGAGTGGAGTGGAGTGGAGTGGAGTGGAGTGGAGTGGAGTGGAGTGGTGTTGAGTGGAGAGGAGTAAAGTGGAGTGGAGTGTACTGGAGTGGAGTGCAGTGGAGTGCAGTTGAGTGGAGTGGAGTGGAGTGGAGTGGAGTGGAATGGAGTGGAGTGGAGTGCAGTGGAGTGCAGTTGAGTGGAGTGGAGTGGAGTGGAGTGGAATGGAGTGGAGTGGAGTGGAGTGGAAAGGAGTGGAGTGGTGTTGAGTGGAGAGGAGTAAAGTGGAGTGGAGTTGACTGGAGTGGAGTGGAGTGGAGTGGAGAGGTGTGGTGTTGAGTGGAGAGGAGAGGAGTGGAGTGGAGTGGAGTGGAGTGGAGTGGAGTGGAGTGGAGTGGAGTGGAGTGGAGAAGAGTGGAGTGGAGTGGAGTGGAGTGGAGTGGAGTGGAGTGGAGTGGAGTGGAGTGGAGTGGAGTGGAGTGGGGTGGGGTGGGGTGGAGTGGAGTGGTGTTGAGTGGAGAGGAGTAAAGCTGAGTGGAGTGGAGTGGAGTGGAGTGGAGTGGAGTGGAGTGGAGTGGAGTGGAGTGGAGTGGGTTGAAGTGGAGTGGAGTTGAGTAGAGTGGAGTGGAGTGAAGTGGGGTGGAGTGGAGTGGGGTGAAGTGGAGTGGAGTGGAGTGGAGTGGTCTGGAGTAGAGTGGGGTGGAGTAGAGTGGAGAGGAGTGGAGTGGAGTGGAGTGGAGTGGAGTGGTATAAAGTGGAAAGGAGTAAAGTGGAGGGGCGTGGAGTGGAGTGGAGTGGAGTATTGTGGTGTTGAGTGGAGTGGAGTGGAGTGGAGTGGAGTGGAGTGGAGTGGAGTGGAGTGGAGTGGAGTGGAGTGCAGTGGAGTGAAGTGGATTGGAGTGGTGTGGAGTAGAGTGGAGTGGAGTGGAGTGGAGTGGAGTGGAGTGGAGTGGAGTGGGGTGGAGTGGGGTGAAGTGGGGTGGAGTGGGGTGGAGTAGAGTGGAGAGGAGTGGAGTGGAGTGGTGTGGAGTGGAGTGGAGTGGTATTAAGTGGAAAGGAGTAAAGTGGAGGGGCGTGGAGTGGAGTGGAGTGGAGTGGAGTATTGTGTTGAGTGGAGTGGAGTGGAGTGGAGTGGAGTGGAGTGCAGTGGAGTGAAGTGGATTGGAGTGGTGTGGAGTAGAGTGGAGTGGAGTGGAGTGGAGTGGAGTGGAGTGGAGTGGAGTGGAGTGGAGTGGAGTGGAGTGGAGTGGAGTGGGGTGAAGTGGAGTGGAGTGGGGTGGAGTGGGGTGGAGTAGAGTGGAGAGGAGTGGAGTGGAGTGGTGTGGAGTGGAGTGCAGTGGTATTAAGTGGAAAGGAGTAAAGTGGAGGGGCGTGGAGTGGAGTGGAGTGGAGTGGAGTATTGTGGTGTTGAGTGGAGTGGAGTGGAGTGGAGTGGAGTGGAGTGGAGTGGAGTGGAGTGAAGTGGATTGGAGTGGTGTGGAGTGGAGTGGAGTGGAGTGGAGTGGAGTGGAGTAGAGTGGAGTGGAGTGGAGTGGAGTGCAGTGGAGTGCAGTGGAGTGCAGTGGAGGGGCGTGGAGTGGAGTGGAGAGGAGTAAAGTGGAGGGTAGTTGAGTGGAGTGGAGTGGAGTGGAGTGGAGTGGAGTGGAGTGGAGTGGAGTGGAGTGGAGTGGAGTGGAGTGGAGTGGAGTGGAGTGGAGTGCAGTGGAGTGCAGTGGAGGGGCGTGGAGAGGAGTGGAGAGGAGTAAAGTGGAGGGTAGTTGAGTGGAGTGGAGTGGAGTGGAGTGGAGTGGAGTGGAGTGGAGTGGAGTGGTGTTGAGTGGAGTGGAGTGGAGTGGAGTGGAGTGGACTGGACTGGACTGGAGTGGACTGGAGTGGAGTGGAGTGGAGTGGAGTGGAGTGGTGTTGAGTGGAGAGGAGTAAAGTGGAGGGGAGTGGAGTGGAGTGGAGTGGAATGGAGTGGAGTGGAGTGGAGTGGAGTGAAGTAGAGTGGACTGGAGTGTAGTGGAGTGGTGTTGAGTGGAGAAAAGTAAAGCGGAGGGTAGTGGAGTGGAGTGGAGTGGAGTGGAGTGGAGTGGAGTGGAGTGGAGTGAAGTACAGTGGAGTGGAGTGGAGTGGAGTGGAGTGGAGTGGAGTGGAGTGGAGTTGAGTGGATTGCAGTGGAGTGGAGTGGAGTGGAGTGGAGTGGAGTGGAGTGGAGTGCAGTGGAGTGAAGTGGATTGGAGTGGTGTGGAGTGGAGTGGAGTGGAGTGGAGTGGAGTGGAGTGGAGTGGAGTGGAGTGGAGTGGAGTGGGGTGGAGTGGGGTGAAGTGGGGTGAAGTGGGGTGGAGTGGGGTGGAGAGGAGTGTAGTGGAGTGGTGTGGAGTGGAGTGGAGTGGTATTAAGTGGAAAGGAGTAAAGTGGAGGGGCGTGGAGTGGAGTGGAGTGGAGTGGAGTATTGTGGTGTTGAGTGGAGTGGAGTGGAGTGGAGTGAAGTGGAGTGCAGTGGAGTGGAGTGGAGTGGAGTGGAGTGGAGTGGAGTGGAGTGGAGTGGAGTGGAGTGGAGTGGAGTGGAGTGGAGTGCAGTGGAGTGAAGTGGATTGGAGTGGTGTGGAGTGGAGTGGAGTGGAGTGGAGTGGAGTGGAGTGGAGTGGAGTGGAGTGGAGTGGAGTGGAGTGGGGTGGAGTGGGGTGAAGTGGGGTGAAGTGGGGTGGAGTGGGGTGGAGAGGAGTGTAGTGGAGTGGTGTGGAGTGGAGTGGAGTGGTATTAAGTGGAAAGGAGTAAAGTGGAGGGGCGTGGAGTGGAGTGGAGTGGAGTGGAGTATTGTGGTGTTGAGTGGAGTGGAGTGGAGTGGAGTGGAGTGAAGTGGATTGGAGTGGTGTGGAGTAGAGTGGAGTGGAGTGGAGTGGAGTGGAGTGGAGTGGAGTGGAGTGGAGTGGAGTGGAGTGGAGTGGAGTGGAGTGCAGTGGAGTGCAGTGGAGGGGCGTGGAGTGGAGTGGAGAGGAGTAAAGTGGAGGGTAGTTGAGTGGAGTGGAGTGGAGTGGAGTGGAGTGGAGTGGTGTTGAGTGGAGTGGAGTGGAGTGGAGTGGAGTGGAGTGGACTGGAGTGGACTGGAGTGGACTGGAGTGGAGTGGAGTGGAGTGGAGTGGTGTTGAGTGGAGAGGAGTAAAGTGGAGGGTAGTGGAGTGGAGTGGAGTGGAATGGAGTGGAGTGGAGTGGAGTGGAGTGAAGTAGAGTGGACTGGAGTGTAGTGGAGTGGTGTTGAGTGGAGAAAAGTAAAGCGGAGGGTAGTGGAGTGGAGTGGAGTGGAGTGGAGTGGAGTGGAGTGGAGTGGAGTGGAGTGGAGTGGAGTGGAGTGAAGTACAGTGGAGTGGAGTGGAGTGGAGTGGAGTGGAGTGGAGTGGAGTGGAGTGGAGTGGAGTGGAGTGGAGTTGAGTGGAGTGGATTGCAGTGGAGTGGAGTGGAGTGGAGTGGGGTGAAGTGGAGTGGACTGGAGTGGACTGGAGTGGAGTGGTATTAAGTGGAAAGGAGTAAAGTGGAGGTGCGTGGAGTGGAGTGGAGTGGAGTATTGTGGTGTTGAGTGGAGTGGAGTGGAGTGGAGTGGAGTGGAGTGGAGTGGAGTGGAGTGGAGTGGAGTGGAGTGGAGTGGAGTGCAGTGGAGTGAAGTGGATTGGAGTGGTGTGGAGTAGAGTGAAGTGGAGCGGAGTGGAGTGGAGTGGAGTAGAGTGGACTGGAGTGGAGTTGAGTGGTGTTGAGTGGAGAAAAGTAAAGCGGAGGGTAGTGGAGTGGAGTGGAGTGGAGTGAAGTGGATTGGAGTGGTGTGGAGTAGAGTGGAGTGGAGTGGAGTGGAGTGGAGTGGAGTAGAGTGGACTGCATTGGAGTGGAGTGGTGTTGAGTGGAGAAAAGTAAAGCGGAGAGTAGTGGAGTGGAGTGGAGTGGAGTGCAGTGGAGTGCAGTGGAGGGGCGTGGAGTGGAGTGGAGAGGAGTAAAGTGGAGGGTAGTTGAGTGGAGTGGAGTGGAGTGGAGTGGAGTGGAGTGGTGTTGAGTGGAGTGGAGTGGAGTGGAGTGGAGTGGACTGGAGTGGACTGGAGTGGACTGGAGTGGAGTGGAGTGGAGTGGACTGGTGTTGAGTGGAGAGGAGTAAAGTGGAGGGTAGTGGAGTGGAGTGGAGTGGAATGGAGTGGAGTGGAGTGGAGTGGAGTGAAGTAGAGTGGACTGGAGTGTAGTGGAGTGGTGTTGAGTGGAGAAAAGTAAAGCGGAGGGTAGTGGAGTGGAGTGGAGTGGAGTGGAGTGGAGTGGAGTGGAGTGGAGTGGAGTGGAGTGGAGTGAAGTACAGTGGAGTGGAGTGGAGTGGAGTGGAGTGGAGTGGAGTGGAGTGGAGTGGAGTGGAGTGGAGTGGAGTGGAGTGGAGTGGAGTGGAGTGGAGTGGAGTTGAGTGGAGTGGATTGCAGTGGAGTGGAGTGGAGTGGAGTGGGGTGAAGTGGAGTGGACTGGAGTGGACTGGAGTGGAGTGGTATTAAGTGGAAAGGAGTAAAGTGGAGGTGCGTGGAGTGGAGTGGAGTGGAGTATTGTGGTGTTGAGTGGAGTGGAGTGGAGTGGAGTGGAGTGGAGTGGAGTGGAGTGGAGTGGAGTGGAGTGGAGTGCAGTGGAGTGAAGTGGATTGGAGTGGTGTGGAGTAGAGTGAAGTGGAGTGGAGTGGAGTGGAGTGGAGTAGAGTGGACTGGAGTGGAGTTGAGTGGTGTTGAGTGGAGAAAAGTAAAGCGGAGGGTAGTGGAGTGGAGTGGAGTGGAGTGAAGTGGATTGGAGTGGTGTGGAGTAGAGTGGAGTGGAGTGGAGTGGAGTGGAGTGGAGTAGAGTGGACTGCATTGGAGTGGAGTGGTGTTGAGTGGAGAAAAGTAAAGCGGAGAGTAGTGGATTGGAGTGGAGTGGAGTGGAGTGGAGTGGAGTGGAGTGGAGTGGAGTGGAGTGGAGTGGAGCGGTGTTGAGAGGAGAGGAGTAAAGTGGAGTGGAGTGGAGTGGAGTGGAGTGGAGTGGAGTGGAGTGGAGTGGAGTGGAGTGGAGTGGAGTGGAGTGGAGTGCAGTGGAGGGGCGTGGAGTGGAGTGGAGAGGAGTAAAGTGGAGGGTAGTTGAGTGGAGTGGAGTGGAGTGGAGTGGAGTGGAGTGGAGTGGAGTGGAGTGGAGTGGAGTGGAGTGGAGTGGAGTGCAGTGGAGTGCAGTGGAGTGGAGTGGATTGGAGTGAAGTGGAGTGGAGTGTTGTGGAGTGGAGTGGAGTGGAGTGGGGTGAAGTGGAGTGGACTGGAGTGGAGTGGAGTGGAGTGGGGTGAAGTGGAGTGGACTGGAGTGGACTGGAGTGAAGTGGGGTGGAGTAGAGTGGAGAGGAGTGGAGTGGAGTGGAGTGGAGTGGTGTGGAGTGGAGTGGAGTGGTATTAAGTGGAAAGGAGTAAAGTGGAGGGGCGTGGAGTGGAGTGGAGTGGAGTGGAGTATTGTGGTGTTGTGTGGAGTGGAGTGGAGTGGAGTGGAGTGGAGTGCAGTGGAGTGAAGTGGATTGGAGTGGTGTGGAGTAGAGTGGAGTGGAGTGGAGTGGAGTGGAGTGGAGTGGAGTGGAGTGGAGTGGAGTGGAGTGGAGTGGAGTGCAGTGGAGTGAAGTGGATTGGAGTGGTGTGGAGTAGAGTGGAGTGGAGTGGAGTGGAGTGGAGTGGAGTGGAGTGGAGTGGAGTGGAGTGGAGTGCAGTGGAGTGGAGTGGATTGGAGTGAAGTGGAGTGGAGTGTTGTGGAGTGGAGTGGAGTGGAGTGGGGTGAAGTGGAGTGGACTGGAGTGGAGTGGAGTGGAGTGGGGTGAAGTGGAGTGGACTGGAGTGGACTGGAGTGAAGTGGGGTGGAGTAGAGTGGAGAGGAGTGGAGTGGAGTGGAGTGGAGTGGAGTGGTGTGGAGTGGAGTGGAGTGGTATTAAGTGGAAAGGAGTAAAGTGGAGGGGCGTGGAGTGGAGTGGAGTGGAGTGGAGTATTGTGGTGTTGTGTGGAGTGGAGTGGAGTGGAGTGGAGTGGAGTGGAGTGGAGTGGAGTGGAGTGGAGTGGAGTATTGTGGTGTTGAGTGGAGTGGAGTGGAGTGGAGTGAAGTGGAGTGGAGTGGAGTGGAGTGGAGTGGAGTGGAGTGGAGTGGAGTGGAGTGGAGTGCAGTGGAGTGCAGTGGAGTGAAGTGGATTGGAGTGGTGTGGAGTAGAGTGGAGTGGAGTGGAGTGGAGTGGAGTGGAGTGGAGTGGAGTGGAGTGGAGTGGAGTGGAGTGCAGTGGAGTGCAGTGGAGTGCAGTGGAGGGGCGTGGAGTGGAGTGGAGAGGAGTAAAGTGGAGGGTTGTTGAGTGGAGTGGATTGGAGTGGAGTGGAGTGGAGTGGAGTGCAGTAGAGGGGCGTGGAGTGGAGTGGAGAGGAGTAAAGTGGAGGGTTGTTGAGTGGAGTGGAGTGGAGTGGAGTGGAGTGGTGTTGAGTGGAGTGGAGTGGAGTGGAGTGGAGTGGAGTGGAGTGGAGTGGACTGGAGTGGAGTGGACTGGAGTGGAGTGCAGTGGAGGGGCGTGGAGTGGAGTGGAGTGGAGTAAAGTGGAGGGGTGTTGAGTGGAGTGGAGTGGAGTGGAGTGGAGTGGAGTGGAGTGGAGTGGAGTGCAGTGGAGTGGAGTTGAGTGGAGTGGAGTGGAGTGGAGTGGAATGGAGTGGAGTGGAGTGGAGTGGAGTGGAGTGGAGTGGAGTAGGGTGAAGTAGAGTGGAGTGGAGTGGAGTGGAGTGGAGTGGAGTGGGGTGAAGTGGAGTGGAGTGGAGTGGAGTGGAGTGGAGTGGAGTGGAGTGGAGTGGAGTGGAGTGGAGTGGACTGGAGTGGAGTGGACTGGAGTGGAGTGGAGTGGAGTGGGGTGAAGTGGAGTGGACTGGAGTGGACTGGAGTGAAGTGGGGTGGAGTAGAGTGGAGAGGAGTGGAGTGGAGTGGAGTGGAGTGGTGTGGAGTGGAGTGGAGTGGTATTAAGTGGAAAGGAGTAAAGTGGAGGGGCGTGGAGTGGAGTGGAGTGGAGTGGAGTATTGTGGTGTTGTGTGGAGTGGAGTGGAGTGGAGTGGAGTGGAGTGCAGTGGAGTGAAGTGGATTGGAGTGGTGTGGAGTAGAGTGGAGTGGAGTGGAGTGGAGTGGAGTGGAGTGGAGTGGAGTGGAGTGGAGTGGAGTGGAGTGGAGTGGAGTGGAGTGGAGTGCAGTGGAGTGAAGTGGATTGGAGTGGTGTGGAGTAGAGTGGAGTGGAGTGGAGTGGAGTGGAGTGGAGTGGAGTGGAGTGGAGTGGAGTGGAGTGCAGTGGAGTGGAGTGGATTGGAGTGAAGTGGAGTGGAGTGTTGTGGAGTGGAGTGGAGTGGAGTGGGGTGAAGTGGAGTGGACTGGAGTGGAGTGGAGTGGAGTGGGGTGAAGTGGAGTGGACTGGAGTGGACTGGAGTGAAGTGGGGTGGAGTAGAGTGGAGAGGAGTGGAGTGGAGTGGAGTGGAGTGGTGTGGAGTGGAGTGGAGTGGTATTAAGTGGAAAGGAGTAAAGTGGAGGGGCGTGGAGTGGAGTGGAGTGGAGTGGAGTATTGTGGTGTTGTGTGGAGTGGAGTGGAGTGGAGTGGAGTGGAGTGGAGTGGAGTGGAGTGGAGTGGAGTATTGTGGTGTTGAGTGGAGTGGAGTGGAGTGGAGTGAAGTGGAGTGGAGTGGAGTGGAGTGGAGTGGAGTGGAGTGGAGTGGAGTGGAGTGGAGTGGAGTGGAGTGCAGTGGAGTGCAGTGGAGTGAAGTGGATTGGAGTGGTGTGGAGTAGAGTGGAGTGGAGTGGAGTGGAGTGGAGTGGAGTGGAGTGGAGTGGAGTGGAGTGCAGTGGAGTGCAGTGGAGTGCAGTGGAGGGGCGTGGAGTGGAGTGGAGAGGAGTAAAGTGGAGGGTTGTTGAGTGGAGTGGATTGGAGTGGAGTGGAGTGGAGTGGAGTGCAGTAGAGGGGCGTGGAGTGGAGTGGAGAGGAGTAAAGTGGAGGGTTGTTGAGTGGAGTGGAGTGGAGTGGAGTGGAGTGGTGTTGAGTGGAGTGGAGTGGAGTGGAGTGGAGTGGAGTGGAGTGGAGTGGAGTGGAGTGGACTGGAGTGGAGTGGACTGGAGTGGAGTGCAGTGGAGGGGCGTGGAGTGGAGTGGAGAGGAGTAAAGTGGAGGGTTGTTGAGTGGAGTGGAGTGGAGTGGAGTGGAGTGGTGTTGAGTGGAGTGGAGTGGAGTGGAGTGGAGTGGAGTGGAGTGGAGTGGAGTGGAGTGGAGTGGAGTGGAGTGGAGTGGACTGGAGTGGAGTGGACTGGAGTGGAGTGCAGTGGAGGGGCGTGGAGTGGAGTGGAGTGGAGTAAAGTGGAGGGGTGTTGAGTGGAGTGGAGTGGAGTGGAGTGGAGTGGAGTGGAGTGGAGTGGAGTGCAGTGGAGTGGAGTTGAGTGGAGTGGAGTGGAGTGGAGTGGAATGGAGTGGAGTGGAGTGGAGTGGAGTGGAGTGGAGTAGGGTGAAGTAGAGTGGAGTGGAGTGGAGTGGAGTGGAGTGGAGTGGAGTGGGGTGAAGTGGAGTGGAGTGGAGTGGAGTGGAGTGGAGTGGAGTGGAGTGGAGTGGAGTGGAGTGGAGTGGAGTGGAGTGGAGTGGGGTGGAGTAAAGTGGAGTGGATTGGAGTAAAGTGGAGAGGAGTGGAGTGGAGTGGAGTGGAGTTGTATTAAGTGGAAAGAAGTGGAGTGATTTTGTGTGGAGAGGAGTAGAGTGGAGTGGAGTGGAGTGGACTGGATTGGAGTGGAGTGGAGTTGGGTTGAGTGGATTGGAGTGGCGTAGAGTGGAGTGGAGTGGAGTGGAGTGGAGTGGAGTGGAGTGGAGTGGAGTGGAGTGGAGTGGAGTGGAGTGGAGTGGAGTGGACTGGAGTGGAGTGCAGTGGAGGGGCGTGGAGTGGAGTGGAGTGGAGTGGAGTGGGGTGAAGTAGAGTGGAGTGGAGTGGATTGGAGTGGAGTGGAGTGGAGTGGAGTGGAGTGTAGTGGAGTGGAGTGGAGTGGAGTGGGGTGAAGTGGGGTGGAGTGGAGTGGATTGGGGTGGAGTAGAGTGGAGAGGAGTGGAGTGGATTGGAGTGGAGTGGAGTGGTATTAAGTGGAAAGGAGTGGAGTGGTGTTGAGTGGAGAGGAGTAAAGTGGAGTGGAGTGGACTGGAGTGGAGTGGAGTGGAGTGGAGTGGAGTTGAGTGGAGTGGACTGGAGTGGAAAGGAGTGGAGTGGTGTTGAGTGGAGAGGAGTAAAGTGGAGTGGAGTGGACTGGAGTGGAGTGGAGTGGAGTGGAGTGGAGAGGTGTGGTGTTGAGTGGAGAGGAGAGGAGTGGAGTGGAGTGGAGTGGAGTGGAGTGGAGTGGAGTGGAGTGGAGTGGAGTGGAGTGGAGTGGAGTGGAGTGGAGTGGAGTGGAGTGGAGAAGAGTGGAGTGGAGTGGAGTGGAGTGGAGTGGAGTGGAGTGGAATGGGGTGGAGTAGAGTGGAGAGGAGTAAAGTGGAGTGGAGTGGAGTGGAGTGGTGTGGAGTGGAGTGGAGTGGTATTAAGTGGAAAGGAGTAAAGTGGAGGGGCGTGGAGTGGAGTGGAGTGGAGTGGAGTATTGTGGTGTTGTGTGGAGTGGAGTGGAGTGGAGTGGAGTGGAGTGGAGTGGAGTGCAGTGGAGTGAAGTGGATTGGAGTGGTGTGGAGTAGAGTGGAGTGGAGTGGAGTGGAGTGGAGTGGAGTGGAGTGGAGTGGAGTGGAGTGGAGTGGAGTGGAGTGGAGTGGAGTGGAGTGAAGTGGATTGGAGTGGTGTGGAGTAGAGTGGAGTGGAGTGGAGTGGAGTGGAGTGGAGTGGAGTGGAGTGGAGTGCAGTGGAGTGCAGTGGAGTGCAGTGGAGTGGAGTGGATTGGAGTGAAGTGGAGTGGAGTGTTGTGGAGTGGAGTGGAGTGGAGTGGGGTGAAGTGGAGTGGACTGGAGTGGAGTGGAGTGGAGTGGGGTGAAGTGGGGTGAAGTGGAGTGGAGTGGAGTGGAGTGGAGTGGAGTGGAGTGGAGTGGAGTGGAGTGGAGTGGAATGGAGTGGAGTGGAGTGGAGTGGAGTGGAGTGGAGTAGGGTGAAGTAGAGTGGAGTGGAGTGGAGTGGAGTGGAGTGGAGTGGAGTGGGGTGAAGTGGAGTGGAGTGGGGTGAAGTGGAGTGGAGTGGAGTGGAGTGGAGTGGAGTGGAGTGGAGTGGAGTGGAGTGGAGTGGAGTGGGGTGGAGTAAAGTGGAGTGGATTGGAGTAAAGTGGAGAGGAGTGGAGTGGAGTGGAGTGGAGTTGTATTAAGTGGAAAGGAGTGGAGTGATGTTGTGTGGAGAGGAGTAGAGTGGAGTGGAGTGGAGTGGACTGGATTGGAGTGGAGTGGAGTGGAGTTGAGTGGATTGGAGTGGCGTAGAGTGGAGTGGAGTGGAGTGGAGTGGACTGGAGTGGACTGGAGTGGAGTGCAGTGGAGGGGCGTGGAGTGGAGTGGAGTGGAGTGGAGTGGGGTGAAGTAGAGTGGAGTGGAGTGGAGTGGATTGGAGTGGAGTGGAGTGGAGTGGAGTGGAGTGGAGTGGAGTGGGGTGAAGTGGGGTGGAGTGGAGTGCAGTGGACTGGAGTGGATTGGGGTGGAGTAGAGTGGAGAGGAGTGGAGTGGATTGGAGTGGAGTGGAGTGGTATTAAGTGGAAAGGAGTGGAGTGGTGTTGAGTGGAGAGGAGTAAAGTGGAGTGGAGTGGACTGGAGTGGAGTGGAGTGGAGTGGAGTGGAGTTGAGTGGAGTGGACTGGAGTGGAAAGGAGTGGAGTGGTGTTGAGTGGAGAGGAGTAAAGTGGAGTGGAGTGGACTGGAGTGGAGTGGAATGGAGTGGAGTGGAGAGGTGTGGTGTTGAGTGGAGAGGAGAGGAGTGGAGTGGAGTGGAGTGGAGTGGAGTGGAGTGGAGAAGAGTGGAGTGGAGTGGAGTGGAGTGGAGTGGAGTGGAATGGGGTGGAGTAGAGTGGAGAGGAGTAAAGTGGAGTGGAGTGGAGTGGAGTGGTGTGGAGTGGAGTGGAGTGGTATTAAGTGGAAAGGAGTAAAGTGGAGGGGCGTGGAGTGGAGTGGAGTGGAGTGGAGTATTGTGGTGTTGTGTGGAGTGGAGTGGAGTGGAGTGGAGTGGAGTGGAGTGGAGTGGAGTGAAGTGGATTGGAGTGGTGTGGAGTAGAGTGGAGTGGAGTGGAGTGGAGTGGAGTGGAGTGGAGTGGAGTGGAGTGGAGTGCAGTGGAGTGAAGTGGATTGGAGTGGTGTGGAGTAGAGTGGAGTGGAGTGGAGTGGAGTGGAGTGGAGTGGAGTGGAGTGGAGTGGAGTGCAGTGGAGTGCAGTGGAGTGGAGTGCAGTGGAGTGAAGTGGAGTGGAGTGTTGTGGAGTGGAGTGGAGTGGAGTGGGGTGAAGTGGAGTGGACTGGAGTGGAGTGGAGTGGAGTGGGGTGAAGTGGAGTGGACTGGAGTGGACTGGAGTGAAGTGGGGTGGAGTAGAGTGGAGAGGAGTGGAGTGGAGTGGAGTGGAGTGGTGTGGAGTGGAGTGGAGTGGTATTAAGTGGAAAGGAGTAAAGTGGAGGGGCGTGGAGTGGAGTGGAGTGGAGTGGAGTATTGTGGTGTTGTGTGGAGTGGAGTGGAGTGGAGTGGAGTGGAGTGGAGTGGAGTGCAGTGGAGTGAAGTGGATTGGAGTGGTGTGGAGTAGAGTGGAGTGGAGTGGAGTGGAGTGGAGTGGAGTGGAGTGGAGTGGAGTGGAGTGGAGTGGAGTGGAGTGGAGTGGAGTGGAGTGCAGTGGAGTGAAGTGGATTGGAGTGGTGTGGAGTAGAGTTGAGTGGAGTGGAGTGGAGTGGAGTGGAGTGGAGTGGAGTGGAGTGGAGTGGAGTGGAGTGGGGTGGAGTGGGGTGAAGTGGAGTGGAGAGGAGTGGAGTGGGGTGGAGTAGAGTGGAGAGGAGTGTAGTGGAGTGGTGTGGAGTGGTGTGGAGTGGTATTAAGTGGAAAGGTGTAAAGTGGAGGGGCGTGGAGTGGAGTGGAGTGGAGTGGAGTGGAGTGGAGTATTGTGGTGTTGAGTGGAGTGGAGTGGAGTGGAGTGGAGTGAAGTGGAGTGGAGTGGAGTGGAGTGGAGTGGAGTGGAGTGGAGTGGAGTGCAGTGGAGTGAAGTGGAGTGAAGTGGATTGGAGTGGTGTGGAGTAGAGTGGAGTGGAGTGGAGTGGAGTGGAGTGGAGTGGAGTGGAGTGGAGTGGAGTGGAGTGGAGTGCAGTGGAGTGCAGTGGAGTGCAGTGGAGGGGCGTGGAGTGGAGTGGAGAGGAGTAAAGTGGAGGGTTGTTGAGTGGAGTGGATTGGAGTGGAGTGGAGTGGAGTGGAGTGCAGTAGAGGGGCGTGGAGTGGAGTGGAGAGGAGTAAAGTGGAGGGTTGTTGAGTGGAGTGGAGTGGAGTGGAGTGGAGTGGTGTTGAGTGGAGTGGAGTGGAGTGGAGTGGAGTGGAGTGGAGTGGACTGGAGTGGAGTGGACTGGAGTGGAGTGCAGTGGAGGGGCGTGGAGTGGAGTGGAGAGGAGTAAAGTGGAGGGTTGTTGAGTGGAGTGGAGTGGAGTGGAGTGGAGTGGAGTGGAGTGGTGTTGAGTGGAGTGGAGTGGAGTGGAGTGGACTGGAGTGGAGTGGAGTGGAGTGGACTGGAGTGGAGTGGACTGGAGTGGAGTGGACTGGAGTGGAGTGCAGTGGAGGGGCGTGGAGTGGAGTGGAGTGGAGTAAAGTGGAGGGTTGTTGAGTGGAGTGGAGTGGAGTGGAGTGGAGTGGAGTGGAGTGGAGTGCAGTGGAGTGGAGTTGAGTGGAGTGGAGTGGAGTGGAGTGGAATGGAGTGGAGTGGAGTGGAGTGGAGTGGAGTGGAGTGGAGTAGGGTGAAGTAGAGTGGAGTGGAGTGGAGTGGAGTGGAGTGGAGTGGAGTGGGGTGAAGTGGAGTGGAGTGGAGTGGAGTGGAGTGGAGTGGAGTGGAGTGGATTGGGGTGGAGTAAAGTGGAGTGGATTGGAGTAAAGTGGAGAGGAGTGGAGTGGAGTGGAGTGGAGTTGTATTAAGTGGAAAGGAGTGGAGTGATGTTGTGTGGAGAGGAGTAGAGTGGAGTGGAGTGGAGTGGACTGGATTGGAGTGGAGTGGAGTGGAGTTGAGTGGACTGGAGTGGCGTAGAGTGGAGTGGAGTGGAGTGGAGTGGAGTGGAGTGGAGTGGAGTGGAGTGGAGTGGACTGGAGTGGACTGGAGTGGAGTGCAGTGGAGGGGCGTGGAGTGGAGTGGAGTGGAGTGGAGTGGAGTGGGGTGAAGTAGAGTGGAGTGGAGTGGAGTGGAGTGGAGTGGATTGGATTGGAGTGGAGTGGAGTGGAGTGGAGTGGAGTGGAGTGGAGTGGAGTGGAGTGGAGTGCAGTGGAGTGGAGTTGAGTGGAGTGGAGTGGAGTGGAGTGGAATGGAGTGGAGTGGAGTGGAGTGGAGTGGAGTGGAGTGGAGTAGGGTGAAGTAGAGTGGAGTGGAGTGGAGTGGAGTGGAGTGGAGTGGAGTGGGGTGAAGTGGAGTGGAGTGGAGTGGAGTGGAGTGGAGTGGAGTGGAGTGGAGTGGAGTGGGGTGGAGTAAAGTGGAGTGGATTGGAGTAAAGTGGAGAGGAGTGGAGTGGAGTGGAGTGGAGTTGTATTAAGTGGAAAGGAGTGGAGTGATGTTGTGTGGAGAGGAGTAGAGTGGAGTGGAGTGGAGTGGACTGGATTGGAGTGGAGTGGAGTGGAGTTGAGTGGATTGGAGTGGCGTAGAGTGGAGTGGAGTGGAGTGGAGTGGAGTGGAGTGGAGTGGAGTGGAGTGGAGTGGAGTGGACTGGAGTGGACTGGAGTGGAGTGCAGTGGAGGGGCGTGGAGTGGAGTGGAGTGGAGTGGAGTGGAGTGGAGTGGGGTGAAGTAGAGTGGAGTGGAGTGGAGTGGAGTGGAGTGGATTGGATTGGAGTGGAGTGGAGTGGAGTGGAGTGGAGTGGAGTGGAGTGGAGTGGAGTGGGGTGAAGTGGGGTGGAGTGGAGTGCAGTGGACTGGAGTGGATTGGGGTGGAGTAGAGTGGAGAGGAGTGGAGTGGATTGGAGTGGAGTGGAGTGGTATTAAGTGGAAAGGAGTGGAGTGGTGTTGAGTGGAGAGGAGTAAAGTGGAGTGGAGTGGACTGGAGTGGAGTGGAGTGGAGTGGAGTGGAGTGGAGTGGAGTTGAGTGGAGTGGACTGGAGTGGAAAGGAGTGGAGTGGTGTTGAGTGGAGAGGAGTAAAGTGGAGTGGAGTGGACTGGAGTGGAGTGGAGTGGAGTGGAGTGGAGAGGTGTGGTGTTGAGTGGAAAGGAGTGGAGTGGTGTTGAGTGGAGAGGAGTAAAGTGGAGTGGAGTGGAGTGGAGTGGAGTGGAGTGGAGTGGAGTGGAGTGGAGAGGTGTGGTGTTGAGTGGAGAGGAGAGGAGTGGAGTGGAGTGGAGTGGAGTGGAGTGGAGTGGAGTGGAGTGGAGTGGAGAAGAGTGGAGTGGAGTGGAGTGGAGTGGAGTGGAGTGGAGTGGAGTGGAGTGGAGTGGAGTGGAGTGGAGTGGAGTGGAATGGGGTGGAGTAGAGTGGAGAGGAGTAAAGTGGAGTGGAGTGTAGTGGAGTGGAGTGGAGTGGAGTGGAGTGGAGTGGAGTGGAGTGGAGTGGATTGGAGTGGAGTGGAGTGGAGTAGAGTGGAGTGGAGTGGATTGGAGTGGAGTGGAGTGGTATTAAGTGGAAAGGAGTGGAGTGGTGTTGAGTGGAGAGGAGTAAAGTGGAGTGGAGTGGACTGGAGTGGAGTGGAGTGGAGTGGAGTGGAGTGGAGTTGAGTGGAGTGGACTGGAGTGGAAAGGAGTGGAGTGGTGTTGAGTGGAGAGGAGTAAAGTGGAGTGGAGTGGACTGGAGTGGAGTGGAGTGGAGTGGAGTGGAGAGGTGTGGTGTTGAGTGGAAAGGAGTGGAGTGGTGTTGAGTGGAGAGGAGTAAAGTGGAGTGGAGTGGAGTGGAGTGGAGTGGAGTGGAGTGGAGTGGAGTGGAGAGGTGTGGTGTTGAGTGGAGAGGAGAGGAGTGGAGTGGAGTGGAGTGGAGTGGAGTGGAGTGGAGTGGAGTGGAGTGGAGTGGAGAAGAGTGGAGTGGAGTGGAGTGGAGTGGAGTGGAGTGGAGTGGAGTGGAGTGGAGTGGAATGGGGTGGAGTAGAGTGGAGAGGAGTAAAGTGGAGTGGAGTGTAGTGGAGTGGAGTGGAGTGGAGTGGAGTGGAGTGGAGTGGAGTGGAGTGGAGTGGAGTGGAGTGGATTGGAGTGGAGTGGAGTGGAGTAGAGTGGAGTGGAGTGGAGTGGAGTGGAGTGGAGTGGAGTGGAGTAGAGTGGAGTGGAGTGGAGAGGTGTGGAGTGGAGTGGTGTTGAGTGGAGAGGAGTAAAGCTGAGTGGAGTGGAGTGGAGTGGAGAGGTGTGGTGTTGAGTGGAAAGGAGTGGAGTGGTGTTGAGTGGAGAGGAGTAAAGTGGAGTGGAGTGGAGTGGAGTGGAGTGGAGTGGAGTGGAGTGGAGTGGAGAGGTGTGGTGTTGAGTGGAGAGGAGAGGAGTGGAGTGGAGTGGAGTGGAGTGGAGTGGAGTGGAGTGGAGTGGAGTGGAGTGGAGTGGAGAAGAGTGGAGTGGAGTGGAGTGGAGTGGAGTGGAGTGGAGTGGAGTGGAGTGGAGTGGAGTGGAGTGGAGTGGAGTGGAGTGGAGAAGAGTGGAGTGGAGTGGAGTGGAGTGGAGTGGAGTGGAGTGGAATGGGGTGGAGTAGAGTGGAGAGGAGTAAAGTGGAGTGGAGTGGAGTGGAGTGGTGTGGAGTGGAGTGGAGTGGTATTAAGTGGAAAGGAGTAAAGTGGAGGGGCGTGGAGTGGAGTGGAGTGGAGTGGAGTATTGTGGTGTTGTGTGGAGTGGAGTGGAGTGGAGTGGAGTGGAGTGGAGTGGAGTGCAGTGGAGTGAAGTGGATTGGAGTGGTGTGGAGTAGAGTGGAGTGGAGTGGAGTGGAGTGGAGTGGAGTGGAGTGGAGTGGAGTGGAGTGGAGTGGAGTGGAGTGGAGTGGAGTGAAGTGGATTGGAGTGGTGTGGAGTAGAGTGGAGTGGAGTGGAGTGGAGTGGAGTGGAGTGGAGTGGAGTGGAGTGCAGTGGAGTGCAGTGGAGTGCAGTGGAGTGGAGTGGATTGGAGTGAAGTGGAGTGGAGTGTTGTGGAGTGGAGTGGAGTGGAGTGGGGTGAAGTGGAGTGGACTGGAGTGGAGTGGAGTGGAGTGGGGTGAAGTGGGGTGAAGTGGAGTGGAGTGGAGTGGAGTGGAGTGGAGTGGAGTGGAGTGGAGTGGAGTGGAGTGGAGTGGAGTGGAGTGGAATGGAGTGGAGTGGAGTGGAGTGGAGTGGAGTGGAGTAGGGTGAAGTAGAGTGGAGTGGAGTGGAGTGGAGTGGAGTGGAGTGGAGTGGGGTGAAGTGGAGTGGAGTGGGGTGAAGTGGAGTGGAGTGGAGTGGAGTGGAGTGGAGTGGAGTGGAGTGGAGTGGAGTGGAGTGGGGTGGAGTAAAGTGGAGTGGATTGGAGTAAAGTGGAGAGGAGTGGAGTGGAGTGGAGTGGAGTTGTATTAAGTGGAAAGGAGTGGAGTGATGTTGTGTGGAGAGGAGTAGAGTGGAGTGGAGTGGAGTGGACTGGATTGGAGTGGAGTGGAGTGGAGTTGAGTGGATTGGAGTGGCGTAGAGTGGAGTGGAGTGGAGTGGAGTGGACTGGAGTGGACTGGAGTGGAGTGCAGTGGAGGGGCGTGGAGTGGAGTGGAGTGGAGTGGAGTGGGGTGAAGTAGAGTGGAGTGGAGTGGAGTGGAGTGGAGTGGATTGGAGTGGAGTGGAGTGGAGTGGAGTGGAGTGGAGTGGAGTGGGGTGAAGTGGGGTGGAGTGGAGTGCAGTGGACTGGAGTGGATTGGGGTGGAGTAGAGTGGAGAGGAGTGGAGTGGATTGGAGTGGAGTGGAGTGGTATTAAGTGGAAAGGAGTGGAGTGGTGTTGAGTGGAGAGGAGTAAAGTGGAGTGGAGTGGACTGGAGTGGAGTGGAGTGGAGTGGAGTGGAGTTGAGTGGAGTGGACTGGAGTGGAAAGGAGTGGAGTGGTGTTGAGTGGAGAGGAGTAAAGTGGAGTGGAGTGGACTGGAGTGGAGTGGAATGGAGTGGAGTGGAGAGGTGTGGTGTTGAGTGGAGAGGAGAGGAGTGGAGTGGAGTGGAGTGGAGTGGAGTGGAGTGGAGTGGAGTGGAGTGGAGAAGAGTGGAGTGGAGTGGAGTGGAGTGGAGTGGAGTGGAATGGGGTGGAGTAGAGTGGAGAGGAGTAAAGTGGAGTGGAGTGGAGTGGAGTGGTGTGGAGTGGAGTGGAGTGGTATTAAGTGGAAAGGAGTAAAGTGGAGGGGCGTGGAGTGGAGTGGAGTGGAGTGGAGTATTGTGGTGTTGTGTGGAGTGGAGTGGAGTGGAGTGGAGTGGAGTGGAGTGGAGTGGAGTGGAGTGAAGTGGATTGGAGTGGTGTGGAGTAGAGTGGAGTGGAGTGGAGTGGAGTGGAGTGGAGTGGAGTGGAGTGGAGTGGAGTGGAGTGGAGTGGAGTGGAGTGCAGTGGAGTGAAGTGGATTGGAGTGGTGTGGAGTAGAGTGGAGTGGAGTGGAGTGGAGTGGAGTGGAGTGGAGTGGAGTGGAGTGGAGTGGAGTGCAGTGGAGTGCAGTGGAGTGGAGTGCAGTGGAGTGAAGTGGAGTGGAGTGTTGTGGAGTGGAGTGGAGTGGAGTGGGGTGAAGTGGAGTGGACTGGAGTGGAGTGGAGTGGAGTGGGGTGAAGTGGAGTGGACTGGAGTGGACTGGAGTGAAGTGGGGTGGAGTAGAGTGGAGAGGAGTGGAGTGGAGTGGAGTGGAGTGGTGTGGAGTGGAGTGGAGTGGTATTAAGTGGAAAGGAGTAAAGTGGAGGGGCGTGGAGTGGAGTGGAGTGGAGTGGAGTATTGTGGTGTTGTGTGGAGTGGAGTGGAGTGGAGTGGAGTGGAGTGGAGTGGAGTGCAGTGGAGTGAAGTGGATTGGAGTGGTGTGGAGTAGAGTGGAGTGGAGTGGAGTGGAGTGGAGTGGAGTGGAGTGGAGTGGAGTGGAGTGGAGTGGAGTGGAGTGGAGTGGAGTGGAGTGCAGTGGAGTGAAGTGGATTGGAGTGGTGTGGAGTAGAGTTGAGTGGAGTGGAGTGGAGTGGAGTGGAGTGGAGTGGAGTGGAGTGGAGTGGAGTGGAGTGGAGTGGAGTGGGGTGGAGTGGGGTGAAGTGGAGTGGAGAGGAGTGGAGTGGGGTGGAGTAGAGTGGAGAGGAGTGTAGTGGAGTGGTGTGGAGTGGTGTGGAGTGGTATTAAGTGGAAAGGTGTAAAGTGGAGGGGCGTGGAGTGGAGTGGAGTGGAGTGGAGTGGAGTGGAGTATTGTGGTGTTGAGTGGAGTGGAGTGGAGTGGAGTGGAGTGAAGTGGAGTGGAGTGGAGTGGAGTGGAGTGGAGTGGAGTGGAGTGGAGTGCAGTGGAGTGAAGTGGAGTGAAGTGGATTGGAGTGGTGTGGAGTAGAGTGGAGTGGAGTGGAGTGGAGTGGAGTGGAGTGGAGTGGAGTGGAGTGGAGTGGAGTGGAGTGGAGTGGAGTGGAGTGCAGTGGAGTGCAGTGGAGTGCAGTGGAGGGGCGTGGAGTGGAGTGGAGAGGAGTAAAGTGGAGGGTTGTTGAGTGGAGTGGATTGGAGTGGAGTGGAGTGGAGTGGAGTGCAGTAGAGGGGCGTGGAGTGGAGTGGAGAGGAGTAAAGTGGAGGGTTGTTGAGTGGAGTGGAGTGGAGTGGAGTGGAGTGGTGTTGAGTGGAGTGGAGTGGAGTGGAGTGGAGTGGAGTGGAGTGGAGTGGACTGGAGTGGAGTGGACTGGAGTGGAGTGCAGTGGAGGGGCGTGGAGTGGAGTGGAGAGGAGTAAAGTGGAGGGTTGTTGAGTGGAGTGGAGTGGAGTGGAGTGGAGTGGAGTGGAGTGGTGTTGAGTGGAGTGGAGTGGAGTGGAGTGGACTGGAGTGGAGTGGAGTGGAGTGGACTGGAGTGGAGTGGACTGGAGTGGAGTGGACTGGAGTGGAGTGCAGTGGAGGGGCGTGGAGTGGAGTGGAGTGGAGTAAAGTGGAGGGTTGTTGAGTGGAGTGGAGTGGAGTGGAGTGGAGTGGAGTGGAGTGCAGTGGAGTGGAGTTGAGTGGAGTGGAGTGGAGTGGAGTGGAATGGAGTGGAGTGGAGTGGAGTGGAGTGGAGTGGAGTGGAGTAGGGTGAAGTAGAGTGGAGTGGAGTGGAGTGGAGTGGAGTGGAGTGGAGTGGGGTGAAGTGGAGTGGAGTGGAGTGGAGTGGAGTGGAGTGGAGTGGAGTGGAGTGGAGTGGAGTGGAGTGGAGTGGAGTGGGGTGGAGTAAAGTGGAGTGGATTGGAGTAAAGTGGAGAGGAGTGGAGTGGAGTGGAGTGGAGTTGTATTAAGTGGAAAGGAGTGGAGTGATGTTGTGTGGAGAGGAGTAGAGTGGAGTGGAGTGGAGTGGACTGGATTGGAGTGGAGTGGAGTGGAGTTGAGTGGATTGGAGTGGCGTAGAGTGGAGTGGAGTGGAGTGGAGTGGAGTGGAGTGGAGTGGAGTGGAGTGGAGTGGACTGGAGTGGAGTGCAGTGGAGGGGCGTGGAGTGGAGTGGAGTGGAGTGGAGTGGAGTGGGGTGAAGTAGAGTGGAGTGGAGTGGAGTGGAGTGGAGTGGATTGGATTGGAGTGGAGTGGAGTGGAGTGGAGTGGAGTGGAGTGGGGTGAAGTGGGGTGGAGTGGAGTGCAGTGGACTGGAGTGGATTGGGGTGGAGTAGAGTGGAGAGGAGTGGAGTGGATTGGAGTGGAGTGGAGTGGTATTAAGTGGAAAGGAGTGGAGTGGTGTTGAGTGGAGAGGAGTAAAGTGGAGTGGAGTGGACTGGAGTGGAGTGGAGTGGAGTGGAGTGGAGTGGAGTGGAGTGGAGTTGAGTGGAGTGGACTGGAGTGGAAAGGAGTGGAGTGGTGTTGAGTGGAGAGGAGTAAAGTGGAGTGGAGTGGAGAGGTGTGGTGTTGAGTGGAAAGGAGTGGAGTGGTGTTGAGTGGAGAGGAGTAAAGTGGAGTGGAGTGGAGAGGTGTGGTGTTGAGTGGAAAGGAGTGGAGTGGTGTTGAGTGGAGAGGAGTAAAGTGGAGTGGAGTGGAGTGGAGTGGAGTGGAGTGGAGAGGTGTGGTGTTGAGTGGAGAGGAGAGGAGTGGAGTGGAGTGGAGCTGAGTGGAGTGGAGTGGAGTGGAGTGGAGTGGAGTGGAGAAGAGTGGAGTGGAGTGGAGTGGAGTGGAGTGGAGTGGAGTGGAGTGGAGTGGAGTGGAGTGGAATGGGGTGGAGTAGAGTGGAGAGGAGTAAAGTGGAGTGGAGTGTAGTGGAGTGGAGTGGAGTGGAGTGGAGTGGAGTGGAGTGGAGTGGAGTGGATTGGAGTGGAGTGGAGTGGAGTAGAGTGGAGTGGAGTGGATTGGAGTGGAGTGGAGTGGTATTAAGTGGAAAGGAGTGGAGTGGTGTTGAGTGGAGAGGAGTAAAGTGGAGTGGAGTGGACTGGAGTGGAGTGGAGTGGAGTGGAGTGGAGTGGAGTGGAGTTGAGTGGAGTGGACTGGAGTGGAAAGGAGTGGAGTGGTGTTGAGTGGAGAGGAGTAAAGTGGAGTGGAGTGGACTGGAGTGGAGTGGAGTGGAGTGGAGTGGAGAGGTGTGGTGTTGAGTGGAAAGGAGTGGAGTGGTGTTGAGTGGAGAGGAGTAAAGTGGAGTGGAGTGGAGTGGAGTGGAGTGGAGTGGAGTGGAGTGGAGTGGAGTGGAGTGGAGAGGTGTGGTGTTGAGTGGAGAGGAGAGGAGTGGAGTGGAGTGGAGCTGAGTGGAGTGGAGTGGAGTGGAGTGGAGTGGAGTGGAGAAGAGTGGAGTGGAGTGGAGTGGAGTGGAGTGGAGTGGAGTGGAGTGGAGTGGAGTGGAGTGGAATGGGGTGGAGTAGAGTGGAGAGGAGTAAAGTGGAGTGGAGTGTAGTGGAGTGGAGTGGAGTGGAGTGGAGTGGAGTGGAGTGGAGTGGAGTGGAGTGGATTGGAGTGGAGTGGAGTGGAGTAGAGTGGAGTGGAGTGGATTGGAGTGGAGTGGAGTGGTATTAAGTGGAAAGGAGTGGAGTGGTGTTGAGTGGAGAGGAGTAAAGTGGAGTGGAGTGGACTGGAGTGGAGTGGAGTGGAGTGGAGTGGAGTGGAGTGGAGTTGAGTGGAGTGGACTGGAGTGGAAAGGAGTGGAGTGGTGTTGAGTGGAGAGGAGTAAAGTGGAGTGGAGTGGACTGGAGTGGAGTGGAGTGGAGTGGAGTGGAGAGGTGTGGTGTTGAGTGGAAAGGAGTGGAGTGGTGTTGAGTGGAGAGGAGTAAAGTGGAGTGGAGTGGAGTGGAGTGGAGTGGAGTGGAGTGGAGTGGAGTGGAGTGGAGAGGTGTGGTGTTGAGTGGAGAGGAGAGGAGTGGAGTGGAGTGGAGTGGAGTGGAGTGGAGTGGAGTGGAGTGGAGTGGAGTGGAGAAGAGTGGAGTGGAGTGGAGTGGAGTGGAGTGGAGTGGAGTGGAGTGGAGTGGAGTGGAGTGGAGTGGAATGGGGTGGAGTAGAGTGGAGAGGAGTAAAGTGGAGTGGAGTGTAGTGGAGTGGAGTGGAGTGGAGTGGAGTGGAGTGGAGTGGAGTGGAGTGGAGTGGAGTGGAGTGGAGTGGAGTGGAGTGGATTGGAGTGGAGTGGAGTGGAGTAGAGTGGAGTGGAGTGGAGTGGAGTGGAGTGGAGTGGAGTGGAGTGGAGTAGAGTGGAGTGGAGTGGAGTGGAGTGGGGTGGAGTGGTGTTGAGTGGAGAGGAGTAAAGCGGAGTGGTGTGGAGTGCAGTGGAGTGGAGTGGAGTGGAGTGGAGTGGAGTGGAGTGGAGTGGAGTGGAATGGGGTGGAGTAGAGTGGAGAGGAGTAAAGTGGAGTGGAGTGGACTGGAGTGGAGTGCAGTGGAGTGGAGTTGAGTGGAGTGGACTGGAGTGGAAAGGAGTGGAGTGGTGTTGAGTGGAGAGGAGTAAAGTGGAGTGGAGAGGAGTAAAGTGGAGTGGAGTGGACTGGAGTGGAGTGGAGTGGAGTGGAGTGGAGAGGTGTGGTGTTGAGTGGAGAGGAGAGGAGTGGAGTGGAGTGGAGTGGAGTGGAGTGGAGTGGAGAAGAGTGGAGTGGAGTGGAGTAGAGTGGAGTGGAGTGGAGTGGAGTGGAGTGGAGTGGAGTGGAGTGGAGTGGAGTGGAGTGGAGTGGAGTGGAGTGGAATGGGGTGGAGTAGAGTGGAGAGGAGTAAAGTGGAGTGGAGTGGAGTGGAGTGGAGTGGAGTGGAGTGGAGTGGAGTGGAGTAGAGTGGAGTGGAGTGGAGTGGAGTGGAGTGGAGTGGAGTAGAGTGGAGTGGAGTGGAGTGGAGTGGGGTGGAGTGGTGTTGAGTGGAGAGGAGTAAAGCGGAGTGGTGTGGAGTGCAGTGGAGTGGAGTGGAGTGGAGTGGAGTGGAGTGGAGTGGAGTGGAGTGGAGTGGAGTGGAGTGGAGTGGAGTGGAGTGGAGTGGAGTGGAGTGGAATGGGGTGGAGTAGAGTGGAGAGGAGTAAAGTGGAGTGGAGTGGAGTGGAGTGGAGTGGAGTGGAGTGGAGTGGAGTGGATTGGAGTGGAGTGGAGTGGAGTAGAGTGGAGTGGAGTGGAGTGGAGTGGAGTGGAGTGGAGTGGAGTGGAGTGGAGTAGAGTGGAGTGGAGTGGAGTGGAGTGGGGTGGAGTGGTGTTGAGTGGAGAGGAGTAAAGCGGAGTGGTGTGGAGTGCAGTGGAGTGGAGTGGAGTGGAGTGGAGTGGGTTGAAGTGGAGTGGAGTGGAGTAGAGTGGAGTGGAGTGGAGTGGGGTGGAGTGGAGTGGGGTGAAGTGGATTGGAGTGGAGTGGAGTGGAGTGGAGTGGATTGGAGTGGAGTGGAGTGGAGTAGAGTGGAGTGGAGTGGAGTGGAGTGGAGTGGAGTAGAGTGGAGTGGAGTGGAGTGAAGTGGGGTGGAGTGGTGTTGAGTGGAGAGGAGTAAAGCGGAGTGGTGTGGAGTGCAGTGGAGTGGAGTGGAGTGGAGTGGAGTGGAGTGGGTTGAAGTGGAGTGGAGTGGAGTAGAGTGGAGTGGAGTGGAGTGGGGTGGAGTAGAGTGGAGAGGAGTGGAGTGGAGTGGAGTGGAGTGGTCTGGAGTGGAGTGGGGTGGAGTAGAGTGGAGAGGAGTGGAGTGGAGTGGAGTGGAGTGGAGTGGTATTAAGTGGAAAGGAGTAAAGTGGAGGGGCGTGGAGTGGAGTGGAGTGGAGTATTGTGGTGTTGAGTGGAGTGGAGTGGAGTGGAGTGGAGTGGAGTGCAGTGGAGTGAAGTGGATTGGAGTGGTGTGGAGTAGAGTGGAGTGGAGTGGAGTGGAGTGGAGTGGAGTGGAGTGGAGTGGAGTGGAGTGGAGTGGAGTGGAGTGGAGTAGAGTGGAGTGGAGTGGAGTGGGGTGGAGTGGAGTGGTGTTGAGTGGAGAGGAGTAAAGCTGAGTGGAGTGGAGTGGAGTGGAGTGGAGTGGAGTGGAGTGGAGTGGGTTGAAGTGGAGTGGAGTTGAGTAGAGTGGAGTGGAGTGGAGTGGGGTGGAGTGGAGTGGGGTGAAGTGGAGTGGAGTGGAGTGGAGTGGTCTGTAGTAGAGTGGGGTGGAGTAGAGTGGAGAGGAGTGGAGTGGAGTGGAGTGGAGTGGTATTAAGTGGAAAGGAGTAAAGTGGAGGGGCGTGGAGTGGAGTGGAGTGGAGTATTGTGGTGTTGAGTGGAGTGGAGTGGAGTGGAGTGGAGTGGAGTGGAGTGGAGTGGAGTGGAGTGGAGTGGAGTGGAGTGCAGTGGAGTGAAGTGGATTGGAGTGGTGTGGAGTAGAGCGGAGTGGAGTGGAGTGGAGTGGAGTGGAGTGGAGTGGAGTGGGGTGGAGTGGGGTGAAGTGGGGTGGAGTGGGGTGGAGTAGAGTGGAGAGGAGTGTAGTGGAGTGGTGTGGAGTGGAGTGGAGTGGTATTAAGTGGAAAGGAGTAAAGTGGAGGGGCGTGGAGTGGAGTGGAGTGGAGTGGAGTATTGTGGTGTTGAGTGGAGTGGAGTGGAGTGGAGTGGAGTGGAGTGGAGTGGAGTGGAGTGAAGTGGATTGGAGTGGTGTGGAGTAGAGTGGAGTGGGGTGAAGTGGAGTGGAGTGGAGTGGAGTGGTCTGTAGTAGAGTGGGGTGGAGTAGAGTGGAGAGGAGTGGAGTGGAGTGGAGTGGAGTGGTATTAAGTGGAAAGGAGTAAAGTGGAGGGGCGTGGAGTGGAGTGGAGTGGAGTATTGTGGTGTTGAGTGGAGTGGAGTGGAGTGGAGTGGAGTGGAGTGCAGTGGAGTGAAGTGGATTGGAGTGGTGTGGAGTAGAGCGGAGTGGAGTGGAGTGGAGTGGAGTGGAGTGGAGTGGAGTGGGGTGGAGTGGGGTGAAGTGGGGTGGAGTGGGGTGGAGTAGAGTGGAGAGGAGTGTAGTGGAGTGGTGTGGAGTGGAGTGGAGTGGTATTAAGTGGAAAGGAGTAAAGTGGAGGGGCGTGGAGTGGAGTGGAGTGGAGTGGAGTATTGTGGTGTTGAGTGGAGTGGAGTGGAGTGGAGTGGAGTGGAGTGGAGTGGAGTGGAGTGGAGTGGAGTGGAGTGGAGTGCAGTGGAGTGAAGTGGATTGGAGTGGTGTGGAGTAGAGTGGAGTGGAGTGGAGTGGAGTGGAGTGGAGTGGAGTGGAGTGGAGTGGAGTGGAGTGGAGTGGGGTGGAGTGGGGTGAAGTGGAGTGGAGTGGGGTGGAGTGGGGTGGAGTAGAGTGGAGAGGAGTGGAGTGGAGTGGTGTGGAGTGGAGTGCAGTGGTATTAAGTGGAAAGGAGTAAAGTGGAGGGGCGTGGAGTGGAGTGGAGTGGTGTGGAGTATTGTGGTGTTGAGTGGAGTGGAGTGGAGTGGAGTGAAGTGGATTGGAGTGGTGTGGAGTAGAGTGGAGTGGAGTGCACTGGAGTGGAGTGGAGTGGAGTGAAGTGGAGTGGAGTGTTGTGGAGTGGAGTGCAGTGGAGTGGAGTGGGGTGAAGTGGAGTGGACTGGAGTGGACTGGAGTGGAGTGGGGTGGAGTAGAGTGGAGAGGAGTGGTGTGGAGTGGTGTGGAGTGGAGTGGAGTGGAGTGGAGTGGAGTGGAGTGGAGTGCAGTGCAGTGGAGTGAAGTGTATTGGAGTGGTGTGGAGTAGAGTGGAGTGGAGTGGAGTGGAGTGGAGTGGAGTGGAGTGGAGTGGAGTGGAGTGCAGTGGAGTGCAGTGGAGTGCAGTGGAGTGAAGTGTATTGGAGTTGTGTGGAGTAGAGTGGAGTGGAGTGGAGTGGAGTGGAGTGGAGTGGAGTGGAGTGGAGTGGAGTAGAGTGGAGTGGTGTTGAGTGGAGAGGAGTAAAGTGGAGTGGAGTGGAGTGGAGTGGAGTGGAGTGGAGCGGAGTGGAGTGGAGTGGAGTGGAGTGCAGTGGAGTGGAGTGGAGTGGAGTGAAGTGGAGTGGAGTGTTGTGGAGTGGAGTGGAGTGGAGTGGAGTGGAGTGGAGTAAAGCGGAGTGGAGTGGAGTGGAGTGCAGTGGAGTGGAGTGGAGTGCAGTGGAGTGGAGTGGAGTGGAGTGGAGTGAAGTGGAGTGGAGTGTTGTGGAGTGGAGTGCAGTGGAGTGGAGTGGGGTGAAGTGGAGTGGACTGGAGTGGACTGGAGTGGAGTGGGGTGGAGTAGAGTGGAGAGGAGTGGTGTGGAGTGGTGTGGAGTGGAGTGGAGTGGAGTGGAGTGGAGTGGAGTGCAGTGGAGTGAAGTGTATTGGAGTGGTGTGGAGTAGAGTGGAGTGGAGTGGAGTGGAGTGGAGTGGAGTGGAGTGCAGTGGAGTGCAGTGGAGTGCAGTGGAGTGCAGTGGAGTGAAGTGTATTGGAGTTGTGTGGAGTAGAGTGGAGTGGAGTGGAGTGGAGTGGAGTGGAGTGGAGTGGAGTGGAGTGGAATGGAGTAGAGTGGAGTGGTGTTGAGTGGAGAGGAGTAAAGTGGAGTGGAGTGGAGTGGAGTGGAGTGGAGTGGAGTGGAGCGGAGTGGAGTGGAGTGGAGTGGAGTGCAGTGGAGTGGAGTGGAGTGGAGTGAAGTGGAGTGGAGTGTTGTGGAGTGGAGTGCAGTGGAGTGGAGTGGGGTGAAGTGGAGTGGACTGGAGTGGACTGGAGTGGAGTGGGTTGGAGTAGAGTGGAGAGGAGTGGTGTGGAGTGGTGTGGAGTGGAGTGGAGTGGAGTGCAGTGGAGTGAAGTGGAGTGAAGTGTATTGGAGTGGTGTGGAGTAGAGTGGAGTGGAGTGGAGTGGAGTGGAGTGGAGTGGAGTGGAGTGGAGTGGAGTGGAGTGCAGTGGAGTGCAGTGGAGTGCAGTGGAGTGAAGTGTATTGGAGTTGTGTGGAGTGGAGTGGAGTGGAGTGGAGTGGAGTGGAGTGGAGTGGAGTGGAGTGGAGTGGAGTGGAGTGGGGTGAAGTGGAGTGGACTGGAGTGGAGTGGGGTGGAGTAGAGTGGAGAGGAGTGGAGTGGAGTGGTGTGGAGTGGAGTGGTATTTAGTGGAAAGGAGTAAAGTGGAGGGGCGTGGAGTGGAGTGGAGTGGAGTGGAGTGGAGTGGAGTACTGTGGTGTTGAGTGGAGTGGAGTGGAGTGGAGTGGAGTGGAGTGGAGTGCAGTGGAGTGAAGTGGATTGGAGTGGTGTGGAGTAGAGTGGAGTGGAGTGGAGTGGAGTGGAGTGGAGTGGAGTGGAGTGGAGTGGAGTGGAGTGGAGTGGAGTGGAGTGGAGTGCAGTGGAGTGCAGTGGAGTGCAGTGGAGTGCAGTGGAGTGCAGTGGAGTGCAGTGGAGGGGCGTGGAGTGGAGTGGAGAAGAGTAAAGTGGAGGGTTGTTGAGTGGAGTGGAGTGGAGTGGAGTGGAGTGGAGTGGTGTTGAGTGGAGTGGAGTGGAGTGGAGTGGAGTGGAGTGGAGTGGAGTGGAGTGGACTGGACTGGAGTGGAGAGGAGTAAAGTGGAGGGTTGTTGAGTGGAGTGGAGTGGAGTGGAGTGGAGTGGAGTGGAGTGGAGTGGAGTGGAGTGGAGTGGAGTGAAGTGGAGTGGAGTGTTGTGCAGTGGAGTGCAGTGGAGTGGAGTGGGGTGAAGTGGAGTGGACTGGAGTGGACTGGAGTGGAGTGGGGTGGAGTAGAGTGGAGAGAAGTGGTGTGGAGTGGTGTGGAGTGGAGTGGAGTGGAGTGGAGTGGAGTGGAGTGCAGTGGAGTGAAGTGTATTGGAGTGGTGTGGAGTAGAGTGGAGTGGAGTGGAGTGGAGTGGAGTGGAGTGGAGTGGAGTGGAGTGGAGTGCAGTGCAGTGGAGTGCAGTGGAGTGCAGTGGAGTGAAGTGTATTGGAGTTGTGTGGAGTAGAGTGGAGTGGAGTGGAGTGGTGTGGAGTGGAGTGGAGTGGAGTGGAGTGGAGTAGAGTGGAGTGGTGTTGAGTGGAGAGGAGTAAAGTGGAGTGGAGTGGAGTGGAGTGGAGTGGAGTGGAGTGGAGTGGAGTGGAGTGGAGTGGAGTGGAGTGGAGTGGAGTGGAGTGCAGTGGAGTGCAGTGGAGAGCAGTGGAGTGCAGTGGAGGGGCGTGGAGTGGAGTGGAGAAGAGTAAAGTGGAGGGTTGTTGAGTGGAGTGGAGTGGAGTGGAGTGGAGTGGAGTGGAGTGGAGTGGAGTGGAGTGGAGTGGAGTGGAGTGGAGTGGAGTGGAGTGGAGTGGAGTGGTGTTGAGTGGAGTGGAGTGGAGTGGAGTGGTGTTGAGTGGAGTGGAGTGGAGTGGAGTGGAGTGGAGTGGAGTGGAGTGGAGTGGAGTGGAGTGGAGTGGAGTGGAGTGGAGTGCAGTGGAGTGCAGTGGAGTGCAGTGGAGGGGCGTGGAGTGGAGTGGAGAAGAGTAAAGTGGAGGGTTGTTGAGTGGAGTGGAGTGGAGTGGAGTGGAGTGGAGTGGAGTGGAGTGGAGTGGAGTGGAGTGGAGTGGTGTTTAGTGGAGTGGAGTGGAGTGGAGTGGAGTGGAGTGGACTGGAGTGGAGTGCAGTGGAGGGGCGTGGAGTGGAGTGGAGAGGAGTAAAGTGGAGGGTTGTTGAGTGGAGTGGAGTGGAGTGGACTGGAGTGGAGTGGAGTGGAGTGGAGTGGAGTGGAGTGGTGTTGAGTGGAGAGGAGTAAAGTGGAGTGGAGTGTACTGGAGTGGAGTGCAGTGGAGTGCAGTTGAGTGGAGTGGAGTGGAGTGGAGTGGAGTGGAGTGGAGTGGAATGGAGTGGAGTGGAGTGCAGTGGAGTGCAGTTGAGTGGAGTGGAGTGGAGTGGAGTGGAATGGAGTGGAGTGGAGTGGAGTGGAAAGGAGTGGAGTGGTGTTGAGTGGAGAGGAGTAAAGTGGAGTGGAGTTGACTGGAGTGGAGTGGAGTGGAGTGGAGAGGTGTGGTGTTGAGTGGAGAGGAGAGGAGTGGAGTGGAGTGGAGTGGAGTGGAGTGGAGTGGAGTGGAGAAGAGTGGAGTGGAGTGGAGTGGAGTGGAGTGGAGTGGAGTGGAGTGGAGTGGGGTGGGGTGGAGTGGAGTGGTGTTGAGTGGAGAGGAGTAAAGCTGAGTGGAGTGGAGTGGAGTGGAGTGGAGTGGAGTGGAGTGGAGTGGAGTGGAGTGGAGTGGGTTGAAGTGGAGTGGAGTTGAGTAGAGTGGAGTGGAGTGAAGTGGGGTGGAGTGGAGTGGGGTGAAGTGGAGTGGAGTGGAGTGGAGTGGTCTGGAGTAGAGTGGGGTGGAGTAGAGTGGAGAGGAGTGGAGTGGAGTGGAGTGGAGTGGAGTGGTATAAAGTGGAAAGGAGTAAAGTGGAGGGGCGTGGAGTGGAGTGGAGTGGAGTATTGTGGTGTTGAGTGGAGTGGAGTGGAGTGGAGTGGAGTGGAGTGGAGTGGAGTGCAGTGGAGTGAAGTGGATTGGAGTGGTGTGGAGTAGAGTGGAGTGGAGTGGAGTGGAGTGGAGTGGAGTGGAGTGGAGTGGAGTGGGGTGGAGTGGGGTGAAGTGGGGTGGAGTGGGGTGGAGTAGAGTGGAGAGGAGTGGAGTGGAGTGGTGTGGAGTGGAGTGGAGTGGTATTAAGTTGAAAGGAGTAAAGTGGAGGGGCGTGGAGTGGAGTGGAGTGGAGTGGAGTATTGTGTTGAGTGGAGTGGAGTGGAGTGGAGTGGAGTGGAGTGGAGTGGAGTGGAGTGGAGTGGAGTGAAGTGGATTGGAGTGGTGTGGAGTAGAGTGGAGTGGAGTGGAGTGGAGTGGAGTGGAGTGGAGTGGAGTGGAGTGGAGTGGAGTGGAGTGGAGTGGGGTGAAGTGGAGTGGAGTGGGGTGGAGTGGGGTGGAGTAGAGTGGAGAGGAGTGGAGTGGAGTGGTGTGGAGTGGAGTGCAGTGGTATTAAGTGGAAAGGAGTAAAGTGGAGGGGCGTGGAGTGGAGTGGAGTGGAGTGGAGTATTGTGGTGTTGAGTGGAGTGGAGTGGAGTGGAGTGGAGTGGAGTGGAGTGGAGTGGAGTGGAGTGGAGTGGAGTGAAGTGGATTGGAGTGGTGTGGAGTGGAGTGGAGTGGAGTGGAGTGGAGTGGAGTGGAGTGGAGTGGAGTGGAGTGGAGTGCAGTGGAGTGCAGTGGAGTGCAGTGGAGTGCAGTGGAGGGGCGTGGAGTGGAGTGGAGAGGAGTAAAGTGGAGGGTAGTTGAGTGGAGTGGAGTGGAGTGGAGTGGAGTGGAGTGGAGTGGAGTGGAGTGGAGTGGAGTGGAGTGGAGTG
The DNA here is from genome assembly GCA_036925125.1 of Oreortyx pictus. NCBI lineage: Eukaryota > Metazoa > Chordata > Aves > Galliformes > Odontophoridae > Oreortyx > Oreortyx pictus. The sequence continues at coordinate 836,716 of JAUPFR010000020.1, read as the reverse complement.
CAGTGGAGTGCAGTGGAGTGCAGTGGAGTGCAGTGGAGGGGCGTGGAGTGGAGTGGAGAGGAGTAAAGTGGAGGGTAGTTGAGTGGAGTGGAGTGGAGTGGAGTGGAGTGGAGTGGAGTGGAGTGGAGTGGAGTGGAGTGGAGTGGTGTTGAGTGGAGTGGAGTGGAGTGGAGTGGAGTGGACTGGACTGGACTGGAGTGGACTGGAGTGGAGTGGAGTGGAGTGGAGTGGAGTGGTGTGAGTGGAGAGGAGTAAAGTGGAGGGTAGTGGAGTGGAGTGGAGTGGAATGGAGTGGAGTGGAGTGGAGTGGAGTGAAGTAGAGTGGACTGGAGTGTAGTGGAGTGGTGTTGAGTGGAGAAAAGTAAAGCGGAGGGTAGTGGAGTGGAGTGGAGTGGAGTGGAGTGGAGTGGAGTGGAGTGGAGTGGAGTGGAGTGAAGTACAGTGGAGTGGAGTGGAGTGGAGTGGAGTGGAGTGGAGTGGAGTGGAGTGGAGTTGAGTGGATTGCAGTGGAGTGGAGTGGAGTGGAGTGGGGTGAAGTGGAGTGGACTGGAGTGGACTGGAGTGGAGTGGTATTAAGTGGAAAGGAGTAAAGTGGAGGTGCGTGGACTGGAGTGGAGTGGAGTGGAGTATTGTGGTGTTGAGTGGAGTGGAGTGGAGTGGAGTGGAGTGAAGTGGATTGGAGTGGTGTGGAGTAAAGTGGAGTGGAGTGGAGTGGAGTGGAGTGGAGTGGAGTGGAGTGGAGTGGAGTGGAGTGGAGTGGAGTGGAGTGGAGTGGAGTGCAGTGGAGTGCAGTGGAGGGGCGTGGAGTGGAGTGGAGAGGAGTAAAGTGGAGGGTAGTTGAGTGGAGTGGAGTGGAGTGGAGTGGAGTGGAGTGGTGTTGAGTGGAGTGGAGTGGAGTGGAGTGGAGTGGAGTGGACTGGAGTGGACTGGAGTGGACTGGAGTGGAGTGGAGTGGAGTGGAGTGGTGTTGAGTGGAGAGGAGTAAAGTGGAGGGTAGTGGAGTGGAGTGGAGTGGAATGGAGTGGAGTGGAGTGGAGTGGAGTGGAGTGAAGTAGAGTGGACTGGAGTGTAGTGGAGTGGTGTTGAGTGGAGAAAAGTAAAGCGGAGGGTAGTGGAGTGGAGTGGAGTGGAGTGGAGTGGAGTGGAGTGGAGTGGAGTGGAGTGGAGTGGAGTGGAGTACAGTGGAGTGGAGTGGAGTGGAGTGGAGTGGAGTGGAGAGGAGTGGAGTGGAGTGGAGTGGAGTGGAGTGGAGTTGAGTGGAGTGGATTGCAGTGGAGTGGAGTGGAGTGGAGTGGGGTGAAGTGGAGTGGACTGGAGTGGACTGGAGTGGAGTGGTATTAAGTGGAAAGGAGTAAAGTGGAGGTGCGTGGAGTGGAGTGGAGTGGAGTATTGTGGTGTTGAGTGGAGTGGAGTGGAGTGGAGTGGAGTGGAGTGGAGTGGAGTGGAGTGGAGTGGAGTGGAGTGCAGTGGAGTGAAGTGGATTGGAGTGGTGTGGAGTAGAGTGAAGTGGAGTGGAGTGGAGTGGAGTGGAGTGGAGTAGAGTGGACTGGAGTGGAGTTGAGTGGTGTTGAGTGGAGAAAAGTAAAGCGGAGGGTAGTGGAGTGGAGTGGAGTGGAGTGAAGTGGATTGGAGTGGTGTGGAGTAGAGTGGAGTGGAGTGGAGTGGAGTGGAGTGGAGTGGAGTGGAGTAGAGTGGACTGCATTGGAGTGGAGTGGTGTTGAGTGGAGAAAAGTAAAGCGGAGAGTAGTGGATTGGAGTGGAGTGGAGTGGAGTGGAGTGGAGTGGAGTGGAGTGGAGTGGAGTGGAGTGGAGTGGAGTGGAGCGGTGTTGAGAGGAGAGGAGTAAAGTGGAGTGGAGTGGAGTGGAGTGGAGTGGAGTGGAGTGGAGTGGAGTGGAGTGGAGTGGAGTGGAGTGCAGTGGAGGGGCGTGGAGTGGAGTGGAGAGGAGTAAAGTGAAGGGTAGTTGAGTGGAGTGGAGTGGAGTGGAGTGGAGTGGAGTGGAGTGGAGTGGAGTGGAGTGCAGTGGAGTGCAGTGGAGTGGAGTGGATTGGAGTGAAGTGGAGTGGAGTGTTGTGGAGTGGAGTGGAGTGGAGTGGGGTGAAGTGGAGTGGACTGGAGTGGAGTGGAGTGGAGTGGGGTGAAGTGGAGTGGACTGGAGTGGACTGGAGTGAAGTGGGGTGGAGTAGAGTGGAGAGGAGTGGAGTGGAGTGGAGTGGAGTGGTGTGGAGTGGAGTGGAGTGGTATTAAGTGGAAAGGAGTAAAGAGGAGGGGCGTGGAGTGGAGTGGAGTGGAGTATTGTGGTGTTGTGTGGAGTGGAGTGGAGTGGAGTGGAGTGGAGTGCAGTGGAGTGAAGTGGATTGGAGTGGTGTGGAGTAGAGTGGAGTGGAGTGGAGTGGAGTGGAGTGGAGTGGAGTGGAGTGGAGTGCAGTGGAGTGAAGTGGATTGGAGTGGTGTGGAGTAGAGTGGAGTGGAGTGGAGTGGAGTGGAGTGGAGTGGAGTGGAGTGGAGTGGAGTGGAGTGGAGTGGAGTGGAGTGCAGTGGAGTGCAGTGGAGTGGAGTGGATTGGAGTGAAGTGGAGTGGAGTGTTGTGGAGTGGAGTGGAGTGGAGTGGGGTGAAGTGGAGTGGACTGGAGTGGAGTGGAGTGGAGTGGGGTGAAGTGGAGTGGACTGGAGTGGACTGGAGTGAAGTGGGGTGGAGTAGAGTGGAGAGGAGTGGAGTGGAGTGGAGTGGAGTGGTGTGGAGTGGAGTGGAGTGGTATTAAGTGGAAAGGAGTAAAGTGGAGGGGCGTGGAGTGGAGTGGAGTGGAGTGGAGTATTGTGGTGTTGTGTGGAGTGGAGTGGAGTGGAGTGGAGTGGAGTGGAGTGGAGTGGAGTGGAGTGCAGTGGAGTGAAGTGGATTGGAGTGGTGTGGAGTAGAGTGGAGTGGAGTGGAGTGGAGTGGAGTGGAGTGGAGTGGAGTGGAGTGGAGTGGAGTGCAGTGGAGTGAAGTGGATTGGAGTGGTGTGGAGTAGAGTGGAGTGGAGTGGAGTGGAGTGGAGTGGAGTGGAGTGGAGTGGAGTGGAGTGGAGTGGAGTGGAGTGGAGTGGAGTGGAGTGGAGTGCAGTGGAGTGCAGTGGAGTGGAGTGGATTGGAGTGAAGTGGAGTGGAGTGTTGTGGAGTGGAGTGGAGTGGGGTGAAGTGGAGTGGACTGGAGTGGAGTGGAGTGGAGTGGGGTGAAGTGGGGTGAAGTGGAGTGGAGTGGAGTGGAGTGGAGTGGAGTGGAGTGGAGTGGAGTGGAGTGGAGTGGAATGGAGTGGAGTGGAGTGGAGTGGAGTGGAGTGGAGTAGGGTGAAGTAGAGTGGAGTGGAGTGGAGTGGAGTGGAGTGGGGTGAAGTGGAGTGGAGTGGAGTGGAGTGGAGTGGAGTGGAGTGGAGTGGAGTGGAGTGGAGTGGAGTGGGGTGGAGTAAAGTGGAGTGGATTGGAGTAAAGTGGAGAGGAGTGGAGTGGAGTGGAGTGGAGTTGTATTAAGTGGAAAGGAGTGGAGTGATGTTGTGTGGAGAGGAGTAGAGTGGAGTGGAGTGGAGTGGACTGGATTGGAGTGGAGTGGAGTGGAGTTGAGTGGATTGGAGTGGCGTAGAGTGGAGTGGAGTGGAGTGGAGTGGAGTGGAGTGGAGTGGACTGGAGTGGACTGGAGTGGAGTGCAGTGGAGGGGCGTGGAGTGGAGTGGAGTGGAGTGGAGTGGAGTGGGGTGAAGTAGAGTGGAGTGGAGTGGAGTGGAGTGGAGTGGATTGGAGTGGAGTGGAGTGGAGTGGAGTGGAGTGGAGTGGAGTGGAGTGGAGTGGGGTGAAGTGGGGTGGAGTGGAGTGCAGTGGACTGGAGTGGATTGGGGTGGAGTAGAGTGGAGAGGAGTGGAGTGGATTGGAGTGGAGTGGAGTGGTATTAAGTGGAAAGGAGTGGAGTGGTGTTGAGTGGAGAGGAGTAAAGTGGAGTGGAGTGGACTGGAGTGGAGTGGAGTGGAGTGGAGTGGAGTTGAGTGGAGTGGACTGGAGTGGAAAGGAGTGGAGTGGTGTTGAGTGGAGAGGAGTAAAGTGGAGTGGAGTGGACTGGAGTGGAGTGGAATGGAGTGGAGTGGAGAGGTGTGGTGTTGAGTGGAGAGGAGAGGAGTGGAGTGGAGTGGAGTGGAGTGGAGTGGAGTGGAGTGGAGTGGAGTGGAGTGGAGTGGAGTGGAGAAGAGTGGAGTGGAGTGGAGTGGAGTGGAGTGGAGTGGAGTGGAGTGGAATGGGGTGGAGTAGAGTGGAGAGGAGTAAAGTGGAGTGGAGTGGAGTGGAGTGGTGTGGAGTGGAGTGGAGTGGTATTAAGTGGAAAGGAGTAAAGTGGAGGGGCGTGGAGTGGAGTGGAGTGGAGTGGAGTATTGTGGTGTTGTGTGGAGTGGAGTGGAGTGGAGTGGAGTGGAGTGGAGTGGAGTGGAGTGCAGTGGAGTGAAGTGGATTGGAGTGGTGTGGAGTAGAGTGGAGTGGAGTGGAGTGGAGTGGAGTGGAGTGGAGTGGAGTGGAGTGGAGTGGAGTGGAGTGGAGTGGAGTGCAGTGGAGTGAAGTGGATTGGAGTGGTGTGGAGTAGAGTGGAGTGGAGTGGAGTGGAGTGGAGTGGAGTGGAGTGGAGTGGAGTGGAGTGGAGTGGAGTGGAGTGGAGTGGATTGGAGTGAAGTGGAGTGGAGTGTTGTGGAGTGGAGTGGAGTGGAGTGGGGTGAAGTGGAGTGGACTGGAGTGGAGTGGAGTGGAGTGGGGTGAAGTGGAGTGGACTGGAGTGGACTGGAGTGAAGTGGGGTGGAGTAGAGTGGAGAGGAGTGGAGTGGAGTGGAGTGGAGTGGTGTGGAGTGGAGTGGAGTGGTATTAAGTGGAAAGGAGTAAAGTGGAGGGGCGTGGAGTTGAGTGGAGTGGAGTGGAGTATTGTGGTGTTGTGTGGAGTGGAGTGGAGTGGAGTGGAGTGGAGTGGAGTGGAGTGGAGTGGAGTGGAGTGCAGTGGAGTGAAGTGGATTGGAGTGGTGTGGAGTAGAGTGGAGTGGAGTGGAGTGGAGTGGAGTGGAGTGGAGTGGAGTGGAGTGGAGTGGAGTGCAGTGGAGTGAAGTGGATTGGAGTGGTGTGGAGTAGAGTTGAGTGGAGTGGAGTGGAGTGGAGTGGAGTGGAGTGGAGTGGAGTGGAGTGGGGTGGAGTGGGGTGAAGTGGAGTGGAGAGGAGTGGAGTGGGGTGGAGTAGAGTGGAGAGGAGTGTAGTGGAGTGGTGTGGAGTGGAGTGGAGTGGTATTAAGTGGAAAGGTGTAAAGTGGAGGGGCGTGGAGTGGAGTGGAGTGGAGTGGAGTGGAGTATTGTGGTGTTGAGTGGAGTGGAGTGGAGTGGAGTGGAGTGAAGTGGAGTGGAGTGGAGTGGAGTGGAGTGGAGTGGAGTGGAGTGGAGTGGAGTGAAGTGGATTGGAGTGGTGTGGAGTAGAGTGGAGTGGAGTGGAGTGGAGTGAAGTGGAGTGGAGTGGAGTGGAGTGGAGTGGAGTGGAGTGGAGTGGAGTGGAGTGCAGTGGAGTGCAGTGGAGGGGCGTGGAGTGGAGTGGAGAGGAGTAAAGTGGAGGGTTGTTGAGTGGAGTGGATTGGAGTGGAGTGGAGTGGAGTGGAGTGCAGTAGGGGGGCGTGGAGTGGAGTGGAGAGGAGTAAAGTGGAGGGTTGTTGAGTGGAGTGGAGTGGAGTGGAGTGGAGTGGTGTTGGAGTGGAGTGGAGTGGAGTGCAGTGGAGTGGAGTGCAGTGGAGGGGCGTGGAGTGGAGTGGAGAGGAGTAAAGTGGAGGGTAGTGGAGTGGAGTGGAGTGGAGTGGAGTGGAGTGGAGTGGAGTGGAGTAGGGTGAAGTAGAGTGGAGTGGAGTGGAGTGGAATGGAGTGGAGTAGGGTGAAGTGGAGTGGAGTGGAGTGGAGTGGAGTAGAGTGGAGTGGAGTGGAGTGGACTGGAGTGGAGTGGGGTGGAGTAAAGTAGAGTGGGGTGGAGTAGAGTGGAGAGGAGTGGAGTGGAGTAGAGTGGAGAGGAGTGGAGTGGAGTGGAGTGGAGTGGAGTGGAGTGGAGTGGAGTGGTATTAAGTGGAAAGGAGTAGAGTGATGTTGAGTGGAGAGGAGTGGAGTGGAGTGGAGTGGAGTGGAGTGGAGTGGAGTTGAGTGGAGTTGAGTGGAGTAGAGTGGAGTGGAGTGGAGTGGAGTAGAGTGGAGTGGAGTGGAGTGGAGTGGAGTGGAGTGGGATGAAGTAGAGTGGAGTGGTGTGGAGTGGAGTGGAGTGGAGTGGAGTTGAGTGGACTGGAGTGGACTGGAGTGGAGTGGAGTGAAGTGGAGTGGAGTGGAGTGGAGTGGTATTAAGTGGAAAGGAGTAAAGTGGAGGGGCGTGGAGTGGAGTGGAGTGGAGTGGAGTGGAGTGGAGTGGAGTGGAGTGGAGTGGAGTGGAGTGGGGTGAAGTGGAGTGGTGTGGAGTGGAGTTGAGTGGAGTGGACTGGAGTGGAGTGGGGTGGAGTAAAGTGGAGTGGGGTGGAGTAGAGTGGTGAGGAGTGGAGTGGAGTGGAGTGGAGTGGTATTAAGTGGAAAGGAGTGGAGTGGTGTTGAGTGGAGAGGAGTAAAGTGGAGTGGAGTGGAGAGGAGTGGAGTGGAGTGGAGTGCAGTGGAGTGGAGTGCAGTGGAGGGGCGTGGAGTGGAGTGGAGAGGAGTAAAGTGGAGGGTAGTGGAGTGGAGTGGAGTGGAGTGGAGTGGAGTGGAGTGGAGTGGAGTAGGGTGAAGTAGAGTGGAGTGGAGTGGAGTGGAATGGAGTGGAGTAGGGTGAAGTGGAGTGGAGTGGAGTGGAGTGGAGTAGAGTGGAGTGGAGTGGAGTGGACTGGAGTGGAGTGGGGTGGAGTAAAGTAGAGTGGGGTAGAGTAGAGTGGAGAGGAGTGGAGTGGAGTAGAGTGGAGAGGAGTGGAGTGGAGTGGAGTGGAGTGGAGTGGAGTGGAGTGGTATTAAGTGGAAAGGAGTAGAGTGATGTTGAGTGGAGAGGAGTAAAGTGGAGTGGAGTGGAGTGGAGTCGAGTGGAGTTGAGTGGAGTTGAGTGGAGTAGAGTGGAGTGGAGTGGAGTGGAGTAGAGTGGAGTGGAGTGGAGTGGAGTGGAGTGGGATGAAGTAGAGTGGAGTGGTGTGGAGTGGAGTGGAGTGGAGTGGAGTTGAGTGGACTGGAGTGGACTGGAGTGGAGTGGAGTGGAGTGGAGTGGTATTAAGTGGAAAGGAGTAAAGTGGAGGGGCGTGGAGTGGAGTGGAGTGGAGTGGAGTGGGGTGAAGTGGAGTGGTGTGGAGTGGAGTTGAGTGGAGTGGACTGGAGTGGAGTGGGGTGGAGTGGAGTGGTATTAAGTGGAAAGGAGTGGAGTGGTGTTGAGTGGAGAGGAGTAAAGTGGAGTGGAGTGGACTGGAGTTGAGTGGAGTGGAGTAGAGTGGAGTGGATTGGAGTGGAGTGGGCTGAAGTAGAGTGGAGTGGAGTTGAGTGGAGTGGAGTGGAGTGGAGTGGAGTGATATTGAGTGGATTGGAGTGGAGTGGAGTGGAGTGGAGTGGAGTGGAGTGGAGTGGAGTGGAGTGGGGTGATGTGGAGTGGTGTGGAGTGGAGTGGAGTGGGGTGGAGTGGAGTGGGGTGGAGTAAAGTAGAGTGGGGTGGAGTAGAGTTGAGTGGAGTGGTATTAAGTGGAAAGGAGTGGAGTGGTGTTGAGTGGAGAGGAGTAAAGTGGAGTGGAGTGGACTGGAGTTGAGTGGAGTGGAGTGGAGTGGAGTGGAGTAGAGTGGAGTGGAGTGGATTGGGGTGAAGTAGAGTGGAGTGGAGTGGAGTGGAGTGATATTAAGTGGAAAGGAGTAAAGTGGAGGGGCGTGGAGTGGAGTGGAGTGGAGTGGAGTATAGTGCTGTTGAGTGGAGTGGAGTGGAGTGGAGTGGAGTGGAGTGGAGCGAAGTGGATTGGAGTGGTATGGAGTAGAGTGGAGTGGAGTGGAGTGGAGTGGATTGGAGTGGTGTGGAGTAGAGTGGAGTGGAGTGGAGTGGAGTGCAGTGGAGGGGCGTGGAGTGGAGTGGAGAGGAGTAAAGTGGAGGGTAGTTGAGTGGAGTGGAGTGGAGTGGAGTGGAGTGGAGTGGAGTGGAGTGGTGTTGAGTGGAGAGGAGTAAAGTGGAGTGGAGTGCAGTGGAGTGGAGTGCAGTGGAGTGGAGTGGAGTGGAGTGGAGTGGAGTGGAGTGGAGTGGAATGGAGTGGAGTGGAGTGGAGTGGAGTGGAGTGGAGTGGAGTGGAGTGGAGTAGGGTGAAGTAGAGTGGAGTGGAGTGGAGTGGAGTGGAGTGGAGTGGAGTGGAGTGGTGTGGAGTAGAGTGGAGTGGAGTGGAGTGGAGTGGAGTGGAGTGCAGTGGAGTGGAGTGCAGTGGAGGGGCGTGGAGTGGAGTGGAGAGGAGTAAAGTGGAGGGTAGTGGAGTGGAGGGTAGTGGACTGGAGTGGAGTGGAGTGGAGTGGAGTGGAGTGGAGTGGAGTGGTGTTGAGTGGAGAGGAGTAAAGTGGAGTGGAGTGGACTGGAGTGGAGTGCAGTGGAGTGGAGTTGAGTGGAGTGGAGTGGAGTGGAATGGAGTGGAGTGGAGTGGAGTGGAGTGGAGTAGGGTGAAGTAGAGTGGAGTGGAGTGGAGTGGAATGGAGTGGAGTAGGGTGAAGTGGAGTGGAGTGGAGTGGAGTGGAGTGGAGTGGAGTGGAGTAGAGTGGAGTGGAGTGGACTGGAGTGGAGTGGAGTGGGGTGGAGTAAAGTAGAGTGGGGTGGAGTAGAGTGGAGAGGAGTGGAGTGGAGTGGAGTGGAGTGGAGTGGTATTAAGTGGAAAGGAGTAGAGTGATGTTGAGTGGAGAGGAGTAAAGTGGAGTGGAGTGGAGTGGAGTGGAGTTGAGTGGAGTGGAGTGGAGTAGAGTGGAGTGGAGTGGAGTGGAGTGGAGTGGAGTGGAGTGGAGTGAAGTGGATTGTAGTGCTGTGGAGTAGAGTGGAGTAGAGTGGAGTGGAGTGGAGTGGAGTGGTATTAAGTGGAAAGGAGTAAAGTGGAGGGGCGTGGAGTGGAGTGGAGTGGAGTGGAGTGGAGTGGAGTGGAGTATTGTGGTGTTGAGTGGAGTGGAGTGGAGTGGAGTGGAGTGGAGTGGAGTGGAGTGGAGTGGAGTGAAGTGGATTGGAGTGGTGTGGAGTAGAGTGGAGTGGAGTGGAGTGGAGTGCAGTGGAGGGGCGTGGAGTGGAGTGGAGTGGAGTGGAGTGGAGTATTGTGGTGTTGAGTGGAGTGGAGTGGAGTGGAGTGGAGTGGAGTGGAGTGAAGTGGATTGGAGTGGTGTGGAGTAGAGTGGAGTGGAGTGGAGTGGAGTGCAGTGGAGGGGCGTGGAGTGGAGTGGAGAGGAGTAAAGTGGAGGGTAGTTGAGTGGAGTGGAGTGGAGTGGAGTGGAGTGGAGTGGAGTGGAGTGGAGTGGTGTTGAGTGGAGAGGAGTAAAGTGGAGTGGAGTGGACTGGAGTGGAGTGCAGTGGAGTGGAGTGGAGTGGAGTGGAGTGGAATGGAGTGGAGTGGAGTGGAGTGGAGTGGAGTAGGGTGAAGTAGAGTGGAGTGGAGTGGAGTGGAGTGGAGTGGAGTGGAGTGGAGTGGAGTGGAGTGGTGTGGAGTAGAGTGGAGTGGAGTGGAGTGGAGTGGAGTGGAGTGCAGTGGAGTGGAGTGCAGTGGAGGGGCGTGGAGTGGAGTGGAGAGGAGTAAAGTGGAGGGTAGTGGAGTGGAGTGGAGTGGAGTGGAGTGGAGTGGAGTGGAGTGGAGTGGAGTGGAGTGGAGTGGTATTAAGTGGAAAGGAGTAGAGTGATGTTGAGTGGAGAGGAGTAAAGTGGAGTGGAGTGGAGTGGAGTGGAGTGGAGTTGAGTGGAGTTGAGTGGAGTAGAGTGGAGTGGAGTGGAGTGGAGTAGAGTGGAGTGGAGTGGAGTGGAGTGGAGTGGAGTGGGATGAAGTAGAGTGGAGTGGTGTGGAGTGGAGTGGAGTGGAGTGGAGTGGAGTTGAGTGGACTGGAGTGGACTGGAGTGGAGTGGAGTGGAGTGGAGTGGTATTAAGTGGAAAGGAGTAAAGTGGAGGGGCGTGGAGTGGAGTGGAGTGGAGTGGAGTGGTATTAAGTGGAAAGGAGTAAAGTGGAGGGGCGTGGAGTGGAGTGGAGTGGAGTGGGGTGGAGTGGAGTGGTATTAAGTGGAAAGGAGTGGAGTGGTGTTGAGTGGAGAGGAGTAAAGTGGAGTGGAGTGGACTGGAGTTGAGTGGAGTGGAGTAGAGTGGAGTGGATTGGAGTGGAGTGGGCTGAAGTAGAGTGGAGTGGAGTTGAGTGGAGTGGAGTGGAGTGGAGTGGAGTGATATTGAGTGGATTGGAGTGGAGTGGAGAGGAGTGGAGTGGAGTGGAGTGGAGTGGAGTGGAGTGGAGTGGAGTGGAGTGGAGTGGAGTGGAGTGGAGTGGAGTGGGGTGAAGTGGAGTGGTGTGGAGTGGAGTGGAGTGGAGTGGACTGGAGTGGAGTGGGGTGGAGTAAAGTGGAGTGGGGTGGAGTAGAGTTGAGTGGAGTGGTATTAAGTGGAAAGGAGTGGAGTGGTGTTGAGTGGAGAGGAGTAAAGTGGAGTGGAGTGGACTGGAGTTGAGTGGAGTGGAGTGGAGTGGAGTGGAGTGGAGTAGAGTGGAGTGGAGTGGATTGGGGTGAAGTAGAGTGGAGTGGAGTGGAGTGGAGTGATATTAAGTGGAAAGGAGTAAAGTGGAGGGGCGTGGAGTGGAGTGGAGTGGAGTGGAGTGGAGTATAGTGCTGTTGAGTGGAGTGGAGTGGAGTGGAGTGGAGTGGAGTGGAGTGGAGCGAAGTGGATTGGAGTGGTATGGAGTAGAGTGGAGTGGAGTGGAGTGGAGTGGAGTGGAGTGGAGTGCAGTGCAGTGCAGTGCAGTGAAGTGGAGTGGAGTGGAGTGGGGTGAAGTAGAGTGGAGTGGAGTGGACTGGAGTGGAGTGGGGGGGAGTAAAGAGGAGTGGGGTGGAGTAGAGTGGAGAGGAGTGGAGAGGAGTGGAGTGGAGTGGTATTAAGTGGAAAGGAGTGGAGTGATGTTGAGTGGAGAGGAGTAAAGTGGAGTGGAGTGGAGTGGAGTGGAGTGGAGTGGAGTGGAGAGGAGTGGAGTGGATTAGAGTGGAGTGGAGTGGAGTGGAGTGGGGTGGGATGAAGTAGAGTGGAGTGGAGTGGAGTGGAGTGGAGTGGAGTGGAGTGGAGTGGTATTAAGTGGAAAGGAGTAAAGTGGAGGGGCGTGGAGTGGAGTGGAGTGGAGTGGAGTGGAGTGGAGTGGAGTGGAGTGGAGTGGAGTGGAGTGGAGTGGGGTGGAGTGGAGTGGTGTGGAGTGGAGTGGAGTGGAGTGGACTGGAGTGGAGTGGGGTGGAGTAAAGTGGAGTGGGGTGGAGTAGAGTGGAGAGGAGTGGAGTGGAGTGGAGTGGAGTGGTATTAAGTGGAAAGGAGTGGAGTGGGGTTGAGTGGAGAGGAGTAAAGTGGAGTGGACTGGACTGGAGTGGAGTGGAGTAGAGTGGAGTGGAGTGGAGTGGAGTGGAGTGGGGTGAAGTAGTGTGGAGTGGAGTGGAGTGGAGTGGAGTGGAGTGGACTGGAGTGGAGTGGAGTGGAGTGGAGTATAGTGCTGTTGAGTGGAGTGGAGTGGAGTGGAGTAGAGTGGAGTGGAGTGCAGTGCAGTGCAGTGGAGTGGAGTGGAGTGGAGTGGAGTGGAGTGGAGTGGAGTGGAGTGGAGTGGAGTGGAGTGGAGTGGAGTGGAGTGGGGTGAAGTGGAGTGGTGTGGAGTGGAGTGGAATGGAGTGGACTGGAGTTGAGTGGGGTGGAGTAAAGTGGAGTGGGGTGGAGTAGAGTTGAGTGGAGTGGTATTAAGTGGAAAGGAGTGGAGTGGTGTTGAGTGGAGAGGAGTAAAGTGGAGTGGAGTGTACTGGAGTTGAGTGGAGTGGAGTGGAGTGGAGTGGAGTAGAGTGGAGTGGAGTGGATTGGGGTGAAGTAGAGTGGAGTGGAGTGGAGTGGAGTGATATTAAGTGGAAAGGAGTAAAGTGGAGGGGCGTGGAGTGGAGTGGAGTGGAGTGGAGTGGAGTATAGTGCTGTTGAGTGGAGTGGAGTGGAGTGGAGTGGAGTGGAGCGAAGTGGATTGGAGTGGTATGGAGTAGAGTGGAGTGGAGTGGAGTGGAGTGGAGTGGAGTGCAGTGCAGTGCAGTGCAGTGAAGTGGAGTGGAGTGGAGTGGGGTGAAGTAGAGTGGAGTGGAGTGGACTGGAGTGGAGTGGGGGGGAGTAAAGAGGAGTGGGGTGGAGTAGAGTGGAGAGGAGTGGAGAGGAGTGGAGTGGAGTGGTATTAAGTGGAAAGGAGTGGAGTGATGTTGAGTGGAGAGGAGTAAAGTGGAGTGGAGTGGAGTGGAGTGGAGTGGAGTGGAGAGGAGTGGAGTGGATTAGAGTGGAGTGGAGTGGAGTGGAGTGGGGTGGGATGAAGTAGAGTGGAGTGGAGTGGAGTGGAGTGGAGTGGAGTGGAGTGGAGTGGAGTGGAGTGGAGTGGAGTGGTATTAAGTGGAAAGGAGTAAAGTGGAGGGGCGTGGAGTGGAGTGGAGTGGAGTGGAGTGGAGTGGGGTGAAGTGGAGTGGTGTGGAGTGGAGTGGAGTGGAGTGGACTGGAGTGGAGTGGGGTGGAGTAAAGTGGAGTGGGGTGGAGTAGAGTGGAGAGGAGTGGAGTGGAGTGGAGTGGAGTGGTATTAAGTGGAAAGGAGTGGAGTGGGGTTGAGTGGAGAGGAGTAAAGTGGAGTGGACTGGACTGGAGTGGAGTGGAGTAGAGTGGAGTGGAGTGGAGTGGAGTGGGGTGAAGTAGTGTGGAGTGGAGTGGAGTGGAGTGGAGTGGAGTGGAGTGGAGTGGACTGGAGTGGAGTGGAGTGGAGTGGAGTATAGTGCTGTTGAGTGGAGTGGAGTGGAGTGGAGTGGAGTGGAGTGGAGTGCAGTGCAGTGCAGTGCAGTGCAGTGCAGTGCAGTGGAGTGGAGTGGAGTGGAGTGGAGTGGAGTGGAGTGGAGTGGAGTGGAGTGGAGTGGAGTGGAGTGGGGTGAAGTGGGGTGGAGTGGAGTGCAGTGGACTGGAGTGGATTGGGGTGGAGTAGAGTGGAGAGGAGTGGAGTGGAGTGGAGAGGAGTGGTATTAAGTGGAAAGGAGTGGAGGGGTGTTGAGTGGAGAGGAGTAAAGTGGAGTGGAGTGGACTGGAGTGGAGTGGAGTGGAGTTGAGTGGAGTGGACTGGAGTGGAAAGGAGTGGAATGGTGTTGAGTGGAGACGAGTAAAGTGGAGTGGAGTGGAGTGGACTGGAGTGGAGTGGAGTGGAGTTGAGTTGAGTGGAGTGGAGTGGAGTGGAGTGGAGTGGAGTGGAGTGGAGTGCAGTGCAGTGCAGTGCAGTGCAGTGCAGTGCAGTGCAGTGCAGTGGAGTGGAGTGGAGTGGAGTGTGGTGAAGTAGAGTGGAGTGGAGTGGAGTGGAGTGGAGTGGAGTGGAGTGGAGTGGAGTGGAGTGGAGTGGAGTGGGGTGAAGTGGGGTGGAGTGGAGTGCAGTGGACTGGAGTGGATTGGGGTGGAGTAGAGTGGAGAGGAGTGGAGTGGAGTGGAGTGGAGTGGTATTAAGTTGAAAGGAGTGGAGGGGTGTTGAGTGGAGAGGAGTAAAGTGGAGTGGAGTGGACTGGAGTGGAGTGGAGTGGAGTGGAGTGGAGTGGAGTGGAGTGGACTGGAGTGGAAAGGAGTGGAATGGTGTTGAGTGGAGACGAGTAAAGTGGAGTGGAGTGGAGTGGACTGGAGTGGAGTGGAGTTGAGTTGAGTGGAGTGGAGTGGAGTGGAGTGGAGTGGGGTGAAGTAGAGTGGAGTGGAGTGGAGTGGAGTGGAGTGGAGTGGAGTGGAGCGGTGTTGAGTGGAGTGGAGTGGAGTGGAGTGGAGTGGAGTGGAGTGGAGTGGAGTGGAGTGGAGTGCAGTGGAGTGCAGTGGAGTGGAGTGGAGTGGTGTTGAGTGGAGAGGAGTGGAGTGGAGTGGAGTGGAGTGTTTTGGAGAGGAGTGGAGCGGAGTGGAGTGGAGTGGAGTGGAGTGCAGTGGAGTGCAGTGGAATGAAGTGGAATGAAGTGGTGATGAGAACAGTGGTAAGGAGAGGAGAGGAGTTGAGTGGTGATGAGAAGTGTGGTAAGGAGTAGAGTACAGTGGAGTGGAGTGGAGTGGAGTGGAGTGGAGTGGAGTGGAGTGGAGTGGAGTGGAATGGAGTGGAGTGCAGTGCCGTGCAGTGCAGTGCAGTGCAGTGCAGTGCAGTGGAGTGGAGTGTTGATGAGATGAGTGGTGAGGAGTAGAGTGGAGTAGAGTAGAGTGGAGAGAAGTGGAGTGGAGTAGAGAGGAGTGGAGTGGAGTGGAGTGGAGTGGAGTGTTAATGAGGTGAGTGGTGAGGAGTGGTGTGGAGTGGAGTGGAGTGCAGTCGAGTGCAGTCGAGTGGATTAAAGTGGAGTGAATAAAAGTAGAGTGGATAAAAGTGGAGTGGATAAAATTTGAGTGGTGTAGAGTGGAGTGGAGTGGAGTGCAGTGGAGTGAAGTGCAGTGGAGTGGAGCTGTGCAATGTGGAGTGGAGTGGTATGGTGCGGAGATGAGTTCCAAGGAGTGGAGTGGAGTGGAGTTTAGTTTATTGGAGTGGAGTGGAGTGGAATGGAGTGGAATTAATTGGTGTAGAGTGGATAGCAGTGGAGTGCGGTGGAGTGGATTGCAGTGGTGATTAGTGGAGTGGAGTGGAGTGGAGTGGAGTGGAGTGGAGTGGAGTGGAGTGGAGTGGAGTGGAGTGGAGTGGAGTGGAGTGGATTGGAGTGGAGTGGAGTGGAGTGGTGTGGTGTGGAGTGGAGTGGAGTGCAGTGGAATGAAGTGAAGTGGTGGCGAGCTGTGCGGTGTGGAGTGGAGTGGTATGGTGCGGAGATAAATTCCGAGGAGTGGAGTGGAGTGGAGTTTAGTTTATTGGAGTGGAGTGCAGTGGAGTGGAATTAATTGGTGTAGAGGGGATTGCAGTGGAGTGCAGTGGAGTGGATAGCAGTGGTGATTAATGGAGTGGAGTGGAGTGGAGTGGAGTGGAGTGGAGTGGAGTGGAGTGGTGTTGAGTGGAGAGGAGTAAAGTGGAGTGGAGTGGACTGGAGTGGAGTGCAGTGGAGTGGAGTTGAGTGGAGTGGAGTGGAGTGGAGTGGAGTGGAATGGAGTGGAGTGGAGTGGAGTGGAGTAGGGTGAAGTAGAGTGGACTGGAGTGGAGTGGAGTGGAGTGGAGTGGAGTGGAGTGGAGTGGAGTGGAGTGGAGTGGAGTGGTGTGGAGTAGAGTGGAGTGGAGTGGAGTGGAGTGGAGTGGAGTGCAGTGGAGTGGAGTGCAGTGGAGTGGAGAGGAGTAAAGTGGAGTGGAGTGGACTGGAGTGGAGTGCAGTGGAGTGGAGTTGAGTGGAGTGGAGTGGAGTGGAATGGAGTGGAGTGGAGTGGAGTGGAGTGGAGTAGGGTGAAGTAGAGTGGAGTGGAGTGGAGTGGAATGGAGTGGAGTAGGGTGAAGTGGAGTGGAGTGGAGTGGAGTAGAGTGGAGTGGAGTGGAGTGGACTGGAGTGGAGTGGGGTGGAGTAAAGTAGAGTGGGGTGGAGTAGAGTGGAGAGGAGTGGAATGGAGTGGAGTGGAGTGGAGTGGTATTAAGTGGAAAGGAGTAGAGTTATGTTGAGTGGAGAGGAGTAAAGTGGAGTGGAGTGGAGTGGAGTGGAGTGGAGTGGAGTGGAGTGGAGTGGAGTGGAGTGGAGTGGAGTGGAGTTGAGTGGAGTTGAGTGGAGTAGAGTGGAGTGGAGTTGAGTGGAGTTGAGTGGAGTAGAGTGGAGTGGAGTGGAGTGGAGTAGAGTGGAGTGGAGTGGAGTGGAGTGGAGTGGAGTGGGATGAAGTAGAGTGGAGTGGTGTGGAGTGGAGTGGAGTGGAGTGGAGTTGAGTGGACTGGAGTGGACTGGAGTGGAGTGGAGTGAAGTGGAGTGGAGTGGAGTGGAGTGGTATTAAGTGGAAAGGAGTAAAGTGGAGGGGCGTGGAGTGGAGTGGAGTGGAGTGGAGTGGAGTGGAGTGGAGTGGAGTGGAGTGGGGTGAAGTGGAGTGGTGTGGAGTGGAGTTGAGTGGAGTGGACTGGAGTGGAGTGGGGTGGAGTAAAGTGGAGTGGGGTGGAGTAGAGTGGTGAGGAGTGGAGTGGAGTGGAGTGGAGTGGTATTAAGTGGAAAGGAGTGGAGTGGTGTTGAGTGGAGAGGAGTAAAGTGGAGTGGAGTGGAGAGGAGTGGAGTGGAGTGGAGTGGAGTGGAGTGGTATTAAGTGGAAAGGAGTAGAGTGATGTTGAGTGGAGAGGAGTAAAGTGGAGTGGAGTGGAGTGGAGTGGAGTGGAGTGGAGTGGAGTTGAGTGGAGTTGAGTGGAGTAGAGTGGAGTGGAGTGGAGTGGAGTAGAGTGGAGTGGAGTGGAGTGGAGTGGAGTGGAGTGGAGTGGAGTGGGATGAAGTAGAGTGGAGTGGTGTGGAGTGGAGTGGAGTGGAGTGGAGTTGAGTGGACTGGAGTGGACTGGAGTGGAGTGGAGTGAAGTGGAGTGGAGTGGAGTGGAGTGGTATTAAGTGGAAAGGAGTAAAGTGGAGGGGCGTGGAGTGGAGTGGAGTGGAGTGGAGTGGAGTGGAGTGGAGTGGAGTGGAGTGGAGTGGGGTGAAGTGGAGTGGTGTGGAGTGGAGTTGAGTGGAGTGGACTGGAGTGGAGTGGGGTGGAGTAAAGTGGAGTGGGGTGGAGTAGAGTGGTGAGGAGTGGAGTGGAGTGGAGTGGAGTGGTATTAAGTGGAAAGGAGTGGAGTGGTGTTGAGTGGAGAGGAGTAAAGTGGAGTGGAGTGGACTGGAGTTGAGTGGAGTGGAGTAGAGTGGAGTGGATTGGAGTGGTGTGGGCTGAAGTAGAGTGGAGTGGAGTTGAGTGGAGTGGAGTGGAGTGGAGTGGAGTGATATTGAGTGGATTGGAGTGGAGTGGAGTGGAGTGGAGTGGAGTGGAGTGGAGTGGGGTGAAGTGGAGTGGTGTGGAGTGGAGTGGAGTGGAGTGGACTGGAGTGGAGTGGGGTGGAGTAAAGTGGAGTGGGGTGGAGTAGAGTGGAGTGGAGTGGTATTAAGTAGAAAGGAGTGGAGTGGTGTTGAGTGGAGAGGAGTAAAGTGGAGTGGAGTGGACTGGAGTTGAGTGGAGTGGAGTGGAGTAGAGTGGAGTGGAGTGGAGTGGAGTGGAGTGGAGTGGAGTGGAGTGGAGTGGAGTGGAGTGGAGTGGAGTGGAGTGGAGTAGAGTGGAGTGGAGTGGATTGGGGTGAAGTAGAGTGGAGTGGAGTGGAGTGGAGTGATATTAAGTGGAAAGGAGTAAAGTGGAGGGGCGTGGAGTGGAGTGGAGTGGAGTGGAGTATAGTGCTGTTGAGTGGAGTGGAGTGGAGTGGAGTGGAGTGGAGTGGAGCGAAGTGGATTGGAGTGGTATGGAGTAGAGTGGAGTGGAGTGGAGTGGAGTGGAGTGGAGTGCAGTGCAGTGCAGTGCAGTGAAGTTGAGTGGAGTGGAGTGGGGTGAAGTAGAGTGGAGTGGAGTGGACTGGAGTGGAGTGGGGGGGAGTAAAGTGGAGTGGGGTGGAGTAGAGTGGAGAGGAGTGGAGAGGAGTGGAGTGGAGTGGTATTAAGTGGAAAGGAGTGGAGTGATGTTGAGTGGAGAGGAGTAAAGTGGAGTGGAGTGGAGTGGAGTGGAGTGGAGTGGAGAGGAGTGGAGTGGATTAGAGTGGAGTGGAGTGGAGTGGAGTGGGGTGGGATGAAGTAGAGTGGAGTGGAGTGGAGTGGAGTGGAGTGGAGTGGAGTGGAGTGGAGTGGAGTGGAGTGGAGTGGAGTGGAGTGGAGTGGAGTGGTATTAAGTGGAAAGGAGTAAAGTGGTGGGGCGTGGAGTGGAGTGGAGTGGAGTGGAGTGGAGTGGAGTGGAGTGAGTGGAGTGGAGTGGAGTGGAGTGGAGTGCAGTGGAGTGGGGTGAAGTGGAGTGGTGTGGAGTGGAGTGGAGTGGACTGGAGTGGAGTGGGGTGGAGTAAAGTGGAGTGGGGTGGAGTAGAGTGGAGAGGAGTGGAGTGGAGTGGAGTGGAGTGGTATTAAGTGGAAAGGAGTGGAGTGGGGTTGAGTGGAGAGGAGTAAAGTGGAGTGGACTGGACTGGAGTGGAGTGGAGTAGAGTGGAGTGGAGTGGAGTGGAGTGGGGTGAAGTAGTGTGGAGTGGAGTGGAGTGGAGTGGAGTGGAGTGGAGTGGAGTATAGTGCTGTTGAGTGGAGTGGAGTGGAGTGGAGTGGAGTGGAGTGGAGTGGAGTGCAGTGCAGTGCAGTGCAGTGGAGTGGAGTGGAGTGGAGTGGAGTGGAGTGGAGTGGAGTGGAGTGGGTGAAGTGGGGTGGAGTGGAGTGCAGTGGACTGGAGTGGATTGGGGTGGAGTAGAGTGGAGAGGAGTGGAGTGGAGTGGAGAGGAGTTGTATTAAGTGGAGTGGGGTGGAGTAGAGTGGAGAGGAGTGGAGAGGAGTGGAGTGGAGTGGTATTAAGTGGAAAGGAGTGGAGTGATGTTGAGTGGAGAGGAGTAAAGTGGAGTGGAGTGGAGTGGAGTGGAGTGGAGAGGAGTGGAGTGGATTAGAGTGGAGTGGAGTGGAGTGGAGTGGGGTGGGATGAAGTAGAGTGGAGTGGAGTGGAGTGGAGT
Source organism: Oreortyx pictus (assembly GCA_036925125.1). NCBI lineage: Eukaryota > Metazoa > Chordata > Aves > Galliformes > Odontophoridae > Oreortyx > Oreortyx pictus. The sequence goes on along the minus strand of JAUPFR010000020.1, from coordinate 817,954 downwards.
GGAGTGGAGTGGAGTGGAGTGGAGTGGAGTGGAGTGGAGTGGAGTGGAGTGGTATTAAGTGGAAAGGAGTAAAGTGGTGGGCGTGGAGTGGAGTGGAGTGGAGTGGAGTGGAGTGGAGTGGAGTGGAGTGGAGTGGAGTGGAGTGCAGTGGAGTGGGGTGAAGTGGAGTGGTGTGGAGTGGAGTGGAGTGGACTGGAGTGGAGTGGGGTGGAGTAAAGTGGAGTGGGGTGGAGTAGAGTGGAGAGGAGTGGAGTGGAGTGGAGTGGAGTGGTATTAAGTGGAAAGGAGTGGAGTGGGGTTGAGTGGAGAGGAGTAAAGTGGAGTGGACTGGACTGGAGTGGAGTAGAGTGGAGTGGAGTGGAGTGGAGTGGGGGTGAAGTAGTGTGGAGTGGAGTGGAGTGGAGTGGAGTGGAGTGGAGTGGAGTATAGTGCTGTTGAGTGGAGTGGAGTGGAGTGGAGTGGAGTGGAGTGGAGTGGAGTGGAGTGGAGTGCAGTGCAGTGCAGTGCAGTGGAGTGGAGTGGAGTGGAGTGGAGTGGAGTGGAGTGGAGTGGAGTGGAGTGGGTGAAGTGGGGTGGAGTGGAGTGCAGTGGACTGGAGTGGATTGGGGTGGAGTAGAGTGGAGAGGAGTGGAGTGGAGTGGAGAGGAGTTGTATTAAGTGGAAAGGAGTGGAGGGGTGTTGAGTGGAGAGGAGTGAAGTGGAGTGGAGTGGACTGGAGTGGAGTGGAGTGGAGTTGAGTGGAGTGGACTGGAGTGGAAAGGAGTGGAATGGTGTTGAGTGGAGACGAGTAAAGTGGAGTGGAGTGGAGTGGAGTGGAGTGGAGTGGAGTGGAGTGGAGTGGAGTGGAGTGGAGTGGAGTGGAGTGGAGTGCAGTGCAGTGCAGTGCAGTGCAGTGAGGTGGAGTGGAGTGGAGTGGAGTGTGGTGAAGTAGAGTTGAGTGGAGTGGAGTGGAGTGGAGTGGAGTGGAGTGGAGTGGAGTGGAGTGGAGTGGAGTGGAGTGGAGTGGGGTGAAGTGGGGTGGAGTGGAGTGCAGTGGACTGGAGTGGATTGGGGTGGAGTAGAGTGGAGAGGAGTGGAGTGGAGTGGAGTGGAGTGGTATTAAGTGGAAAGGAGTGGAGGGGTGTTGAGTGGAGAGGAGTAAAGTGGAGTGGAGTGGACTGGAGTGGAGTGGCGTGGAGTGGAGTGGAGTGGACTGGAGTTGAAAGGAGTGGAATGGTGTTGAGTGGAGACGAGTAAAGTGGAGTGGAGTGGAGTGGACTGGAGTGGAGTGGAGTGGAGTTGAGTTGAGTGGAGTGGAGTGGAGTGGAGTGGAGTGGAGTGGGGTGAAGTAGAGTGGAGTGGAGTGGAGTGGAGTGGAGTGGAGTGGAGTGGAGTGGAGTGGAGTGGAGTGCAGTGGAGTGCAGTGGAGGGGCGTGGAGTGGAGTGGAGAGGAGTAAAGTGGAGGGTAGTTGAGTGGAGTGGAGTGGAGTGGAGTGGAGTGGAGTGGTGTTGAGTGGAGAGGAGTAAAGTGGAGTGGAGTGGACTGGAGTGGAGTGCAGTGGAGTGGAGTTGAGTGGAGTGGAGTGGAGTGGAATGGAGTGGAGTGGAGTGGAGTGGAGTGGAGTAGGGTGTAGTAGAGTGGAGTGGAGTGGAGTGGAATGGAGTGGAGTAGGGTGAAGTGGAGTGGAGTGGAGTTGAGTGGAGTGGAGTGGAGTGGAGTGGTATTAAGTGGAAAGGAGTAAAGTGGAGGGGCGTGGAGTGGAGTGGAGTGGAGTGGAGTGGAGTATTGTGGTGTTGAGTGGAGTGGAGTGGAGTGGAGTGGAGTGGAGTGGAGTGGAGTGGAGTGGAGTATTGTGGTGTTGAGTGGAGTGGAGTGGAGTGGAGTGGAGTGGAGTGAAGTGGATTGGAGTGGTGTGGAGTAGAGTGGAGTGGAGTGGAGTGGAGTGGAGTGCAGTGGAGGGGCGTGGAGTGGAGTGGAGAGGAGTAAAGTGGAGGGTAGTTGAGTGGAGTGGAGTGGAGTGGAGTGGAGTGGAGTGGAGTGGTGTTGAGTGGAGAGGAGTAAAGTGGAGTGGAGTGGACTGGAGTGGAGTGCAGTGGAGTGGAGTTGAGTGGAGTGGAGTGGAGTGGAGTGGAGTGGAGTGGAATGGAGTGGAGTGGAGTGGAGTAGGGTGAAGTAGAGTGGAGTGGAGTGGAGTGGAGTGGAGTGGAGTGGAGTGGAGTGGAGTGGAGTGGAGTGAAGTGGATTGGAGTGGTGTGGAGTAGAGTGGAGTGGAGTGGAGTGGAGTGGAGTGCAGTGGAGGGGCGTGGAGTGGAGTGGAGAGGAGTAAAGTGGAGGGTAGTTGAGTGGAGTGGAGTGGAGTGGAGTGGAGTGGAGTGGAGTGGTGTTGAGTGGAGAGGAGTAAAGTGGAGTGGAGTGGACTGGAGTGGAGTGCAGTGGAGTGGAGTTGAGTGGAGTGGAGTGGAGTGGAGTGGAGTGGAGTGGAATGGAGTGGAGTGGAGTGGAGTAGGGTGAAGTAGAGTGGAGTGGAGTGGAGTGGAGTGGAGTGGAGTGGAGTGGAGTGGTGTGGAGTAGAGTGGAGTGGAGTGGAGTGGAGTGGAGTGGAGTGGAGTGGAGTGGAGTGGAGTGGAGTGGAGTGGAGTGGTGTGGAGTAGAGTGGAGTGGAGTGGAGTGGAGTGGAGTGGAGTGGAGTGGAGTGGAGTGGAGTGGAGTGGAGTGGAGTGGAGTGGAGTGGAGTGGAGTGCAGTGGAGTGCAGTGGAGTGCAGTGGAGTGGAGTGCAGTGGAGGGGCGTGGAGTGGAGTGGAGAGGAGTAAAGTGGAGGGTAGTGGAGTGGAGTGGTATTAAGTGGAAAGGAGTAAAGTGGAGGGGCGTGGAGTGGAGTGGAGTGGAGTGGAGTGGAGTATTGTGGTGTTGAGTGGAGTGGAGTGGAGTGGAGTGGAGTGGAGTGGAGTGCAGTGCAGTGCAGTGCAGTGAGGTGGAGTGGAGTGGAGTGGAGTGTGGTGAAGTAGAGTTGAGTGGAGTGGAGTGGAGTGGAGTGGAGTGGAGTGGAGTGGAGTGGAGTGGAGTGGAGTGGAGTGGGGTGAAGTGGGGTGGAGTGGAGTGCAGTGGACTGGAGTGGATTGGGGTGGAGTAGAGTGGAGAGGAGTGGAGTGGAGTGGAGTGGAGTGGTATTAAGTGGAAAGGAGTGGAGGGGTGTTGAGTGGAGAGGAGTAAAGTGGAGTGGAGTGGACTGGAGTGGAGTGGCGTGGAGTGGAGTGGAGTGGACTGGAGTTGAAAGGAGTGGAATGGTGTTGAGTGGAGACGAGTAAAGTGGAGTGGAGTGGAGTGGACTGGAGTGGAGTGGAGTGGAGTTGAGTTGAGTGGAGTGGAGTGGAGTGGAGTGGAGTGGAGTGGGGTGAAGTAGAGTGGAGTGGAGTGGAGTGGAGTGGAGTGGAGTGGAGTGGAGTGGAGTGGAGTGGAGTGCAGTGGAGTGCAGTGGAGGGGCGTGGAGTGGAGTGGAGAGGAGTAAAGTGGAGGGTAGTTGAGTGGAGTGGAGTGGAGTGGAGTGGAGTGGAGTGGAGTGGAGTGGAGTGGAGTGGAGTGGTGTTGAGTGGAGAGGAGTAAAGTGGAGTGGAGTGGACTGGAGTGGAGTGCAGTGGAGTGGAGTTGAGTGGAGTGGAGTGGAGTGGAATGGAGTGGAGTGGAGTGGAGTGGAGTAGGGTGTAGTAGAGTGGAGTGGAGTGGAGTGGAATGGAGTGGAGTAGGGTGAAGTGGAGTGGAGTGGAGTGGAGTGGAGTGGAGTGGAGTGGAGTGGTATTAAGTGGAAAGGAGTAAAGTGGAGGGGCGTGGAGTGGAGTGGAGTGGAGTGGAGTGGAGTGGAGTATTGTGGTGTTGAGTGGAGTGGAGTGGAGTGGAGTGGAGTGGAGTGGAGTGGAGTGGAGTGGAGTGGAGTGGAGTGGAGTATTGTGGTGTTGAGTGGAGTGGAGTGGAGTGGAGTGGAGTGAAGTGGATTGGAGTGGTGTGGAGTAGAGTGGAGTGGAGTGGAGTGGAGTGGAGTGGAGTGGAGTGGAGTGGAGTGGAGTGGAGTGCAGTGGAGTGGGGTGAAGTGGAGTGGTGTGGAGTGGAGTGGAGTGGACTGGAGTGGAGTGGGGTGGAGTAAAGTGGAGTGGGGTGGAGTAGAGTGGAGAGGAGTGGAGTGGAGTGGAGTGGAGTGGTATTAAGTGGAAAGGAGTGGAGTGGGGTTGAGTGGAGAGGAGTAAAGTGGAGTGGACTGGACTGGAGTGGAGTGGAGTAGAGTGGAGTGGAGTGGAGTGGAGTAGAGTGGAGTGGAGTGGAGTGGAGTGGGGTGAAGTAGTGTGGAGTGGAGTGGAGTGGAGTGGAGTGGAGTGGAGTGGAGTATAGTGCTGTTGAGTGGAGTGGAGTGGAGTGGAGTGGAGTGGAGTGGAGTGGAGTGGAGTGCAGTGCAGTGCAGTGCAGTGGAGTGGAGTGGAGTGGAGTGGAGTGGAGTGGAGTGGAGTGGAGTGGGGTGAAGTGGGGTGGAGTGGAGTGCAGTGGACTGGAGTGGATTGGGGTGGAGTAGAGTGGAGAGGAGTGGAGTGGAGTGGAGAGGAGTTGTATTAAGTGGAAAGGAGTGGAGGGGTGTTGAGTGGAGAGGAGTAAAGTGGAGTGGAGTGGACTGGAGTGGAGTGGAGTGGAGTTGAGTGGAGTGGACTGGAGTGGAAAGGAGTGGAATGGTGTTGAGTGGAGACGAGTAAAGTGGAGTGGAGTGGAGTGGAGTGGAGTGGAGTGGAGTGGAGTGGAGTGGAGTGGAGTGGAGTGGAGTGGAGTGGAGTGCAGTGCAGTGCAGTGCAGTGCAGTGAGGTGGAGTGGAGTGGAGTGGAGTGTGGTGAAGTAGAGTTGAGTGGAGTGGAGTGGAGTGGAGTGGAGTGGAGTGGAGTGGAGTGGAGTGGAGTGGAGTGGAGTGGAGTGGAGTGGGGTGAAGTGGGGTGGAGTGGAGTGCAGTGGACTGGAGTGGATTGGGGTGGAGTAGAGTGGAGAGGAGTGGAGTGGAGTGGAGTGGAGTGGTATTAAGTGGAAAGGAGTGGAGGGGTGTTGAGTGGAGAGGAGTAAAGTGGAGTGGAGTGGACTGGAGTGGAGTGGCGTGGAGTGGAGTGGAGTGGACTGGAGTTGAAAGGAGTGGAATGGTGTTGAGTGGAGACGAGTAAAGTGGAGTGGAGTGGAGTGGACTGGAGTGGAGTGGAGTGGAGTTGAGTTGAGTGGAGTGGAGTGGAGTGGAGTGGAGTGGAGTGGGGTGAAGTAGAGTGGAGTGGAGTGGAGTGGAGTGGAGTGGAGTGGAGTGGAGTGGAGTGGAGTGGAGTGGAGTGCAGTGGAGTGCAGTGGAGGGGCGTGGAGTGGAGTGGAGAGGAGTAAAGTGGAGGGTAGTTGAGTGGACTGGAGTGGAGTGGAGTGGAGTGGAGTGGTGTTGAGTGGAGAGGAGTAAAGTGGAGTGGAGTGGACTGGAGTGGAGTGCAGTGGAGTGGAGTTGAGTGGAGTGGAGTGGAGTGGAATGGAGTGGAGTGGAGTGGAGTGGAGTGGAGTAGGGTGTAGTAGAGTGGAGTGGAGTGGAGTGGAATGGAGTGGAGTAGGGTGAAGTGGAGTGGAGTGGAGTGGAGTGGAGTGGAGTGGAGTGGTATTAAGTGGAAAGGAGTAAAGTGGAGGGGCGTGGAGTGGAGTGGAGTGGAGTGGAGTGGAGTATTGTGGTGTTGAGTGGAGTGGAGTGGAGTGGAGTGGAGTGGAGTGGAGTGGAGTGGAGTGGAGTATTGTGGTGTTGAGTGGAGTGGAGTGGAGTGGAGTGGAGTGGAGTGAAGTGGATTGGAGTGGTGTGGAGTAGAGTGGAGTGGAGTGGAGTGGAGTGGAGTGCAGTGGAGGGGCGTGGAGTGGAGTGGAGAGGAGTAAAGTGGAGGGTAGTGGAGTGGAGTGGAGTGGAGTGGAGTGGAGTGGAGTGGAGTGGTGTTGAGTGGAGAGGAGTAAAGTGGAGTGGAGTGGACTGGAGTGGAGTGCAGTGGAGTGGAGTTGAGTGGAGTGGAGTGGAGTGGAGTGGAGTGGAGTGGAATGGAGTGGAGTGGAGTGGAGTAGGGTGAAGTAGAGTGGAGTGGAGTGGAGTGGAGTGGAGTGGAGTGGAGTGGAGTGGTGTGGAGTAGAGTGGAGTGGAGTGGAGTGGAGTGGAGTGGAGTGGAGTGGAGTGGAGTGGAGTGGAGTGGTGTGGAGTAGAGTGGAGTGGAGTGGAGTGGAGTGGAGTGGAGTGGAGTGGAGTGGAGTGGAGTGGAGTGGAGTGGAGTGGAGTGGAGTGCAGTGGAGTGCAGTGGAGTGGAGTGCAGTGGAGGGGCGTGGAGTGGAGTGGAGAGGAGTAAAGTGGAGGGTAGTGGAGTGGAGTGGTATTAAGTGGAAAGGAGTAAAGTGGAGGGGCGTGGAGTGGAGTGGAGTGGAGTGGAGTGGAGTATTGTGGTGTTGAGTGGAGTGGAGTGGAGTGGAGTGGAGTGGAGTGGAGTGGAGTGCAGTGCAGTGCAGTGCAGTGAGGTGGAGTGGAGTGGAGTGGAGTGTGGTGAAGTAGAGTTGAGTGGAGTGGAGTGGAGTGGAGTGGAGTGGAGTGGAGTGGAGTGGAGTGGAGTGGAGTGGAGTGGAGTGGGGTGAAGTGGGGTGGAGTGGAGTGCAGTGGACTGGAGTGGATTGGGGTGGAGTAGAGTGGAGAGGAGTGGAGTGGAGTGGAGTGGAGTGGTATTAAGTGGAAAGGAGTGGAGGGGTGTTGAGTGGAGAGGAGTAAAGTGGAGTGGAGTGGACTGGAGTGGAGTGGCGTGGAGTGGAGTGGAGTGGACTGGAGTTGAAAGGAGTGGAATGGTGTTGAGTGGAGACGAGTAAAGTGGAGTGGAGTGGAGTGGACTGGAGTGGAGTGGAGTGGAGTTGAGTTGAGTGGAGTGGAGTGGAGTGGAGTGGAGTGGAGTGGGGTGAAGTAGAGTGGAGTGGAGTGGAGTGGAGTGGAGTGGAGTGGAGTGGAGTGGAGTGCAGTGGAGTGCAGTGGAGGGGCGTGGAGTGGAGTGGAGAGGAGTAAAGTGGAGGGTAGTTGAGTGGAGTGGAGTGGAGTGGAGTGGAGTGGAGTGGAGTGGAGTGGAGTGGAGTGGAGTGGTGTTGAGTGGAGAGGAGTAAAGTGGAGTGGAGTGGACTGGAGTGGAGTGCAGTGGAGTGGAGTTGAGTGGAGTGGAGTGGAGTGGAATGGAGTGGAGTGGAGTGGAGTGGAGTAGGGTGTAGTAGAGTGGAGTGGAGTGGAGTGGAATGGAGTGGAGTAGGGTGAAGTGGAGTGGAGTGGAGTGGAGTGGAGTGGAGTGGAGTGGAGTGGAGTGGTATTAAGTGGAAAGGAGTAAAGTGGAGGGGCGTGGAGTGGAGTGGAGTGGAGTGGAGTGGAGTGGAGTATTGTGGTGTTGAGTGGAGTGGAGTGGAGTGGAGTGGAGTGGAGTGGAGTGGAGTGGAGTGGAGTATTGTGGTGTTGAGTGGAGTGGAGTGGAGTGGAGTGGAGTGGAGTGAAGTGGATTGGAGTGGTGTGGAGTAGAGTGGAGTGGAGTGGAGTGGAGTGGAGTGCAGTGGAGGGGCGTGGAGTGGAGTGGAGAGGAGTAAAGTGGAGGGTAGTTGAGTGGAGTGGAGTGGAGTGGAGTGGAGTGGAGTGGAGTGGTGTTGAGTGGAGAGGAGTAAAGTGGAGTGGAGTGGACTGGAGTGGAGTGCAGTGGAGTGGAGTTGAGTGGAGTGGAGTGGAGTGGAGTGGAGTGGAGTGGAATGGAGTGGAGTGGAGTGGAGTAGGGTGAAGTAGAGTGGAGTGGAGTGGAGTGGAGTGGAGTGGAGTGGAGTGGAGTGGTGTGGAGTAGAGTGGAGTGGAGTGGAGTGGAGTAGAGTGGAGTGGAGTGGAGTGGAGTGGAGTGGGATGAAGTAGAGTGGAGTGGTGTGGAGTGGAGTGGAGTGGAGTGGAGTTGAGTGGACTGGAGTGGACTGGAGTGGAGTGGAGTGGAGTGGAGTGGAGTGGTATTAAGTGGAAAGGAGTAAAGTGGAGGGGCGTGGAGTGGAGTGGAGTGGAGTGGAGTGGGGTGAAGTGGAGTGGTGTGGAGTGGAGTTGAGTGGAGTGGACTGGAGTGGAGTGGGGTGGAGTGGAGTGGTATTAAGTGGAAAGGAGTGGAGTGGTGTTGAGTGGAGAGGAGTAAAGTGGTGTGGAGTGGACTGGAGTTGAGTGGAGTGGAGTAGAGTGGAGTGGATTGGAGTGGAGTGGGCTGAAGTAGAGTGGAGTGGAGTTGAGTGGAGTGGAGTGGAGTGGAGTGGAGTGATATTGAGTGGATTGGAGTGGAGTGGAGTGGAGTGGAGTGGAGTGGAGTGGAGTGGAGTGGAGTGGAGTGGGGTGAAGTGGAGTGGTGTGGAGTGGAGTGGAGTGGAGTGGACTGGAGTGGAGTGGGGTGGAGTAAAGTGGAGTGGGGTGGAGTAGAGTTGAGTGGAGTGGTATTAAGTGGAAAGGAGTGGAGTGGTGTTGAGTGGAGAGGAGTAAAGTGGAGTGGAGTGGACTGGAGTTGAGTGGAGTGGAGTGGAGTGGAGTGGAGTGGAGTGGAGTAGAGTGGAGTGGAGTGGATTGGGGTGAAGTAGAGTGGAGTGGAGTGGAGTGGAGTGATATTAAGTGGAAAGGAGTAAAGTGGAGGGGCGTGGAGTGGAGTGGAGTGGAGTGGAGTATAGTGCTGTTGAGTGGAGTGGAGTGGAGTGGAGTGGAGTGGAGTGGAGCGAAGTGGATTGGAGTGGTATGGAGTAGAGTGGAGTGGAGTGGAGTGGAGTGCAGTGCAGTGCAGTGCAGTGAAGTGGAGTGGAGTGGAGTGGGGTGAAGTAGAGTGGAGTGGAGTGGACTGGAGTGGAGTGGGGGGGAGTAAAGAGGAGTGGGGTGGAGTAGAGTGGAGAGGAGTGGAGAGGAGTGGAGTGGAGTGGTATTAAGTGGAAAGGAGTGGAGTGATGTTGAGTGGAGAGGAGTAAAGTGGAGTGGAGTGGAGTGGAGTGGAGTGGAGAGGAGTGGAGTGGATTAGAGTGGAGTGGAGTGGAGTGGAGTGGGGTGGGATGAAGTAGAGTGGAGTGGAGTGGAGTGGAGTGGAGTGGAGTGGAGTGGTATTAAGTGGAAAGGAGTAAAGTGGAGGGGCGTGGAGTGGAGTGGAGTGGAGTGGAGTGGAGTGGAGTGGAGTGGAGTGGAGTGTTAATGAGGTGAGTGGTGAGGAGTGGTGTGGAGTGGAGTGGAGTGGAGTGGAGTGGAGTGGAGTGGAGTGCAGTCGAGTGCAGTCGAGTGGATTAAAGTGGAGTGAATAAAAGTAGAGTGGATAAAAGTGGAGTGGATAAAATTTGAGTGGTGTAGAGTGGAGTGGAGTGGAGTGGAGTGCAGTGGAGTGAAGTGCAGTGGAGTGGAGCTGTGCAATGTGGAGTGGAGTGGTATGGTGCGGAGATGAGTTCCAAGGAGTGGAGTGGAGTGGAGTTTAGTTTATTGGAGTGGAGTGGAGTGGAATGGAGTGGAATTAATTGGTGTAGAGTGGATAGCAGTGGAGTGCGGTGGAGTGGATTGCAGTGGTGATTAGTGGAGTGGAGTGGAGTGGAGTGGAGTGGAGTGGAGTGGAGTGGAGTGGAGTGGAGTGGAGTGGAGTGGAGTGGAGTGGAGTGGTGTGGTGTGGAGTGGAGTGGAGTGCAGTGGAATGAAGTGAAGTGGTGGCGAGCTGTGCGGTGTGGAGTGGAGTGGTATGGTGCGGAGATAAATTCCGAGGAGTGGAGTGGAGTGGAATTTAGTTTATTGGAGTGGAGTGCAGTGGAGTGGAATTAATTGGTGTAGAGGGGATTGCAGTGGAGTGCAGTGGAGTGGATAGCAGTGGTGATTAATGGAGTGGAGTGGAGTGGAGTGGAGTGGAGTGGAGTGGAGTGGAGTGGAGTGGAGTGGAGTGGAGTGGAGTGGAGTGCAGTGGAGTGGAGTGGAGTGGAGTAGAGTGGAGTGAAGTGGTGTGTTGTGGATTGGAGTTGAGTTAGAGGAGTGGAATGGAGAGGAGAGGAGTGGAGTGGAGTGGAGTGGAGTGGAGTGGAGTGGAGTGGAGTTGAGTGGAGTGGAGTGGGGTGAAGTAGAGTGGAGTGGAGTGGAGTGGAGTGGAGTGGAGTGGAGTGGAGTGGAGTGGAGTGGAGTGGAGTGGAGTAAAGTGGAGTGGGGTGGAGTAGAGTGGTGAGGAGTGGAGTGGAGTGGAGTGGAGTGGTATTAAGTGGAAAGGAGTGGAGTGGTGTTGAGTGGAGAGGAGTAAAGTGGAGTGGAGTGGAGAGGAGTGGAGTGGAGTGGAGTGGAGTGGAGTGGTATTAAGTGGAAAGGAGTAGAGTGATGTTGAGTGGAGAGGAGTTAAGTGGAGTGGAGTGGAGTGGAGTGGAGTGGAGTGGAGTGGAGTGGAGTTGAGTGGAGTTGAGTGGAGTAGAGTGGAGTGGAGTGGAGTGGAGTAGAGTGGAGTGGAGTGGAGTGGAGTGGAGTGGAGTGGGATGAAGTAGAGTGGAGTGGTGTGGAGTGGAGTGGAGTGGAGTTGAGTGGACTGGAGTGGACTGGAGTGGAGTGGAGTGAAGTGGAGTGGAGTGGAGTGGAGTGGTATTAAGTGGAAAGGAGTAAAGTGGAGGGGCGTGGAGTGGAGTGGAGTGGAGTGGAGTGGAGTGGAGTGGAGTGGAGTGGAGTGGAGTGGAGTGGAGTGGGGTGAAGTGGAGTGGTGTGGAGTGGAGTGGAGTGGAGTGGAGTGGAGTGGAGTGGAGTGGAGTGGAGTGGAGTGGGGTGAAGTGGAGTGGTGTGGAGTGGAGTTGAGTGGAGTGGACTGGAGTGGAGTGGGGTGGAGTAAAGTGGAGTGGGGTGGAGTAGAGTGGTGAGGAGTGGAGTGGAGTGGAGTGGAGTGGAGTGGTATTAAGTGGAAAGGAGTGGAGTGGTGTTGAGTGGAGAGAAGTAAAGTGGAGTGGAGTGGACTGGAGTTGAGTGGAGTGGAGTAGAGTGGAGTGGATTGGAGTGGTGTGGGCTGAAGTAGAGTGGAGTGGAGTTGAGTGGAGTGGAGTGGAGTGGAGTGATATTGAGTGGATTGGAGTGGAGTGGAGTGGACTGGAGTGGAGTGGAGTGGAGTGGAGTGGAGTGCAGTGCAGTGCAGTGCAGTGCAGTGAGGTGGAGTGGAGTGGAGTGGAGTGGAGTGGAGTGTGGTGAAGTAGAGTTGAGTGGAGTGGAGTGGAGTGGAGTGGAGTGGAGTGGAGTGGGGTGAAGTGGGGTGGAGTGGAGTGCAGTGGACTGGAGTGGATTGGGGTGGAGTAGAGTGGAGAGGAGTGGAGTGGAGTGGAGTGGAGTGGTATTAAGTGGAAAGGAGTGGAGGGGTGTTGAGTGGAGAGGAGTAAAGTGGAGTGGAGTGGACTGGAGTGGAGTGGCGTGGAGTGGAGTGGAGTGGACTGGAGTTGAAAGGAGTGGAATGGTGTTGAGTGGAGACGAGTAAAGTGGAGTGGAGTGGAGTGGACTGGAGTGGAGTGGAGTGGAGTGGAGTGGGGTGAAGTGCAGTGCAGTGCAGTGGAGTGGAGTGGAGTGGAGTGGTGTTGAGTGGAGTGGAGTGGAGTGCAGTGGAGGGGCGTGGAGTGGAGTGGAGTGGGGTGAAGTGGGGTGGAGTGGAGTGCAGTGGACTGGAGTGGATTGGGGTGGAGTAGAGTGGAGAGGAGTGGAGTGGAGTGGAGTGGAGTGGTATTAAGTGGAAAGGAGTGGAGGGGTGTTGAGTGGAGAGGAGTAAAGTGGAGTGGAGTGGACTGGAGTGGAGTGGAGTGGAGTGGAGTGGACTGGAGTGGAAAGGAGTGGAATGGTGTTGAGTGGAGACGAGTAAAGTGGAGTGGAGTGGAGTGGACTGGAGTGGAGTGGAGTGGAGTTGAGTTGAGTGGAGTGGAGTGGAGTGGAGTGGAGTGGGGTGAAGTAGAGTGGAGTGGAGTGGAGTGGAGTGGAGTGGAGTGGTGTTGAGTGGAGTGGAGTGGAGTGGAGTGGAGTGGAGTGGAGTGGAGTGGAGTGGAGTGGAGTGGAGTGGAGTGGTGTTGAGTGGAGAGGAGTGGAGTGGAGTGGAGTGGAGTGTTTTGGAGAGGAGTGGAGCGGAGTGGAGTGGAGTGCAGTGGAGTGCAGTGGAGTGGAGTGGAGTGCAGTGGAATGAAGTGAAGTGGTGGCGAGCTGTGCGGTGTGGAGTGGAGTGGTATGGTGCGGAGATAAATTCCGAGGAGTGGAGTGGAGTGGAGTTTAGTTTATGGGAGTGGAGTGCAGTGGAGTGGAATTAATTGGTGTAGAGGGGATTGCAGTGGAGTGCAGTGGAGTGGATAGCAGTGGTGATTAATGGAGTGGAGTGGAGTGGAGTGGAGTGGAGTGGAGTGGTGTTGAGTGGAGAGGAGTAAAGTGGAGTGGAGTGGACTGGAGTGGAGTGCAGTGGAGTGGAGTTGAGTGGAGTGGAGTGGAGTGGAGTGGAGTTGAGTGGAGTGGAGTGGAGTGGAGTGGAGTGGAATGGAGTGGAGTGGAGTGGAGTGGAGTAGGGTGAAGTAGAGTGGAGTGGAGTGGAGTGGAGTGGAGTGGAGTGGAGTGGAGTGGAGTGGAGTGGAGTGGAGTGGAGTGGAGTGGAGTGGAGTGGAGTGCAGTGGAGTGGAGTGCAGTGGAGGGGCGTGGAGTGGAGTGGAGAGGAGTAAAGTGGAGGGGAGTGGAGTGGAGTGGAGTGGAGTGGAGTGGAGTGGAGTGGAGTGGAGTGGAGTGGTGTTGAGTGGAGAGGAGTAAAGTGGAGTGGAGTGGACTGGAGTGGAGTGCAGTGGAGTGGAGTTGAGTGGAGTGGAGTGGAGTGGAATGGAGTGGAGTGGAGTGGAGTGGAGTGGATTAGGGTGAAGTAGAGTGGAGTGGAGTGGAGTGGAATGGAGTGGAGTAGGGTGAAGTGGAGTGGAGTGGAGTGGAGTGGAGTGGAGTAGAGTGGAGTGGAGTGGAGTGGACTGGAGTGGAGTGGGGTGGAGTAAAGTAGAGTGGGGTGGAGTAGAGTGGAGAGGAGTGGAATGGAGTGGAGTGGAGTGGAGTGGTATTAAGTGGAAAGGAGTAGAGTGATGTTGAGTGGAGAGGAGTAAAGTGGAGTGGAGTGGAGTGGAGTGGAGTGGAGTGGAGTGGAGTGGAGTTGAGTGGAGTTGAGTGGAGTAGAGTGGAGTGGAGTGGAGTGGAGTAGAGTGGAGTGGAGTGGAGTGGAGTGGAGTGGAGTGGGATGAAGTAGAGTGGAGTGGTGTGGAGTGGAGTGGAGTGGAGTGGAGTTGAGTGGACTGGAGTGGACTGGAGTGGAGTGGAGTGAAGTGGAGTGGAGTGGAGTGGAGTGGTATTAAGTGGAAAGGAGTAAAGTGGAGGGGCGTGGAGTGGAGTGGAGTGGAGTGGAGTGGAGTGGAGTGGGGTGAAGTGGAGTGGTGTGGAGTGGAGTTGAGTGGAGTGGACTGGAGTGGAGTGGGGTGGAGTAAAGTGGAGTGGGGTGGAGTAGAGTGGTGAGGAGTGGAGTGGAGTGGAGTGGAGTGGTATTAAGTGGAAAGGAGTGGAGTGGTGTTGAGTGGAGAGGAGTAAAGTGGAGTGGAGTGGAGAGGAGTGGAGTGGAGTGGAGTGGAGTGGTATTAAGTGGAAAGGAGTAGAGTGATGTTGAGTGGAGAGGAGTAAAGTGGAGTGGAGTGGAGTGGAGTGGAGTGGAGTGCAGTTGAGTGGAGTTGAGAGGAGTAGAGTGGAGTGGAGTGGAGTGGAGTGGAGTGGAGTGGAGTGGAGTGGAGTGGAGTGGGGTGAAGTGGAGTGGTGTGGAGTGGAGTTGAGTGGAGTGGACTGGAGTGGAGTGGGGTGGAGTAAAGTGGAGTGGGGTGGAGTAGAGTGGTGAGGAGTGGAGTGGAGTGGAGTGGAGTGGTATTAAGTGGAAAGGAGTGGAGTGGTGTTGAGTGGAGAGGAGTAAAGTGGAGTGGAGTGGAGAGGAGTGGAGTGGAGTGGAGTGGAGTGGAGTGGTATTAAGTGGAAAGGAGTAGAGTGATGTTGAGTGGAGAGGAGTAAAGTGGAGTGGAGTGGAGTGGAGTGGAGTGGAGTGGAGTTGAGTGGAGTTGAGTGGAGTAGAGTGGAGTGGACTGGAGTTGAGTGGAGTGGAGTAGAGTGGAGTGGATTGGAGTGGTGTGGGCTGAAGTAGAGTGGAGTGGAGTTGAGTGGAGTGGAGTGGAGTGGAGTGATATTGAGTGGATTGGAGTGGAGTGGAGTGGAGTGGAGTGGAGTGGAGTGGAGTGGAGTGGAGTGCAGTGCAGTGCAGTGCAGTGCAGTGCAGTGAGGTGGAGTGGAGTGGAGTGGAGTGTGGTGAAGTAGAGTTGAGTGGAGTGGAGTGGAGTGGAGTGGAGTGGAGTGGAGTGGAGTGGAGTGGAGTGGGGTGAAGTGGGGTGGAGTGGAGTGCAGTGGACTGGAGTGGATTGGGGTGGAGTAGAGTGGAGAGGAGTGGAGTGGAGTGGAGTGGAGTGGTATTAAGTGGAAAGGAGTGGAGGGGTGTTGAGTGGAGAGGAGTAAAGTGGAGTGGAGTGGACTGGAGTGGAGTGGCGTGGAGTGGAGTGGAGTGGACTGGAGTTGAAAGGAGTGGAATGGTGTTGAGTGGAGACGAGTAAAGTGGAGTGGAGTGGAGTGGAGTGGACTGGAGTGGAGTGGAGTGGAGTGGAGTGGAGTGGGGTGAAGTAGAGTGGAGTGGAGTGGAGTGGAGTGGAGTGGAGTCGTGTTGAGTGGAGTGGAGTGGAGTGCAGTGGAGGGGCGTGGAGTGGAGTGGAGTGGGGTGAAGTGGGGTGGAGTGGAGTGCAGTGGACTGGAGTGGATTGGGGTGGAGTAGAGTGGAGAGGAGTGGAGTGGAGTGGAGTGGAGTGGTATTAAGTGGAAAGGAGTGGAGGGGTGTTGAGTGGAGAGGAGTAAAGTGGAGTGGAGTGGACTGGAGTGGAGTGGAGTGAAGTGGAGTGGAGTGGACTGGAGTGGAAAGGAGTGGAATGGTGTTGAGTGGAGACGAGTAAAGTGGAGTGGAGTGGAGTGGACTGGAGTGGAGTGGAGTGGAGTTGAGTTGAGTGGAGTGGAGTGGAGTGGAGTGGAGTGGAGTGGAGTGGGGTGAAGTAGAGTGGAGTGGAGTGGAGTGGAGTGGAGTGGAGTGGAGTGGTGTTGAGTGGAGTGGAGTGGAGTGGAGTGGAGTGGAGTGGAGTGGAGTGGAGTGGAGTGGAGTGGAGTGGAGTGCAGTGGAGTGGAGTGGAGTGGTGTTGAGTGGAGAGGAGTGGAGTGGAGTGGAGTGGAGTGGAGTGTTTTGGAGAGGAGTGGAGCGGAGTGGAGTGGAGTGCAGTGGAGTGCAGTGGAGTGCAGTGGAGTGCAGTGGAATGAAGTGGTGATGAGAACAGTGGTAAGGAGAGGAGAGGAGTTGAGTGGTGATGAGAAGTGTGGTAAGGAGTAGAGTACAGTGGAGTGGAGTGGAGTGGAGTGGAGTGGAGTGGAGTGGAGTGGAGTGGAGTGGAGTGGAGTGGAGTGGAGTGGAGTGGAGTGGAGTGAAGTGGTGATGAGAACAGTGGTTTTGAGAGGAGAGGAGTTGAGTGGTGATGAGAAGTGTGGAAAGGAGTGGAGTGAAGTGGAGTGGAGTGGAGTGGAGTGGAGTGGAGTGGAGTGGAATGGAGTGGAGTGCAGTGCCGTGCAGTGCAGTGCAGTGCAGTGCAGTGCAGTGGAGTGGAGTGTTGATGAGATGAGTGGTGAGGAGTAGAGTGGAGTAGAGTAGAGTGGAGAGAAGTGGAGTGGAGTAGAGAGGAGTGGAGTGGAGTGGAGTGTTAATGAGGTGAGTGGTGAGGAGTGGTGTGGAGTGGAGTGGAGTGGAGTGGAGTGGAGTGGAGTGCAGTCGAGTGCAGTCGAGTGGATTAAAGTGGAGTGAATAAAAGTAGAGTGGATAAAAGTGGAGTGGATAAAATTTGAGTGGTGTAGAGTGGCGTGGAGTGGAGTGCAGTGGAGTGAAGTGCAGTGGAGTGGAGCTGTGCAATGTGGAGTGGAGTGGTATGGTGCGGAGATGAGTTCCAAGGAGTGGAGTGGAGTGGAGTGGAGTTTAGTTTATTGGAGTGGAGTGGAGTGGAATGGAGTGGAATTAATTGGTGTAGAGTGGATAGCAGTGGAGTGCGGTGGAGTGGATTGCAGTGGTGATTAGTGGAGTGGAGTGGAGTGGAGTGGAGTGGAGTGGAGTGGAGTGGAGTGGAGTGGAGTGGAGTGGAGTGGAGTGGAGTGGAGTGGTGTGGTGTGGAGTGGAGTGGAGTGCAGTGGAATGAAGTGAAGTGGTGGCGAGCTGTGCGGTGTGGAGTGGAGTGGTATGGTGCGGAGATAAATTCCGAGGAGTGGAGTGGAGTGGAATTTAGTTTATTGGAGTGGAGTGCAGTGGAGTGGAATTAATTGGTGTAGAGGGGATTGCAGTGGAGTGCAGTGGAGTGGATAGCAGTGGTGATTAATGGAGTGGAGTGGAGTGGAGTGGAGTGGAGTGGAGTGGAGTGGAGTGGAGTGGAGTGGAGTGGAGTGGAGTGGAGTGGAGTGGAGTGGAGTGAAGTGGTGTGTTGTGGATTGGAGTTGAGTGAGAGGAGTGGAATGGAGAGGAGAGGAGTGGAGTGGAGTGGAGTGGAGTGCAGTGGAGTGGAGTGGAGTGGAGTGGAGTGGAGTGGAGTGGAGTGGAGTGGAGTGGAGTGGAGTGGGGTGAAGTAGAGTGGAGTGGAGTGGAGTGGAGTGGAGTGGAGTGGTGTTGAGTGGAGAGGAGTAAAGTGGAGTGGAGTGGAGTGGAGTGGAGTGGAGTGGAGTGGAGTGGAGTGGAGTGGAGTGGTGTTGAGTGGAGAGGAGTGGAGTGGAGTGGAGAGGAGTGGAGTGGAGTGGAGTGGAGTGTTTTGGAGAGGAGTGGAGTGGAGTGGAGTGGAGTGCAGTGGAGTGCAGTGGAGTGCAGTGGAGTGCAGTGGAGTGAAGTGGTGATGAGAACAGTGGTAAGGAGAGGAGAGGAGTTGAGTGGTGATGAGAAGTGTGGTAAGGAGTAGAGTACAGTGGAGTGGAGTGGAGTAAAGTGGAGTGGAGTGGAGTGGAGTGGAGTGGAGTGGAGTGGAGTATAGTGCTGTTGAGTGGAGTGGAGTGGAGTGGAGTGGAGTGGAGCGGAGTGGATTGGAGTGGTATGGAGTAGAGTGGAGTGGAGTAGAGTGGAGTGGAGTGCAGTGCAGTGCAGTGCAGTGCAGTGGAGTGGAGTGGAGTGGAGTGGAGTGGGGTGAAGTAGAGTGGAGTTGAGTGGAGTGGAGTGGAGTGGAGAGGAGTAAAGTGGAGTGGAGTGGAGTGGAGTGGAGTGGAGTGGAGTGCAGAGGACTGGAGTGGATTGGGGTGGAGTGGAGTGGCATTAAGTGGAAAGGAGTGGAGTGGTGTTGAGTGGAGAGGAGTAAAGTGGAGTGGAGTGGAGTGCAGTGCAGTGCAGTGCAGTGAAGTGGAGTGGAGTGGAGTGGGGTGAAGTAGAGTGGAGTGGAGTGGACTGGAGTGGAGTGGGGGGGAGTAAAGTGGAGTGGGGTGGAGTAGAGTGGAGAGGAGTGGAGAGGAGTGGAGTGGAGTGGTATTAAGTGGAAAGGAGTGGAGTGATGTTGAGTGGAGAGGAGTAAAGTGGAGTGGAGTGGAGTGGAGTGGAGTGGAGAGGAGTGGAGTGGATTAGAGTGGAGTGGAGTGGAGTGGAGTGGGGTGGGATGAAGTAGAGTGGAGTGGAGTGGAGTGGAGTGGAGTGGAGTGGAGTGGAGTGGAGTGGAGTGGAGTGGAGTGGTATTAAGTGGAAAGGAGTAAAGTGGAGGGGCGTGGAGTGGAGTGGAGTGGAGTGGAGTGGAGTGGAGTGGAGTGGAGTGGAGTGGAGTGGAGTGGAGTGGAGTGGAGTGGAGTGGGGTGAAGTGGAGTGGTGTGGAGTGGAGTGGACTGGAGTGGAGTGAGTGGGGTGGAGTAAAGTGGAGTGGGGTGGAGTAGAGTGGAGAGGAGTGGAGTGGAGTGGAGTGGAGTGGTATTAAGTGGAAAGGAGTGGAGTGGGGTTGAGTGGAGAGGAGTAAAGTGGAGTGGACTGGACTGGAGTGGAGTGGAGTAGAGTGGAGTGGAGTGGAGTGGAGTGGGGTGAAGTAGTGTGGAGTGGAGTGGAGTGGAGTGGAGTGGAGTGGAGTGGAGTGGAGTGGAGTGCAGTGCAGTGCAGTGCAGTGCAGTGCAGTGAGGTGGAGTGGAGTGGAGTGGAGTGTGGTGAAGTAGAGTTGAGTGGAGTGGAGTGGAGTGGAGTGGAGTGGAGTGGAGTGGAGTGGAGTGGAGTGGGGTGAGGTGGGGTGGAGTGGAGTGCAGTGGACTGGAGTGGATTGGGGTGGAGTAGAGTGGAGAGGGAGTGGAGTGGAGTGGAGTGGAGTGGTATTAAGTAGAAAGGAGTGGAGGGGTGTTGAGTGGAGAGGAGTAAAGTGGAGTGGAGTGGACTGGAGTGGAGTGGCGTGGAGTGGAGTGGAGTGGACTGGAGTGGAGTGGGGTGGAGTAAAGTGGAGTGGGGTGGAGTAGAGTGGAGAGGAGTGGAGTGGAGTGGAGTGGAGTGGTATTAAGTGGAAAGGAGTGGAGTGGGGTTGAGTGGAGAGGAGTAAAGTGGAGTGGACTGGACTGGAGTGGAGTGGAGTAGAGTGGAGTGGAGTGGAGTGGAGTGGGGTGAAGTAGTGTGGAGTGGAGTGGAGTGGAGTGGAGTGGAGTGGAGTGGAGTGCAGTGCAGTGCAGTGCAGTGCAGTGCAGTGCAGTGAGGTGGAGTGGAGTGGAGTGGAGTGTGGTGAAGTAGAGTGAGTGGAGTGGAGTGGAGTGGAGTGGAGTGGAGTGGAGTGGAGTGAGTGGAGTGGAGTGGGGTGAGGTGGGGTGGAGTGGAGTGCAGTGGACTGGAGTGGATTGGGGTGGAGTAGAGTGGAGAGGAGTGGAGTGGAGTGGAGTGGAGTGGTATTAAGTAGAAAGGAGTGGAGGGGTGTTGAGTGGAGAGGAGTAAAGTGGAGTGGAGTGTGGAGTGGAGTGGCGTGGAGTGGAGTGGAGTGGACTGGAGTGGAGTGGAGTGGAGTTGAGTTGAGTGGAGTGGAGTGGAGTGGAGTGGAGTGGAGTGGGGTGAAGTAGAGTGGAGTGGAGTGGAGTGGAGTGGTGTTGAGTGGAGTGGAGTGGAGTGGAGTGGAGTGGAGTGGAGTGGAGTGGAGTGGAGTGGAGTGGAGTGGAGTGGAGTGCAGTGGAGTGGAGTGGTGTTGAGTGGAGAGGAGTGGAGTGGAGTGGAGTGTTTTGGAGAGGAGTGGAGCGGAGTGGAGTGGAGTGCAGTGGAGTGCAGTGGAGTGCAGTGGAGTGCAGTGGAATGAAGTGGTGATGAGAACAGTGGTAAGGAGAGGAGAGGAGTTGAGTGGTGATGAGAAGTGTGGTAAGGAGTAGAGTACAGTGGAGTGGAGTGGAGTGGAGTGGAGTGGAGTGGAGTGGAGTGGAGTGGAGTGGAGTGGAGTGGAGTGGAGTGGAGTGGAGTGGAGGGTAGTGGAGTGGAGTGGAGTGGAGTGGAGTGGAGTGGAGTGGAGTGGAGTGGAGTGGAGTGGAGTGAAGTGGTGATGAGAACAGTGGTTTTGAGAGGAGAGGAGTTGAGTGGTGATGAGAAGTGTGGAAAGGAGTGGAGTGAAGTGGAGTGGAGTGGAGTGGAGTGGAGTGGAATGGAGTGGAGTGCAGTGCCGTGCAGTGCAGTGCAGTGCAGTGCAGTGCAGTGGAGTGGAGTGTTGATGAGATGAGTGGTGAGGAGTAGAGTGGAGTAGAGTAGAGTGGAGAGAAGTGGAGTGGAGTAGAGAGGAGTGGAGTGGAGTGGAGTGGAGTGGAGTGTTAATGAGGTGAGTGGTGAGGAGTGGTGTGGAGTGGAGTGGAGTGGAGTGGAGTGGAGTGCAGTCGAGTGCAGTCGAGTGGATTAAAGTGGAGTGAATAAAAGTAGAGTGGATAAAAGTGGAGTGGATAAAATTTGAGTGGTGTAGAGTGGAGTGGAGTGGAGTGGAGTGCAGTGGAGTGAAGTGCAGTGGAGTGGAGCTGTGCAATGTGGAGTGGAGTGGTATGGTGCGGAGATGAGTTCCAAGGAGTGGAGTGGAGTGGAGTTTAGTTTATTGGAGTGGAGTGGAGTGGAATGGAGTGGAATTAATTGGTGTAGAGTGGATAGCAGTGGAGTGCGGTGGAGTGGATTGCAGTGGTGATTAGTGGAGTGGAGTGGAGTGGAGTGGAGTGGAGTGGAGTGGAGTGGAGTGGAGTGGAGTGGAGTGGAGTGGAGTGGTGTGGTGTGGAGTGGAGTGGAGTGCAGTGGAATGAAGTGAAGTGGTGGCGAGCTGTGCGGTGTGGAGTGGAGTGGTATGGTGCGGAGATAAATTCCGAGGAGTGGAGTGGAGTGGAATTTAGTTTATTGGAGTGGAGTGCAGTGGAGTGGAATTAATTGGTGTAGAGGGGATTGCAGTGGAGTGCAGTGGAGTGGATAGCAGTGGTGATTAATGGAGTGGAGTGGAGTGGAGTGGAGTGGAGTGGAGTGGAGTGGAGTGGAGTGGAGTGGAGTGGAGTGGAGTGGAGGGGAGTGGAGTGGAGTGGAGTGGAGTGGAGTGCAGTGGAGTGGAGTGGAGTGGAGTAGAGTGGAGTGAAGTGGTGTGTTGTGGATTGGAGTTGAGTGAGAGGAGTGGAATGGAGAGGAGAGGAGTGGAGTGGAGTGGAGTGGAGTGGAGTGGAGTGGAGTGGAGTGGAGTGGAGTGGGGTGAAGTAGAGTGGAGTGGAGTGGAGTGGAGTGGAGTGGAGTGGAGTGGAGTGGAGTGGAGTGGAGTGGAGTAAAGTGGAGTGGGGTGGAGTAGAGTGGTGAGGAGTGGAGTGGAGTGGAGTGGAGTGGTATTAAGTGGAAAGGAGTGGAGTGGTGTTGAGTGGAGAGGAGTAAAGTGGAGTGGAGTGGAGAGGAGTGGAGTGGAGTGGAGTGGAGTGGAGTGGTATTAAGTGGAAAGGAGTAGAGTGATGTTGAGTGGAGAGGAGTTAAGTGGAGTGGAGTGGAGTGGAGTGGAGTGGAGTGGAGTGGAGTGGAGTGGAGTGGAGTGGTGTGGTGTGGAGTGGAGTGGAGTGGAGTGGAATGAAGTGAAGTGGTGGCGAGCTGTGCGGTGTGGAGTGGAGTGGTATGGTGCGGAGATAAATTCCGAGGAGTGGAGTGGAGTGGAATTTAGTTTATTGGAGTGGAGTGCAGTGGAGTGGAATTAATTGGTGTAGAGGGGATTGCAGTGGAGTGCAGTGGAGTGGATAGCAGTGGTGATTAATGGAGTGGAGTGGAGTGGAGTGGAGTGGAGTGGAGTGGAGTGGAGTGGAGTGGAGGGGAGTGGAGTGGAGTGGAGTGGAGTGGAGTGCAGTGGAGTGGAGTGGAGTGGAGTAGAGTGGAGTGAAGTGGTGTGTTGTGGATTGGAGTTGAGTGAGAGGAGTGGAATGGAGAGGAGAGGAGTGGAGTGGAGTGGAGTGGAGTGGAGTGGAGTGGAGTGGAGTGGGGTGAAGTAGAGTGGAGTGGAGTGGAGTGGAGTGGAGTGGAGTGGAGTGGAGTGGAGTGGAGTAAAGTGGAGTGGGGTGGAGTAGAGTGGTGAGGAGTGGAGTGGAGTGGAGTGGAGTGGTATTAAGTGGAAAGGAGTGGAGTGGTGTTGAGTGGAGAGGAGTAAAGTGGAGTGGAGTGGAGAGGAGTGGAGTGGAGTGGAGTGGAGTGGAGTGGTATTAAGTGGAAAGGAGTAGAGTGATGTTGAGTGGAGAGGAGTTAAGTGGAGTGGAGTGGAGTGGAGTGGAGTGGAGTGGAGTGGAGTGGAGTGGAGTTGAGTGGAGTTGAGTGGAGTAGAGTGGAGTGGAGTGGAGTGGAGTAGAGTGGAGTGGAGTGGAGTGGAGTGGAGTGGAGTGGGATGAAGTAGAGTGGAGTGGTGTGGAGTGGAGTGGAGTGGAGTGGAGTTGAGTGGACTGGAGTGGACTGGAGTGGAGTGGAGTGAAGTGGAGTGGAGTGGAGTGGAGTGGTATTAAGTGGAAAGGAGTAAAGTGGAGGGGCGTGGAGTGGAGTGGAGTGGAGTGGAGTGGAGTGGAGTGGAGTGGAGTGGAGTGGAGTGGGGTGAAGTGGAGTGGTGTGGAGTGGAGTTGAGTGGAGTGGACTGGAGTGGAGTGGGGTGGAGTAAAGTGGAGTGGGGTGGAGTAGAGTGGTGAGGAGTGGAGTGGAGTGGAGTGGAGTGGAGTGGTATTAAGTGGAAAGGAGTGGAGTGGTGTTGAGTGGAGAGAAGTAAAGTGGAGTGGAGTGGACTGGAGTTGAGTGGAGTGGAGTAGAGTGGAGTGGATTGGAGTGGTGTGGGCTGAAGTAGAGTGGAGTGGAGTTGAGTGGAGTGGAGTGGAGTGGAGTGATATTGAGTGGATTGGAGTGGAGTGGAGTGGAGTGGAGTGGAGTGGAGTGGAGTGCAGTGCAGTGCAGTGCAGTGCAGTGCAGTGAGGTGGAGTGGAGTGGAGTGGAGTGGAGTGTGGTGAAGTAGAGTTGAGTGGAGTGGAGTGGAGTGGAGTGGAGTGGAGTGGAGTGGAGTGGAGTGGAGTGGAGTGGGGTGAAGTGGGGTGGAGTGGAGTGCAGTGGACTGGAGTGGATTGGGGTGGAGTAGAGTGGAGAGGAGTGGAGTGGAGTGGAGTGTTTTGGAGAGGAGTGGAGTGGAGTGGAGTGGAGTGGAGTGGAGTGGAGTGGAGTGGAGTGGAGTGGAGTGGAGAGGAGTAAAGTGGAGGGTAGTGGAGTGGAGTGGAGTGGAGTGGAGTGGAGTGGAGTGGAGTGGAGTAGAGTAGAGTGGAGAGAAGTGGAGTGGAGTAGAGAGGAGTGGAGTGGAGTGGAGTGGAGTGGAGTGTTAATGAGGTGAGTAGTGAGGAGTGGTGTGGAGTGGAGTGGAGTGGAGTGGAGTGGAGTGCAGTCGAGTGCAGTCGAGTGGATTAAAGTGGAGTGAATAAAAGTAGAGTGGATAAAAGTGGAGTGGATAAAATTTGAGTGGTGTAGAGTGGAGTGGAGTGGAGTGCAGTGGAGTGAAGTGCAGTGGAGTGGAGCTGTGCAATGTGGAGTGGAGTGGTATGGTGCGGAGATGAGTTCCAAGGAGTGGAGTGGAGTGGAGTTTAGTTTATTGGAGTGGAGTGGAGTGGAATGGAGTGGAATTAATTGGTGTAGAGTGGATAGCAGTGGAGTGCGGTGGAGTGGATTGCAGTGGTGATTAGTGGAGTGGAGTGGAGTGGAGTGGAGTGGAGTGGAGTGGAGTGGAGTGGAGTGGAGTGGAGTGGAGTGGAGTGGAGTGGAGTGGAGTGGTGTGGTGTGGAGTGGAGTGGAGTGCAGTGGAATGAAGTGAAGTGGTGGCGAGCTGTGCGGTGTGGAGTGGAGTGGTATGGTGCGGAGATAAATTCCGAGGAGTGGAGTGGAGTGGAATTTAGTTTATTGGAGTGGAGTGCAGTGGAGTGGAATTAATTGGTGTAGAGGGGATTGCAGTGGAGTGCAGTGGAGTGGATAGCAGTGGTGATTAATGGAGTGGAGTGGAGTGGAGTGGAGTGGAGTGGAGTGGAGTGGAGTGGAGTGGAGTGGAGTGGAGTGGAGTGGAGTGGAGTGGAGTGGAGTGGAGTGGAGTGGAGTGGAGTGGAGTGGAGTGGAGTGGAGTGGAGTAGAGTGGAGTGAAGTGGTGTGTTGTGGATTGGAGTTGAGTGAGAGGAGTGGAATGGAGAGGAGAGGAGTGGAGTGGAGTGGAGTGGAGTGCAGTGGAGTGGAGTGGAGTGGAGTGGAGTGGAGTGGAGTGGAGTGGAGTGGAGTGGAGTGGAGTGGAGTGGAGTGGAGTGGAGTGGGGTGAAGTAGAGTGGAGTGGAGTGGAGTGGAGTGGAGTGGAGTGGAGTGGAGTGGTGTTGAGTGGAGAGGAGTAAAGTGGAGTGGAGTGGAGTGGAGTGGAGTGGAGTGGAGTGGAGTGGAGTGGAGTGGAGTGGAGTGGAGTGGTGTTGAGTGGAGAGGAGTGGAGTGGAGTGGAGAGGAGTGGAGTGGAGTGGAGTGGAGTGTTTTGGAGAGGAGTGGAGTGGAGTGGAGTGGAGTGCAGTGGAGTGCAGTGGAGTGCAGTGGAGTGCAGTGGAGTGCAGTGGTGATGAGAACAGTGGTAAGGAGAGGAGAGGAGTTGAGTGGTGATGAGAAGTGTGGTAAGGAGTAGAGTACAGTGGAGTGGAGTGGAGTAAAGTGGAGTGGAGTGGAGTGGAGTGGAGTGGAGTGGAGTGGAGTATAGTGCTGTTGAGTGGAGTGGAGTGGAGTGGAGTGGAGTGGAGCGGAGTGGATTGGAGTGGTATGGAGTAGAGTGGAGTGGAGTAGAGTGGAGTGGAGTGCAGTGCAGTGCAGTGCAGTGCAGTGGAGTGGAGTGGAGTGGAGTGGAGTGGGGTGAAGTAGAGTGGAGTTGAGTGGAGTGGAGTGGAGTGGAGAGGAGTAAAGTGGAGTGGAGTGGAGTGGAGTGGAGTGGAGTGGAGTGCAGAGGACTGGAGTGGATTGGGGTGGAGTGGAGTGGCATTAAGTGGAAAGGAGTGGAGTGGTGTTGAGTGGAGAGGAGTAAAGTGGAGTGGAGTGGAGTGCAGTGCAGTGCAGTGCAGTGAAGTGGAGTGGAGTGGAGTGGGGTGAAGTAGAGTGGAGTGGAGTGGACTGGAGTGGAGTGGGGGGGAGTAAAGTGGAGTGGGGTGGAGTAGAGTGGAGAGGAGTGGAGAGGAGTGGAGTGGAGTGGTATTAAGTGGAAAGGAGTGGAGTGATGTTGAGTGGAGAGGAGTAAAGTGGAGTGGAGTGGAGTGGAGTGGAGTGGAGTGGAGAGGAGTGGAGTGGATTAGAGTGGAGTGGAGTGGAGTGGAGTGGGGTGGGATGAAGTAGAGTGGAGTGGAGTGGAGTGGAGTGGAGTGGAGTGGAGTGGAGTGGAGTGGAGTGGAGTGGAGTGGTATTAAGTGGAAAGGAGTAAAGTGGAGGGGCGTGGAGTGGAGTGGAGTGGAGTGGAGTGGAGTGGAGTGGAGAGGAGTAAAGTGGAGTGGAGTGGAGTGGAGTGGAGTGGAGTGGAGAGGAGTGGAGTGGATTAGAGTGGAGTGGAGTGGAGTGGAGTGGGGTGGGATGAAGTAGAGTGGAGTGGAGTGGAGTGGAGTGGAGTGGAGTGGAGTGGAGTGGAGTGGAGTGGAGTGGTATTAAGTGGAAAGGAGTAAAGTGGAGGGGCGTGGAGTGGAGTGGAGTGGAGTGGAGTGGAGTGGAGTGGAGTGGAGTGGAGTGGAGTGGAGTGGAGTGGAGTGGAGTGGAGTGGAGTGGAGTGGGGTGAAGTGGAGTGGTGTGGAGTGGAGTGGACTGGAGTGGAGTGGGGTGGAGTAAAGTGGAGTGGGGTGGAGTAGAGTGGAGAGGAGTGGAGTGGAGTGGAGTGGAGTGGTATTAAGTGGAAAGGAGTGGAGTGGGGTTGAGTGGAGAGGAGTAAAGTGGAGTGGACTGGACTGGAGTGGAGTGGAGTAGAGTGGAGTGGAGTGGAGTGGAGTGGGGTGAAGTAGTGTGGAGTGGAGTGGAGTGGAGTGGAGTGGAGTGGAGTGGAGTGGAGTGGAGTGCAGTGCAGTGCAGTGCAGTGCAGTGCAGTGCAGTGAGGTGGAGTGGAGTGGAGTGGAGTGTGGTGAAGTAGAGTTGAGTGGAGTGGAGTGGAGTGGAGTGGAGTGGAGTGGAGTGGAGTGGAGTGGAGTGGAGTGGAGTGGGGTGAAGTGGGGTGGAGTGGAGTGCAGTGGACTGGAGTGGATTGGGGTGGAGTAGAGTGGAGAGGAGTGGAGTGGAGTGGAGTGGAGTGGTATTAAGTGGAAAGGAGTGGAGGGGTGTTGAGTGGAGAGGAGTAAAGTGGAGTGGAGTGGACTGGAGTGGAGTGGCGTGGAGTGGAGTGGAGTGGACTGGAGTGGAGTGGAGTGGAGTTGAGTTGAGTGGAGTGGAGTGGAGTGGAGTGGAGTGGAGTGGAGTGGAGTGGAGTGGAGTGGAGTGGGGTGAAGTAGAGTGGAGTGGAGTGGAGTGGTGTTGAGTGGAGTGGAGTGGAGTGGAGTGGAGTGGAGTGGAGTGGAGTGGAGTGGAGTGGAGTGGAGTGCAGTGGAGTGGAGTGGTGTTGAGTGGAGAGGAGTGGAGTGGAGTGGAGTGTTTTGGAGAGGAGTGGAGCGGAGTGGAGTGGAGTGCAGTGGAGTGCAGTGGAGTGCAGTGGAGTGCAGTGGAATGAAGTGGTGATGAGAACAGTGGTAAGGAGAGGAGAGGAGTTGAGTGGTGATGAGAAGTGTGGTAAGGAGTAGAGTACAGTGGAGTGGAGTGGAGTGGAGTGGAGTGGAGTGGAGTGGAGTGGAGTGGAGTGGAGTGGAGTGGAGGGTAGTGGAGTGGAGTGGAGTGGAGTGGAGTGGAGTGGAGTGGAGTGAAGTGGTGATGAGAACAGTGGTTTTGAGAGGAGAGGAGTTGAGTGGTGATGAGAAGTGTGGAAAGGAGTGGAGTGAAGTGGAGTGGAGTGGAGTGGAGTGGAGTGGAATGGAGTGGAGTGCAGTGCCGTGCAGTGCAGTGCAGTGCAGTGCAGTGCAGTGGAGTGGAGTGTTGATGAGATGAGTGGTGAGGAGTAGAGTGGAGTAGAGTAGAGTGGAGAGAAGTGGAGTGGAGTAGAGAGGAGTGGAGTGGAGTGGAGTGGAGTGGAGTGTTAATGAGGTGAGTGGTGAGGAGTGGTGTGGAGTGGAGTGGAGTGGAGTGGAGTGGAGTGGAGTGGAGTGGAGTGGAGTGCAGTCGAGTGCAGTCGAGTGGATTAAAGTGGAGTGAATAAAAGTAGAGTGGATAAAAGTGGAGTGGATAAAATTTGAGTGGTGTAGAGTGGAGTGGAGTGGAGTGGAGTGCAGTGGAGTGAAGTGCAGTGGAGTGGAGCTGTGCAATGTGGAGTGGAGTGGTATGGTGCGGAGATGAGTTCCAAGGAGTGGAGTGGAGTGGAGTTTAGTTTATTGGAGTGGAGTGGAGTGGAATGGAGTGGAATTAATTGGTGTAGAGTGGATAGCAGTGGAGTGCGGTGGAGTGGATTGCAGTGGTGATTAGTGGAGTGGAGTGGAGTGGAGTGGAGTGGAGTGGAGTGGAGTGGAGTGGAGTGGAGTGGAGTGGAGTGGAGTGGAGTGGAGTGGAGTGGAGTGGTGTGGTGTGGAGTGGAGTGGAGTGCAGTGGAATGAAGTGAAGTGGTGGCGAGCTGTGCGGTGTGGAGTGGAGTGGTATGGTGCGGAGATAAATTCCGAGGAGTGGAGTGGAGTGGAATTTAGTTTATTGGAGTGGAGTGCAGTGGAGTGGAATTAATTGGTGTAGAGGGGATTGCAGTGGAGTGCAGTGGAGTGGATAGCAGTGGTGATTAATGGAGTGGAGTGGAGTGGAGTGGAGTGGAGTGGAGTGGAGTGGAGTGGAGGGGAGTGGAGTGGAGTGGAGTGGAGTGGAGTGCAGTGGAGTGGAGTGGAGTGGAGTAGAGTGGAGTGAAGTGGTGTGTTGTGGATTGGAGTTGAGTGAGAGGAGTGGAATGGAGAGGAGAGGAGTGGAGTGGAGTGGAGTGGAGTGGAGTGGAGTGGAGTGGAGTGGGGTGAAGTAGAGTGGAGTGGAGTGGAGTGGAGTGGAGTGGAGTGGAGTGGAGTGGAGTGGAGTGGAGTAAAGTGGAGTGGGGTGGAGTAGAGTGGTGAGGAGTGGAGTGGAGTGGAGTGGAGTGGTATTAAGTGGAAAGGAGTGGAGTGGTGTTGAGTGGAGAGGAGTAAAGTGGAGTGGAGTGGAGAGGAGTGGAGTGGAGTGGAGTGGAGTGGAGTGGTATTAAGTGGAAAGGAGTAGAGTGATGTTGAGTGGAGAGGAGTTAAGTGGAGTGGAGTGGAGTGGAGTGGAGTGGAGTGGAGTGGAGTGGAGTTGAGTGGAGTTGAGTGGAGTAGAGTGGAGTGGAGTGGAGTGGAGTAGAGTGGAGTGGAGTGGAGTGGAGTGGAGTGGAGTGGAGTGGGATGAAGTAGAGTGGAGTGGTGTGGAGTGGAGTGGAGTGGAGTGGAGTTGAGTGGACTGGAGTGGACTGGAGTGGAGTGGAGTGAAGTGGAGTGGAGTGGAGTGGAGTGGTATTAAGTGGAAAGGAGTAAAGTGGAGGGGCGTGGAGTGGAGTGGAGTGGAGTGGAGTGGAGTGGAGTGGAGTGGAGTGGAGTGGAGTGGAGTGGAGTGGGGTGAAGTGGAGTGGTGTGGAGTGGAGTTGAGTGGAGTGGACTGGAGTGGAGTGGGGTGGAGTAAAGTGGAGTGGGGTGGAGTAGAGTGGTGAGGAGTGGAGTGGAGTGGAGTGGAGTGGAGTGGTATTAAGTGGAAAGGAGTGGAGTGGTGTTGAGTGGAGAGAAGTAAAGTGGAGTGGAGTGGACTGGAGTTGAGTGGAGTGGAGTAGAGTGGAGTGGATTGGAGTGGTGTGGGCTGAAGTAGAGTGGAGAGGAGTTGAGTGGAGTGGAGTGGAGTGGAGTGATATTGAGTGGATTGGAGTGGAGTGGAGTGGAGTGGAGTGGAGTGGAGTGGAGTGCAGTGCAGTGCAGTGCAGTGCAGTGCAGTGCAGTGCAGTGAGGTGGAGTGGAGTGGAGTGGAGTGGAGTGTGGTGAAGTAGAGTTGAGTGGAGTGGAGTGGAGTGGAGTGGAGTGGAGTGGAGTGGAGTGGAGTGGAGTGGGGTGAAGTGGGGTGGAGTGGAGTGCAGTGGACTGGAGTGGATTGGGGTGGAGTAGAGTGGAGAGGAGTGGAGTGGAGTGGAGTGGAGTGGTATTAAGTGGAAAGGAGTGGAGGGGTGTTGAGTGGAGAGGAGTAAAGTGGAGTGGAGTGGACTGGAGTGGAGTGGCGTGGAGTGGAGTGGAGTGGACTGGAGTTGAAAGGAGTGGAATGGTGTTGAGTGGAGACGAGTAAAGTGGAGTGGAGTGGAGTGGACTGGAGTGGAGTGGAGTGGAGTGGAGTGGGGTGAAGTGCAGTGCAGTGCAGTGGAGTGGAGTGGAGTGGAGTGGTGTTGAGTGGAGTGGAGTGGAGTGCAGTGGAGGGGCGTGGAGTGGAGTGGAGTGGGGTGAAGTGGGGTGGAGTGGAGTGCAGTGGACTGGAGTGGATTGGGGTGGAGTAGAGTGGAGAGGAGTGGAGTGGAGTGGAGTGGAGTGGTATTAAGTGGAAAGGAGTGGAGGGGTGTTGAGTGGAGAGGAGTAAAGTGGAGTGGAGTGGACTGGAGTGGAGTGGAGTGGAGTGGAGTGGACTGGAGTGGAAAGGAGTGGAATGGTGTTGAGTGGAGACGAGTAAAGTGGAGTGGAGTGGAGTGGACTGGAGTGGAGTGGAGTGGAGTTGAGTTGAGTGGAGTGGAGTGGAGTGGAGTGGAGTGGAGTGGGGTGAAGTAGAGTGGAGTGGAGTGGAGTGGAGTGGAGTGGTGTTGAGTGGAGTGGAGTGGAGTGGAGTGGAGTGGAGTGGAGTGGAGTGGAGTGGAGTGGAGTGGAGTGGTGTTGAGTGGAGAGGAGTGGAGTGGAGTGGAGTGGAGTGTTTTGGAGAGGAGTGGAGCGGAGTGGAGTGGAGTGCAGTGGAGTGCAGTGGAGTGCAGTGGAGTGCAGTGGAATGAAGTGGTGATGAGAACAGTGGTAAGGAGAGGAGAGGAGTTGAGTGGTGATGAGAAGTGTGGTAAGGAGTAGAGTACAGTGGAGTGGAGTGGAGTGGAGTGGAGTGGAGTGGAGTGGAGTGGAGTGGAGTGGAGTGGAGTGGAGTGGAGTGGAGTGGAGTGGAGTGGAGTGGAGTGGAGTGAAGTGGTGATGAGAACAGTGGTTTTGAGAGGAGAGGAGTTGAGTGGTGATGAGAAGTGTGGAAAGGAGTGGAGTGAAGTGGAGTGGAGTGGAGTGGAGTGGAGTGGAATGGAGTGGAGTGCAGTGCAGTGCAGTGCAGTGCAGTGGAGTGGAGTGTTGATGAGATGAGTGGTGAGGAGTAGAGTGGAGTAGAGTAGAGTGGAGAGAAGTGGAGTGGAGTAGAGAGGAGTGGAGTGGAGTGGAGTGGAGTGGAGTGTTAATGAGGTGAGTGGTGAGGAGTGGTGTGGAGTGGAGTGGAGTGGAGTGGAGTGGAGTGGAGTGGAGTGGAGTGCAGTCGAGTGCAGTCGAGTGGATTAAAGTGGAGTGAATAAAAGTAGAGTGGATAAAAGTGGAGTGGATAAAATTTGAGTGGTGTAGAGTGGAGTGGAGTGGAGTGCAGTGGAGTGAAGTGCAGTGGAGTGGAGCTGTGCAATGTGGAGTGGAGTGGTATGGTGCGGAGATGAGTTCCAAGGAGTGGAGTGGAGTGGAGTTTAGTTTATTGGAGTGGAGTGGAGTGGAATGGAGTGGAATTAATTGGTGTAGAGTGGATAGCAGTGGAGTGCGGTGGAGTGGATTGCAGTGGTGATTAGTGGAGTGGAGTGGAGTGGAGTGGAGTGGTGTGGTGTGGAGTGGAGTGCAGTGGAATGAAGTGAAGTGGTGGCGAGCTGTGCGGTGTGGAGTGGAGTGGTATGGTGCGGAGATAAATTCCGAGGAGTGGAGTGGAGTGGAATTTAGTTTATTGGAGTGGAGTGCAGTGGAGTGGAATTAATTGGTGTAGAGGGGATTGCAGTGGAGTGCAGTGGAGTGGATAGCAGTGGTGATTAATGGAGTGGAGTGGAGTGGAGTGGAGTGGAGTGGAGTGGAGTGGAGTGGAGTGGAGTGGAGTGGAGTGGAGTGGAGTGGAGTGGAGTGGAGTGGAGTGGAGTGCAGTGGAGTGGAGTGGAGTGGAGTAGAGTGGAGTGAAGTGGTGTGTTGTGGATTGGAGTTGAGTGAGAGGAGTGGAATGGAGAGGAGAGGAGTGGAGTGGAGTGGAGTGGAGTGGAGTGGAGTGCAGTGGAGTGGAGTGGAGTGGAGTAGATTGGAGTGGAGTGGAGTGGAGTGGAGTGGAGTGGAGTGGAGTGGGGTGAAGTAGAGTGGAGTGGAGTGGAGTGGAGTGGAGTGGAGTGGAGTGGTGTTGAGTGGAGAGGAGTAAAGTGGAGTGGAGTGGAGTGGAGTGGAGTGGAGTGGAGTGGAGTGGAGTGGAGTGGAGTGGAGTGGAGTGGAGTGGAGTGGTGTTGAGTGGAGAGGAGTGGAGTGGAGTGGAGTGGAGTGTTTTGGAGAGGAGTGGAGTGGAGTGGAGTGGAGTGCAGTGGAGTGCAGTGGAGTGCAGTGGAGTGCAGTGGAGTGAAGTGGTGATGAGAACAGTGGTAAGGAGAGGAGAGGAGTTGAGTGGTGATGAGAAGTGTGGTAAGGAGTAGAGTACAGTGGAGTGGAGTGGAGTAAAGTGGAGTGGAGTGGAGTGGAGTGGAGTGGAGTGGAGTATAGTGCTGTTGAGTGGAGTGGAGTGGAGTGGAGTGGAGTGGAGCGGAGTGGATTGGAGTGGTATGGAGTAGAGTGGAGTGGAGTAGAGTGGAGTGGAGTGCAGTGCAGTGCAGTGCAGTGCAGTGGAGTGGAGTGGAGTGGAGTGGAGTGGAGTGGGGTGAAGTAGAGTGGAGTTGAGTGGAGTGGAGTGGAGTGGAGTGGAGTGGAGTGGAGTGGAGTGGAGTGGAGTGGAGTGGAGTGGGGTGAAGTGGGGTGGAGTGGAGTGCAGAGGACTGGAGTGGATTGGGGTGGAGTAGAGTGGAGAGGAGTGGAGTGGAGTGGAGTGGAGTGGAGTGGCATTAAGTGGAAAGGAGTGGAGTGGTGTTGAGTGGAGAGGAGTAAAGTGGAGTGGAGTGGAGTGCAGTGGAGTGCAGTGGAGTGAAGTGGTGATGAGAACAGTGGTAAGGAGAGGAGAGGAGTTGAGTGGTGATGAGAAGTGTGGTAAGGAGTAGAGTACAGTGGAGTGGAGTGGAGTAAAGTGGAGTGGAGTGGAGTGGAGTGGAGTGGAGTGATATTAAGTGGAAAGGAGTAAAGTGGAGGGGCGTGGAGTGGAGTGGAGTGGAGTGGAGTGGAGTGATATTAAGTGGAAAGGAGTAAAGTGGAGGGGCGTGGAGTGGAGTGGAGTGGAGTGGAGTATAGTGCTGTTGAGTGGAGTGGAGTGGAGTGGAGTGGAGTGGAGCGGAGTGGATTGGAGTGGTATGGAGTAGAGTGGAGTGGAGTAGAGTGGAGTGGAGTGCAGTGCAGTGCAGTGCAGTGCAGTGGAGTGGAGTGGAGTGGAGTGGAGTGGAGTGGAGTGGAGTGCAGTGCAGTGCAGTGCAGTGCAGTGGAGTGGAGTGGAGTGGAGTGGAGTGGAGTGGAGTGGAGTGGAGTGGAGTGGGGTGAAGTGGGGTGGAGTGGAGTGCAGAGGACTGGAGTGGATTGGGGTGGAGTAGAGTGGAGAGGAGTGGAGTGGAGTGGAGTGGAGTGGAGTGGTATTAAGTGGAAAGGAGTGGAGTGGTGTTGAGTGGAGTGGAGTGGAGTGGAGTGGAGTGGAGTGGAGTGGAGTGGAGTGGAGTGGAGTGGACTGGAGTGGAGTGGAGTGAAGTGGAGTGGAGTGGAGTGGTATTAAGTGGAAAGGAGTAAAGTGGAGGGGCGTGGAGTGGAGTGGAGTGGAGTGGAGTGGAGTGGAGTGGAGTGGAGTGGAGTGGAGTGGGGTGAAGTGGAGTGGTGTGGAGTGGAGTTGAGTGGAGTGGACTGGAGTGGAGTGGGGTGGAGTAAAGTGGAGTGGGGTGGAGTAGAGTGGTGAGGAGTGGAGTGGAGTGGAGTGGAGTGGTATTAAGTGGAAAGGAGTGGAGTGGTGTTGAGTGGAGAGGAGTAAAGTGGAGTGGAGTGGACTGGAGTTGAGTGGAGTGGAGTAGAGTGGAGTGGATTGGAGTGGTGTGGGCTGAAGTAGAGTGGAGTGGAGTTGAGTGGAGTGGAGTGGAGTGGAGTGGAGTGGAGTGATATTGAGTGGATTGGAGTGGAGTGGAGTGGAGTGGAGTGGAGTGGAGTGGAGTGGAGTGGAGTGGAGTGGAGTGGTGTGGAGTGGAGTGGAGTGGAGTGGACTGGAGTGGAGTGGGGTGGAGTAAAGTGGAGTGGGGTGGAGTAGAGTGGAATGGAGTGGTATTAAGTAGAAAGGAGTGGAGTGGTGTTGAGTGGAGAGGAGTAAAGTGGAGTGGAGTGGACTGGAGTTGAGTGGAGTGGAGTGGAGTGGAGTGGAGTGGAGTGGAGTGGAGTGGAGTGGAGTGGAGTGGAGTGGAGTGGAGTAGATTTGAGTGGAGTGGATTGGGGTGAAGTAGAGTGGAGTGGAGTGGAGTGGAGTGATATTAAGTGGAAAGGAGTAAAGTGGAGGGGCGTGGAGTGGAGTGGAGTATAGTGCTGTTGAGTGGAGTGGAGTGGAGTGGAGTGGAGTGGAGTGGAGTGGAGCGAAGTGGATTGGAGTGGTATGGAGTAGAGTGGAGTGGAGTGGAGTGGAGTGGAGTGGAGTGCAGTGCAGTGCAGTGCAGTGAAGTGGAGTGGAGTGGAGTGGGGTGAAGTAGAGTGGAGTGGAGTGGACTGGAGTGGAGTGGGGGGGAGTAAAGTGGAGTGGGGTGGAGTAGAGTGGAGAGGAGTGGAGAGGAGTGGAGTGGAGTGGTATTAAGTGGAAAGGAGTGGAGTGATGTTGAGTGGAGAGGAGTAAAGTGGAGTGGAGTGGAGTGGAGTGGAGTGGAGAGGAGTGGAGTGGATTAGAGTGGAGTGGAGTGGAGTGGAGTGGGGTGGGATGAAGTAGAGTGGAGTGGAGTGGAGTGGAGTGGAGTGGAGTGGAGTGGAGTGGAGTGGTATTAAGTGGAAAGGAGTAAAGTGGAGGGGCGTGGAGTGGAGTGGAGTGGAGTGGAGTGGAGTGGAGTGGAGTGGAGTGGAGTGGAGTGGAGTGGAGTGGGGTGAAGTGGAGTGGTGTGGAGTGGAGTGGACTGGAGTGGAGTGGGGTGGAGTAAAGTGGAGTGGGGTGGAGTAGAGTGGAGAGGAGTGGAGTGGAGTGGAGTGGAGTGGTATTAAGTGGAAAGGAGTGGAGTGGGGTTGAGTGGAGAGGAGTAAAGTGGAGTGGACTGGACTGGAGTGGAGTGGAGTAGAGTGGAGTGGAGTGGAGTGGAGTGGGGTGAAGTAGTGTGGAGTGGAGTGGAGTGGAGTGGAGTGGAGTGGAGTGGAGTGCAGTGCAGTGCAGTGCAGTGCAGTGCAGTGCAGTGAGGTGGAGTGGAGTGGAGTGGAGTGTGGTGAAGTAGAGTTGAGTGGAGTGGAGTGGAGTGGAGTGGAGTGGAGTGGAGTGGAGTGGAGTGGAGTGGAGTGGAGTGGAGTGGAGTGGAGTGGAGTGGAGTGGAGAGGAGTGGAGTGGAGTGGAGTGGAGTGGTATTAAGTGGAAAGGAGTGGAGGGGTGTTGAGTGGAGAGGAGTAAAGTGGAGTGGAGTGGACTGGAGTGGAGTGGCGTGGAGTGGAGTGGAGTGGACTGGAGTTGAAAGGAGTGGAATGGTGTTGAGTGGAGACGAGTAAAGTGGAGTGGAGTGGAGTGGACTGGAGTGGAGTGGAGTGGAGTTGAGTTGAGTGGAGTGGAGTGGAGTGAAGTGGGGTGAAGTAGAGTGGAGTGGAGTGGAGTGGAGTGGAGTGGAGTGGAGTGGAGTGGTGTTGAGTGGAGTGGAGTGGAGTGGAGTGGAGTGGAGTGGAGTGGAGTGGAGTGGAGTGGAGTGGGGTGAAGTGGGGTGGAGTGAAGTGCAGTGGACTGGAGTGGATTGGGGTGGAGTAGAGTGGAGAGGAGTGGAGTGGAGTGGAGTGGAGTGGTATTAAGTGGAAAGGAGTGGAGGGGTGTTGAGTGGAGAGGAGTAAAGTGGAGTGGAGTGGACTGGAGTGGAGTGGAGTGGAGTGGAGTGGAGTGGACTGGAGTGGAGTGGAGTGGACTGGAGTGGAGTGGAGTGGAGTTGAGTTGAGTGGAGTGGAGTGGAGTGGAGTGGAGTGGAG
Source organism: Oreortyx pictus (assembly GCA_036925125.1). Taxonomy (NCBI): domain Eukaryota; kingdom Metazoa; phylum Chordata; class Aves; order Galliformes; family Odontophoridae; genus Oreortyx; species Oreortyx pictus. Next base: position 783,058 of record JAUPFR010000020.1, on the reverse strand, counting down.
TGGGGTGAAGTAGAGTGGAGTGGAGTGGAGTGGAGTGGAGTGGTGTTGAGTGGAGTGGAGTGGAGTGGAGTGGAGTGGAGTGGAGTGGAGTGGAGTGGAGTGGAGTGGAGTGGAGTGCAGTGGAGTGGAGTGGAGTGGTGTTGAGTGGAGAGGAGTGGAGTGGAGTGGAGTGTTTTGGAGAGGAGTGGAGCGGAGTGGAGTGGAGTGCAGTGGAGTGCAGTGGAGTGCAGTGGAGTGCAGTGGAATGAATTGGTGATGAGAACAGTGGTAAGGAGAGGAGAGGAGTTGAGTGGTGATGAGAAGTGTGGTAAGGAGTAGAGTACAGTGGAGTGGAGTGGAGTGGAGTGGAGTGGAGTGGAGTGGAGTGGAGTGGAGTGGAGTGGAGTGGAGTGGAGTGGAGTGGAGGGTAGTGGAGTGGAGTGGAGTGGAGTGGAGTGGAGTGGAGTGGAGTGGAGTGGAGTGGAGTGGAGTGAAGTGGTGATGAGAACAGTGGTTTTGAGAGGAGAGGAGTTGAGTGGTGATGAGAAGTGTGGAAAGGAGTGGAGTGAAGTGGAGTGGAGTGGAGTGGAGTGGAGTGGAGTGGAGTGGAGTGCAGTGGAGTGGAGTGGAGTGGAGTGGAGTGGAGTGGAGTGGAGTGGAGGGTAGTGGAGTGGAGTGGAGTGGAGTGGAGTGGAGTGGAGTGGAGTGGAGTGGAGTGGAGTGGAGTGGAGTGGAGTGAAGTGGTGATGAGAACAGTGGTTTTGAGAGGAGAGGAGTTGAGTGGTGATGAGAAGTGTGGAAAGGAGTGGAGTGAAGTGGAGTGGAGTGGAGTGGAGTGGAGTGGAGTGCAGTGGAGTGGAGTGGAGTGGAGTAGAGTGGAGTGAAGTGGTGTGTTGTGGATTGGAGTTGAGTGAGAGGAGTGGAATGGAGAGGAGAGGAGTGGAGTGGAGTGGAGTGGAGTGGAGTGGAGTGGAGTGGAGTGGAGTGGAGTGGAGTGGAGTGGAGTGGAGTGGGGTGAAGTAGAGTGGAGTGGAGTGGAGTGGAGTGGAGTGGAGTGGAGTGGAGTAGTGTTGAGTGGAGAGGAGTAAAGTGGAGTGGAGTGGAGTGGAGTGGAGTGGAGTGGAGTGGAGTGGAGTGGAGTGGAGTGGAGTGGAGTGGAGTGGAGTGGAGTGCAGTGGAGTGGAGTGGAGTGGTGTTGAGTGGAGAGGAGTGGAGTGGAGTGGAGTGGAGTGCAGTGGAGTGCAGTGGAGTGCAGTGGAGTGCAGTGGAGTGAAGTGGTGATGAGAACAGTGGTAAGGAGAGGAGAGGATTTGAGTGGTGATGAGGAGTGGAGTGGAGTGGAGTGGAGTGGAGTGGGGTGAAGTAGAGTGGAGTGGAGTGGAGTGGAGTGGAGTGGTGTTGAGTGGAGTGGAGTGGAGTGGAGTGGAGTGGAGTGGAGTGGAGTGGAGTGGAGTGGAGTGGAGTGGAGTGGAGTGGAGTGGAGTGGAGTGCAGTGCAGTGGAGTGGAGTGGAGTGGTGTTGAGTGGAGAGGAGTGGAGTGGAGTGGAGTGTTTTGGAGAGGAGTGGAGCGGAGTGGAGTGGAGTGCAGTGGAGTGCAGTGGAGTGCAGTGGAGTGCAGTGGAATGAAGTGGTGATGAGAACAGTGGTAAGGAGAGGAGAGGAGTTGAGTGGTGATGAGAAGTGTGGTAAGGAGTAGAGTACAGTGGAGTGGAGTGGAGTGGAGTGGAGTGGAGTGGAGTGGAGTGGAGTGGAGTGGAGGGTAGTGGAGTGGAGTGGAGTGGAGTGGAGTGGAGTGGAGTGGAGTGCAGTGGAGTGGAGTGGAGTGGTGTTGAGTGGAGAGGAGTGGAGTGGAGTGGAGTGGAGTGCAGTGGAGTGCAGTGGAGTGCAGTGGAGTGCAGTGGAGTGAAGTGGTGATGAGAACAGTGGTAAGGAGAGGAGAGGATTTGAGTGGTGATGAGGAGTGGAGTGGAGTGGAGTGGAGTGGAGTGGGGTGAAGTAGAGTGGAGTGGAGTGGAGTGGAGTGGAGTGGTGTTGAGTGGAGTGGAGTGGAGTGGAGTGGAGTGGAGTGGAGTGGAGTGGAGTGGAGTGGAGTGGAGTGGAGTGGAGTGGAGTGGAGTGCAGTGCAGTGGAGTGGAGTGGAGTGGTGTTGAGTGGAGAGGAGTGGAGTGGAGTGGAGTGTTTTGGAGAGGAGTGGAGCGGAGTGGAGTGGAGTGCAGTGGAGTGCAGTGGAGTGCAGTGGAGTGCAGTGGAATGAAGTGGTGATGAGAACAGTGGTAAGGAGAGGAGAGGAGTTGAGTGGTGATGAGAAGTGTGGTAAGGAGTAGAGTACAGTGGAGTGGAGTGGAGTGGAGTGGAGTGGAGTGGAGTGGAGTGGAGTGGAGGGTAGTGGAGTGGAGTGGAGTGGAGTGGAGTGGAGTGGAGTGGAGTGGAGTGGAGTGGAGTGGAGTGGAGTGGAGTGAAGTGGTGATGAGAACAGTGGTTTTGAGAGGAGAGGAGTTGAGTGGTGATGAGAAGTGTGGAAAGGAGTGGAGTGAAGTGGAGTGGAGTGGAGTGGAGTGGAGTGGAGTGGAGTGGAGTGGAGTGGAGTGGAGTGGAGTGGAGTGGAGTGGAGTGGAGTGGAGTGGAGTAGAGTGGAGTGAAGTGGTGTGTTGTGGATTGGAGTTGAGTGAGAGGAGTGGAATGGAGAGGAGAGGAGTGGAGTGGAGTGGAGTGGAGTGGAGTGGAGTGGAGTGGAGTGGAGTGGAGTGGAGTGGAGTGGAGTGGGGTGAAGTAGAGTGGAGTGGAGTGGAGTGGAGTGGAGTGGAGTGGAGTGGAGTAGTGTTGAGTGGAGAGGAGTAAAGTGGAGTGGAGTGGAGTGGAGTGGAGTGGAGTGGAGTGGAGTGGAGTGGAGTGGAGTGGAGTGGAGTGGAGTGGAGTGGAGTGCAGTGGAGTGGAGTGGAGTGGTGTTGAGTGGAGAGGAGTGGAGTGGAGTGGAGTGGAGTGGAGTGGAGTGTTTTGGAGAGGAGTGGAGTGGAGTGGAGTGGAGTGCAGTGGAGTGCAGTGGAGTGCAGTGGAGTGCAGTGGAGTGAAGTGGTGATGAGAACAGTGGTAAGGAGAGGAGAGGATTTGAGTGGTGATGAGAAGTGTGGTAAGGAGTAGAGTACAGTGGAGTGGAGTGGAGTAAAGTGGAGTGGAGTGGAGTGGAGTGGAGTGGAGTGGAGTGGAGTATAGTGCTGTTGAGTGGAGTGGAGTGCAGTGGAGTGGAGTGGAGCGGAGTGGATTGGAGTGGTATGGAGTAGAGTGGAGTGGAGTAGAGTGGAGTGGAGTGCAGTGCAGTGGAGTGGAGTGGAGTGGAGTGGGGTGAAGTAGAGTGGAGTTGAGTGGAGTGGAGTGGAGTGGAGTGGAGTGGAGTGGAGTGGAGTGCAGTGCAGTGCAGTGGAGTGGAGTGGAGTGGAGTGGAGTGGGGTGAAGTAGAGTGGAGTTGAGTGGAGTGGAGTGGAGTGGAGTGGAGTGGAGTGGAGTGGAGTGGAGTGGAGTGGAGTGGAGTGGGGTGAAGTGGGGTGGAGTGGAGTGCAGAGGACTGGAGTGGATTGGGGTGGAGTAGAGTGGAGAGGAGTGGAGTGGAGTGGAGTGGAGTGGAGTGGAGTGGAGTGGTATTAAGTGGAAAGGAGTGGAGTGGTGTTGAGTGGAGAGGAGTAAAGTGGAGTGGAGTGGAGTGGAGTGGAGTGGAGTGGAGTGGAGTGGAGTGGAGTGGAGTGGAGTGGAGTTGAGTGGAGTGGACTGGAGTGGAGTAGAGTGGAGTGGAGTGGAGTGAAGTGGAGTGGAGTGGAGTGGGGTGAAGTAGAGTGGAGTGGAGTGGAGTGCAGTGGAGTGGTGTTGAGTGGAGAGGAGTAAAGTGGAGTGGAGTGGAGTGGAGTGGAGTGGAGTGGAGTGGAGTGGAGTGGAGTGGAGTAGAGTGGAGTGGAGTGGAGTGGAGTGGAGTGGAGTGGAGTGGAGTGGAGTGGAGAGGAGTGGAGTGCAGTGGAGTGGAGTGGTGTTGAGTGGAGAGGAGTGGAGTGGAGTGGAGTGTTTTGGAGAGGAGTGGAGTGGAGTGGAGTGGAGTGGAGTGGAGTGGAGTGGAGTGGAGTGGAGTGGAGTGGAGTGGAGAGGAGTAAAGTGGAGGGTAGTGGAGTGGAGTGGAGTGGAGTGGAGTGGAGTGGAGTGGAGTGGAGTAGAGTGGAGTGGAGTGGAGTGGAGTGGAGTGGAGTGGAGTGGAGTGGAGTGGAGTAGAGTGGAGTGGAATGGAGTGGAGTGGAGTGGAGTGGAGTGCAGTGGAGTGGAGTGGTTTTGAGTGGAGAGGAGTGGAGTGGAGTGGAGTGGAGTGGAGTGTTTTGGAGAGGAGTGGAGTGGAGTGGAGTGGAGTGGAGTGGAGTGGAGTGGAGTGGAGTGGAGTGGAGTGGAGTGGAGTGGAGTGGAGAGGCGTAAAGTGGAGGGTAGTGGAGTGGAGTGGAGTGGAGTGGAGTGGAGTGGAGTGGAGTGGAGTGCAGTGGAGTGCAGTGGAGTGCAGTGGAGTGCAGTGGAGTGCAGTGGAATGAAGTGGTGATGAGAACAGTGGTTTTGAGAGGAGAGGAGTTGAGTGGTGATGAGAAGTGTGGAAAGGAGTGGAGTGAAGTGGAGTGGAGTGGAGTGGAGTGGAGTGGAGTGGAGTGGAGTGGAATGGAGTGGAGTGCAGTGCAGTGCAGTGCAGTGGAGTGGAGTGTTGATGAGATGAGTGGTGAGGAGTAGAGTGGAGTAGAGTAGAGTGGAGAGAAGTGGAGTGGAGTAGAGAGGAGTGGAGTGGAGTGGAGTGGAGTGGAGTGGAGTGTAAATGAGGTGAGTGGTGAGGAGTGGAGGTGAGTGGAGTGGAGTGGAGTGGAGTGCAGTCGAGTGGATTAAAGTGGAGTGAATAAAAGTGGAGTGGATAAAAGTGGAGTGGATAAAATTTGAGTGGTGTAGAGTGGAGTGGAGTGGAGTGCAGTGGAGTGAAGTGCAGTGGAGTAGAGCTGTGCAATGTGGAGTGGAGTGGTATGGTGCGGAGATGAGTTCCAAGGAGTGGAGTGGAGTGGAGTTTAGTTTATTGGAGTGGAGTGGAGTGGAGTGGAATTAATTGGTGTAGAGTGGATAGCAGTGGAGTGCGGTGGAGTGGATTGCAGTGGTGATTTGTGGAGTGGAGTGGAGTGGAGTGGAGTGGAGTGGAGTGGAGTGGAGTGGGGTGAAGTAGAGTGGAGTTGAGTGGAGCGGAGTGGAGTGGAGTGGAGTGGAGTGGAGTGGAGTGGAGTGGAGTGGAGTGGAGTGGAGTGGGGTGAAGTGGGGTGGAGTGGAGTGCAGAGGACTGGAGTGGATTGGGGTGGAGTAGAGTGGAGAGGAGTGGAGTGGAGTGGAGTGGAGTGGAGTGGTATTAAGTGGAAAGGAGTGGAGTGGTGTTGAGTGGAGAGGAGTAAAGTGGAGTGGAGTGGAGTGGAGTGGAGTGGAGTGGAGTGGAGTGGAGTGCAGTCGAGTGGATTAAAGTGGAGTGAATAAAAGTGGAGTGGATAAAAGTGGAGTGGATAAAATTTGAGTGGTGTAGAGTGGAGTGGAGTGGAGTGCAGTGGAGTGAAGTGCAGTGGAGTGGAGCTGTGCAATGTGGAGTGGAGTGGTATGGTGCGGAGATGAGTTCCAAGGAGTGGAGTGGAGTGGAGTTTAGTTTATTGGAGTGGAGTGGAGTGGAGTGGAATTAATTGGTGTAGAGTGGATAGCAGTGGAGTGCGGTGGAGTGGATTGCAGTGGTGATTTGTGGAGTGGAGTGGAGTGGAGTGGAGTGGAGTGGAGTGGAGTGGAGTGGAGTGGAGTGGAGTGGAGTGGAGTGGGGTGAAGTAGAGTGGAGTTGAGTGGAGTGGAGTGGAGTGGAGTGGAGTGGAGTGGAGTGGAGTGGAGTGGAGTGGGGTGAAGTGGGGTGGAGTGGAGTGCAGAGGACTGGAGTGGATTGGGGTGGAGTAGAGTGGAGAGGAGTGGTGTGGAGTGGACTGGAGTGGAGTGGAGTGGAGTGGAGTGGTATTAAGTGGAAAGGAGTGGAGTGGTGTTGAGTGGAGAGGAGTAAAGTGGAGTGGAGTGGAGTGGAGTGGAGTGGAGTGGAGTGGAGTGGAGTGGAGTGGAGTGGAGTGGAGTGGAGTGGAGTTGAGTGGAGTAGAGTGGAGTGGAGTGGAGTGAAGTGGAGTGGAGTGGAGTGGGGTGAAGTAGAGTGGAGTGGAGTGGAGTGGAGTGGAGTGCAGTGGAGTGGTGTTGAGTGGAGAGGAGTAAAGTGGAGTGGAGTGGAGTGGAGTGGAGTGGAGTGGAGTGGAGTGGAGTGGAGTGGAGTGGAGTAGAGTGGAGTGGAGTGGAGTGGAGTGGAGTGGAGTGGAGTGCAGTGGAGTGGAGTGGTGTTGAGTGGAGAGGAGTGGAGTGGAGTGGAGTGGAGTGTTTTGGAGAGGAGTGGAGTGGAGTGGAGTGGAGTGGAGTGCAGTGGAGTGCAGTGGAGTGCAGTGGAGTGCAGTGCAATGAAGTGGTGATGAGAACAGTGGTAAGGAGAGGAGAGGAGTTGAGTGGTGATGAGAAGTGTGGTAAGGAGTAGAGTACAGTGGAGTGGAGTGGAGTGGAGTGGAGTGGAGTGGAGTGGAGTGGAGTGGAGTGGAGTGGAGTGGAGTGGAGTGGAGTGGAGTGGAGTGGGGTGAAGTAGAGTGGAGTGGAGTGGAGTGGAGTGGAGTGGAGTGGAGTGGAGTGGTGTTGAGTGGAGAGGAGTAAAGTGGAGTGGAGTGGAGTGGAGTGGAGTGGAGTGGAGTGGAGTGGAGTGGAGTGGAGTGGAGTGGAGTGGAGTGGAGTGGAGTGCAGTGGAGTGGAGTGGTGTTGAGTGGAGTGGAGTGGAGTGGAGTGGAGTGCAGTGGAGTGCAGTGGAGTGCAGTGGAGTGCAGTGCAATGAAGTGGTGATGAGAACAGTGGTAAGGAGAGGAGAGGAGTTGAGTGGTGATGAGAAGTGTGGTAAGGAGTAGAGTACAGTGGAGTGGAGTGGAGTGGAGTGGAGTGGAGTGGAGTGGAGTGGAGTGGAGTGGAGTGGAGTGGAGTGGAGTGGAGTGGAGTGGGGTGAAGTAGAGTGGAGTGGAGTGGAGTGGAGTGGAGTGGAGTGGAGTGGTGTTGAGTGGAGAGGAGTAAAGTGGAGTGGAGTGGAGTGGAGTGGAGTGGAGTGGAGTGGAGTGGAGTGGAGTGGAGTGGAGTGGAGTGGAGTGGAGTGCAGTGGAGTGGAGTGGTGTTGAGTGGAGAGGAGTGGAGTGGAGTGGAGTGGAGTGTTTTGGAGAGGAGTGGAGTGGAGTGGAGTGGAGTGCAGTGGAGTGCAGTGGAGTGCAGTGGAGTGCAGTGGAGTGAAGTGGTGATGAGAACAGTGGTAAGGAGAGGAGAGGAGTTGAGTGGTGATGAGAAGTGTGGTAAGGAGTAGAGTACAGTGGAGTGGAGTGGAGTAAAGTGGAGTGGAGTGGAGTGGAGTGGAGTGGAGTGGAGTGGAGTGGAGTGGAGTGGGGTGAAGTAGAGTGGAGTGGAGTGGAGTGGAGTGGAGTGGAGTGGAGTGGAGTGGAGTGGTGTTGAGTGGAGAGGAGTGGAGTGGAGTGGAGTGGAGTGGAGTGGAGTGGAGTGGAGTGGAGTGGAGTGGAGTGCAGTGGAGTGGAGTGGTGTTGAGTGGAGAGGAGTGGAGTGGAGTGGAGTGGAGTGTTTTGGAGAGGAGTGGAGTGGAGTGGAGTGGAGTGCAGTGGAGTGCAGTGGAGTGCAGTGGAGTGCAGTGGAGTGAAGTGGTGATGAGAACAGTGGTAAGGAGAGGAGAGGAGTTGAGTGGTGATGAGAAGTGTGGTAAGGAGTAGAGTACAGTGGAGTGGAGTGGAGTAAAGTGGAGTGGAGTGGAGTGGAGTGGAGTGGAGTGATATTAAGTGGAAAGGAGTAAAGTGGAGGGGCGTGGAGTGGAGTGGAGTGGAGTGGAGTATAGTGCTGTTGAGTGGAGTGGAGTGGAGTGGAGTGGAGCGGAGTGGATTGGAGTGGTATGGAGTAGAGTGGAGTGGAGTAGAGTGGAGTGGAGTGCAGTGCAGTGCAGTGCAGTGCAGTGGAGTGGAGTGGAGTGGAGTGGAGTGGAGTGGAGTGGGGTGAAGAAGAGTGGAGTTGAGTGGAGTGGAGTGCAGTGGAGTGGAGTGGAGTGGAGTGGAGTGCAGTGGAGTGGAGTGGAGTGGAGTGGAGTGGAGTGGGGTGAAGTGGGGTGGAGTGGAGTGCAGAGGACTGGAGTGGATTGGGGTGGAGTAGAGTGGAGAGGAGTGGAGTGGAGTGGAGTGGAGTGGAGTGGTATTAAGTGGAAAGGAGTGGAGTGGTGTTGAGTGGAGTGGAGTGGAGTGGAGTGGAGTGGAGTGGAGTGGAGTGGAGTGGAGTGGAGTGGAGTGGAGTAGAGTGGAGTGGAGTGGAGTGGAGTGGGGTGAAGTAGAGTGGAGTGGAGTGGAGTGGAGTGGAGTGGAGTGCAGTGGAGTGGAGTGGAGTGGAGTGGAGTGGAGTGGAGTGGAGTGCAGTGGAGTGGAGTGGTGTTGAGTGGAGAGGAGTGGAGTGGAGTGGAGTGGAGTGTTTTGGAGAGGAGTGGAGTGGAGTGGAGTGGAGTGGAGTGGAGTGGAGTGGAGTGGAGTGGAGTGGAGTGGAGTGGAGTGGAGAGGAGTAAAGTGGAGGGTAGTGGAGTGGAGTGGAGTGGAGTGGAGTAGAGTGGAGTGGAGTGGAGTGGAGTGGAGTGGAGTGCAGTGGAGTGGAGTGGTGTTGAGTGGAGAGGAGTGGAGTGGAGTGGAGTGGAGTGTTTTGGAGAGGAGTGGAGTGGAGAGGAGTGGAGTGGAGTGGAGTGGAGTGGAGTGGAGTGGAGTGGAGTGGAGTGGAGTGGAGTGGAGAGGAGTAAAGTGGAGGGTAGTGGAGTGGAGTGGAGTGGAGTGGAGTGGAGTGGAGTGCAGTGGAGTGCAGTGGAGTGCAGTGGAGTGCAGTGGAGTGCAGTGGAATGAAGTGGTGATGAGAACAGTGGTTTTGAGAGGAGAGGAGTTGAGTGGTGATGAGAAGTGTGGAAAGGAGTGGAGTGAAGTGGAGTGGAGTGGAGTGGAGTGGAGTGGAGTGGAGTGGAGTGGAGTGGAGTGGAGTGGAATGGAGTGGAGTGCAGTGCAGTGCAGTGCAGTGGAGTGGAGTGTTGATGAGATGAGTGGTGAGGAGTAGAGTGGAGTAGAGTAGAGTGGAGAGAAGTGGAGTGGAGTAGAGAGGAGTGGAGTGGAGTGGAGTGGAGTGGAGTGTAAATGAGGTGAGTGGTGAGGAGTGGAGGTGAGTGGAGTGGAGTGGAGTGGAGTGCAGTCGAGTGGATTAAAGTGGAGTGAATAAAAGTGGAGTGGATAAAAGTGGAGTGGATAAAATTTGAGTGGTGTAGAGTGGAGTGGAGTGGAGTGCAGTGGAGTGAAGTGCAGTGGAGTGGAGCTGTGCAATGTGGAGTGGAGTGGTATGGTGCGGAGATGAGTTCCAAGGAGTGGAGTGGAGTGGAGTTTAGTTTATTGGAGTGGAGTGGAGTGGAGTGGAATTAATTGGTGTAGAGTGGATAGCAGTGGAGTGCGGTGGAGTGGATTGCAGTGGTGATTTGTGGAGTGGAGTGGAGTGGAGTGGAGTGGAGTGGAGTGGAGTGGAGTGGAGTGGAGTGGAGTGGAGTGGAGTGGAGTGGAGTGGAGTGGGGTGAAGTGGGGTGGAGTGGAGTGCAGAGGACTGGAGTGGATTGGGGTGGAGTAGAGTGGAGAGGAGTGGAGTGGAGTGGAGTGGAGTGGAGTGGTATTAAGTGGAAAGGAGTGGAGTGGTGTTGACTGGAGAGGAGTAAAGTGGAGTGGAGTGGAGTGGAGTGGAGTGGAGTGGAGTGGAGTGGAGTGGAGTGGAGTGGAGTTGAGTGGAGTGGACTGGAGTGGAGTAGAGTGGAGTGGAGTGGAGTGAAGTGGAGTGGAGTGGAGTGGGGTGAAGTAGAGTGGTGTGGAGTGGAGTGGAGTGGAGTGCAGTGGAGTGGTGTTGAGTGGAGAGGAGTAAAGTGGAGTGGAGTGGAGTGGAGTGGAGTGGAGTGGAGTGGAGTGGAGTGGAGTGGAGTGGAGTGGAGTGGAGTGGAGTGGAGTAGAGTGGAGTGGAGTGGAGTGCAGTGGAGTGGAGTGGAGTGCAGTGGAGTGGAGTGGTGTTGAGTGGAGAGGAGTGGAGTGGAGTGGAGTGGAGTGTTTTGGAGAGGAGTGGAGTGGAGTGGAGTGGAGTGGAGTGCAGTGGAGTGCAGTGGAGTGCAGTGGAGTGCAGTGCAATGAAGTTGTGATGAGAACAGTGGTAAGGAGAGGAGAGGAGTTGAGTGGTGATGAGAAGTGTGGTAAGGAGTAGAGTACAGTGGAGTGGAGTGGAGTGGAGTGGAGTGGAGTGGAGTGGAGTGGAGTGGAGTGGAGTGGAGTGGAGTGGAGTGGAGTGGAGAGGAGTAAAGTGGAGGGTAGTGGAGTGGAGTGGAGTGGAGTGGAGTGGAGTGGAGTGGAGTGGAGTGGAGTGGAGTGGAGTGGAGTGGAGTGGAGTGCAGTGGAGTGCAGTGGAGTGCAGTGGAGTGCAGTGGAGTGCAGTGGAATGAAGTGGTGATGAGAACAGTGGTTTTGAGAGGAGAGGAGTTGAGTGGTGATGAGAAGTGTGGAAAGGAGTGGAGTGAAGTGGAGTGGAGTGGAGTGGAGTGGAGTGGAGTGGAGTGGAGTGGAGTGGAATGGAGTGGAGTGCAGTGCAGTGCAGTGCAGTGGAGTGGAGTGTTGATGAGATGAGTGGTGAGGAGTAGAGTGGAGTAGAGTAGAGTGGAGAGAAGTGGAGTGGAGTAGAGAGGAGTGGAGTGGAGTGGGGTGGAGTGGAGTGGAGTGTAAATGAGGTGAGTGGTGAGGAGTGGAGGTGAGTGGAGTGGAGTGGAGTGGAGTGCAGTCGAGTGGATTAAAGTGGAGTGAATAAAAGTGGAGTGGATAAAAGTGGAGTGGATAAAATTTGAGTGGTGTAGAGTGGAGTGGAGTGGAGTGCAGTGGAGTGAAGTGCAGTGGAGTGGAGCTGTGCAATGTGGAGTGGAGTGGTATGGTGCGGAGATGGGTTCCAAGGAGTGGAGTGGAGTGGAGTTTAGTTTATTGGAGTGGAGTGGAGTGGAGTGGAATTAATTGGTGTAGAGTGGATAGCAGTGGAGTGCGGTGGAGTGGATTGCAGTGGTGATTTGTGGAGTGGAGTGGAGTGAAGTGGATTGGAGTGGTGTGGAGTAGAGTGGAGTGGAGTGGAGTGGAGTGCAGTGGAGGGGCGTGGAGTGGAGTGGAGAGGAGTAAAGTGGAGGGTAGTTGAGTTGAGTGGAGTGGAGTGGAGTGGAGTGGAGTGGAGTGGAGTGGGGTGGAGTGGAGTGGAGTGGTATTAAGTGGAAAGGAGTAGAGTGATGTTGAGTGGAGAGGAGTAAAGTGGAGTGGAGTGGAGTGGAGTGGAGTGGAGTGGAGTGGTATTAAGTGGAAAGGAGTAGAGTGATGTTGAGTGGAGAGGAGTAAAGTGGAGTGGAGTGGAGTGGAGTGGAGTGGAGTGGAGTTGAGTGGAGTTGAGTGGAGTAGAGTGGAGTGGAGTGGAGTGGAGTAGAGTGGAGTGGAGTGGAGTGGAGTGGAGTGGGATGAAGTAGAGTGGAGTGGTGTGGAGTGGAGTGGAGTGGAGTGGAGTGGAGTTGAGTGGACTGGAGTGGACTGGAGTGGAGTGGAGTGGAGTGGAGTGGAGTGGTATTAAGTGGAAAGGAGTAAAGTGGAGGGGCGTGGAGTGGAGTGGAGTGGAGTGGAGTGGAGTGGAGTGGGGTGAAGTGGAGTGGTGTGGAGTGGAGTTGAGTGGAGTGGACTGGAGTGGAGTGGGGTGGAGTGGAGTGGTATTAAGTGGAAAGGAGTGGAGTGGTGTTGAGTGGAGAGGAGTAAAGTGGAGTGGAGTGGACTGGAGTTGAGTGGAGTGGAGTAGAGTGGAGTGGATTGGAGTGGAGTGGGCTGAAGTAGAGTGGAGTGGAGTTGAGTGGAGTGGAGTGGAGTGGAGTGATATTGAGTGGATTGGAGTGGAGTGGAGTGGAGTGGAGTGGAGTGGAGTGGAGTGGAGTGGAGTGGAGTGGAGTGGAGTGGGGTGAAGTGGAGTGGTGTGCAGTGGAGTGGAGTGGAGTGGACTGGAGTGGAGTGGGGTGGAGTAAAGTGGAGTGGGGTGGAGTAGAGTTGAGTGGAGTGGTATTAAGTGGAAAGGAGTGGAGTGGTGTTGAGTGGAGAGGAGTAAAGTGGAGTGGAGTGGAGTGGAGTGCAGTCGAGTGGATTAAAGTGGAGTGAATAAAAGTGGAGTGGATAAAAGTGGAGTGGATAAAATTTGAGTGGTGTAGAGTGGAGTGGAGTGGAGTGCAGTGGAGTGAAGTGCAGTGGAGTGGAGCTGTGCAATGTGGAGTGGAGTGGTATGGTGCGGAGATGAGTTCCAAGGAGTGGAGTGGAGTGGAGTTTAGTTTATTGGAGTGGAGTGGAGTGGAGTGGAATTAATTGGTGTAGAGTGGATAGCAGTGGAGTGCGGTGGAGTGGATTGCAGTGGTGATTTGTGGAGTGGAGTGGAGTGGAGTGGAGTGGAGTGGAGTGGGGTGAAGTAGAGTGGAGTTGAGTGGAGTGGAGTGGAGTGGAGTGGAGTGGAGTGGAGTGGAGTGGAGTGGAGTGGAGTGGAGTGGAGTGGGGTGGAGTGGAGTGGAGTGGTATTAAGTGGAAAGGAGTAGAGTGATGTTGAGTGGAGAGGAGTAAAGTGGAGTGGAGTGGAGTGGAGTGGAGTGGAGTGGAGTGGTATTAAGTGGAAAGGAGTAGAGTGATGTTGAGTGGAGAGGAGTAAAGTGGAGTGGAGTGGAGTGGAGTGGAGTGGAGTTGAATGGAGTTGAGTGGAGTAGAGTGGAGTGGAGTGGAGTGGAGTAGAGTGGAGTGGAGTGGAGTGGAGTGGAGTGGGATGAAGTAGAGTGGAGTGGTGTGGAGTGGAGTGGAGTGGAGTGGAGTTGAGTGGACTGGAGTGGACTGGAGTGGAGTGGAGTGGAGTGGAGTGGAGTGGTATTAAGTGGAAAGGAGTAAAGTGGAGGGGCGTGGAGTGGAGTGGAGTGGAGTGGAGTGGGGTGAAGTGGAGTGGTGTGGAGTGGAGTTGAGTGGAGTGGACTGGAGTGGAGTGGGGTGGAGTGGAGTGGTATTAAGTGGAAAGGAGTGGAGTGGTGTTGAGTGGAGAGGAGTAAAGTGGAGTGGAGTGGACTGGAGTTGAGTGGAGTGGAGTAGAGTGGAGTGGATTGGAGTGGAGTGGGCTGAAGTAGAGTGGAGTGGAGTTGAGTGGAGTGGAGTGGAGTGGAGTGGAGTGATATTGAGTGGATTGGAGTGGAGTGGAGTGGAGTGGAGTGGAGTGGAGTGGAGTGGAGTGGAGTGGAGTGGAGTGGAGTGGAGTGGAGTGGGGTGAAGTGGAGTGGTGTGCAGTGGAGTGGAGTGGAGTGGACTGGAGTGGAGTGGGGTGGAGTAAAGTGGAGTGGGGTGGAGTAGAGTTGAGTGGAGTGGTATTAAGTGGAAAGGAGTGGAGTGGTGTTGAGTGGAGAGCAGTAAAGTGGAGTGGAGTGGACTGGAGTTGAGTGGAGTGGAGTGGAGTGGAGTGGAGTGGAGTGGAGTGGAGTAGAGTGGAGTGGAGTGGATTGGGGTGAAGTAGAGTGGAGTGGAGTGGAGTGGAGTGATATTAAGTGGAAAGGAGTAAAGTGGAGGGGCGTGGAGTGGAGTGGAGTGGAGTGGAGTATAGTGCTGTTGAGTGGAGTGGAGTGGAGTGGAGTGGAGTGGAGTGGAGTGGAGTGGAGCGAAGTGGATTGGAGTGGTATGGAGTAGAGTGGAGTGGAGTGGAGTGGAGTGGAGTGGAGTGGAGTGGAGTGCAGTGCAGTGCAGTGCAGTGAAGTGGAGTGGAGTGGAGTGGGGTGAAGTAGAGTGGAGTGGAGTGGACTGGAGTGGAGTGGGGGGGAGTAAAGAGGAGTGGGGTGGAGTAGAGTGGAGAGAAGTGGAGAGGAGTGGAGTGGAGTGGTATTAAGTGGAAAGGAGTGGAGTGATGTTGAGTGGAGAGGAGTAAAGTGGAGTGGAGTGGAGTGGAGTGGAGTGGAGTGGAGTGGAGAGGAGTGGAGTGGATTAGAGTGGAGTGGAGTGGAGTGGAGTGGAGTGGGGTGGGATGAAGTAGAGTGGAGTGGAGTGGAGTGGAGTGGAGTGGAGTGGAGTGGAGTGGAGTGGAGTGGTATTAAGTGGAAAGGAGTAAAGTGGAGGGGCGTGGAGTGGAGTGGAGTGGAGTGGAGTGGAGTGGAGTGGAGTGGAGTGGAGTGGAGTGGGGTGGAGTGGAGTGGTGTGGAGTGGAGTGGAGTGGAGTGGACTGGAGTGGAGTGGGGTGGAGTAAAGTGGAGTGGGGTGGAGTAGAGTGGAGAGGAGTGGAGTGGAGTGGAGTGGAGTGGTATTAAGTGGAAAGGAGTGGAGTGGGGTTGAGTGGAGAGGAGTAAAGTGGAGTGGACTGGACTGGAGTGGAGTGGAGTAGAGTGGAGTGGAGTGGAGTGGAGTGGGGTGAAGTAGTGTGGAGTGGAGTGGAGTGGAGTGGAGTGGAGTGGAGTGGAGTGGAGTGGAGTGGACTGGAGTGGAGTGGAGTGGAGTGGAGTATAGTGCTGTTGAGTGGAGTGGAGTGGAGTGGAGTGGAGTGGAGTGGGGTGAAGTGGGGTGGAGTGGAGTGCAGTGGACTGGAGTGGATTGGGGTGGAGTAGAGTGGAGAGGAGTGGAGTGGAGTTGAGAGGAGTGGTATTAAGTGGAAAGGAGTGGAGGGGTGTTGAGTGGAGAGGAGTAAAGTGGAGTGGAGTGGACTGGAGTGGAGTGGAGTGGAGTTGAGTGGAGTGGACTGGAGTGGAAAGGAGTGGAATGGTGTTGAGTGGAGACGAGTAAAGTGGAGTGGAGTGGAGTGGAGTGGAGTGGAGTGGACTGGAGTGGAGTGGAGTGGAGTTGAGTTGAGTGGAGTGGAGTGGAGTGGAGTGGAGTGGAGTGGAGTGGAGTGGAGTGGAGTGCAGTGGAGTGGAGTGCAGTGCAGTGCAGTGCAGTGGAGTGGAGTGGAGTGGAGTGTGGTGAAGTAGAGTGGAGTGGAGTGGAGTGGAGTGGAGTGGAGTGGAGTGGAGTGGAGTGGAGTGGGGTGAAGTGGGGTGGAGTGGAGTGCAGTGGACTGGAGTGGATTGGGGTGGAGTAGAGTGGAGAGGAGTGGAGTGGAGTGGAGTGGTATTAAGTGGAAAGGAGTGGAGTGATGTTGAGTGGAGAGGAGTAAAGTGGAGTGGAGTGGAGTGGAGTGGAGTGGAGTGGAGTGGAGTGGAGTGGAGTGGAGTGGAGTGGAGTGGAGTGGAGTGGAGTGGAGTGAAGTGGATTGGAGTGGTGTGGAGTAGAGTGGAGTGGAGTGGAGTGGAGTGGTATTAAGTGGAAAGGAGTAAAGTGGAGGGGCGTGGAGTGGAGTGGAGTGGAGTGGAGTGGAGTATTGTGGTGTTGAGTGGAGTGGAGTGGAGTGGAGTGGAGTGGAGTGGAGTGGAGTGGAGTGGAGTGGAGTGGAGTGGAGTGAAGTGGATTGGAGTGGTGTGGAGTAGAGTGGAGTGGAGTGGAGTGGAGTGCAGTGGAGGGGCGTGGAGTGGAGTGGAGAGGAGTAAAGTGGAGGGTAGTTGAGTGGAGTGGAGTGGAGTGGAGTGGAGTGGAGTGGAGTGGAGTGGTGTTGAGTGGAGAGGAGTAAAGTGGAGTGGAGTGGACTGGAGTGGAGTGCAGTGGAGTGGAGTGGAGTGGAGTGGAGTGGAGTGGAATGGAGTGGAGTGGAGTGGAGTGGAGTGGAGTAGGGTGAAGTAGAGTGGAGTGGAGTGGAGTGGAGTGGAGTGGAGTGGAGTGGTGTGGAGTAGAGTGGAGTGGAGTGGAGTGGAGTGGAGTGGAGTGGAGTGGAGTGGAGTGGAGTGGAGTGGAGTGGAGTGCAGTGGAGTGGAGTGCAGTGGAGGGGCGTGGAGTGGAGTGGAGAGGAGTAAAGTGGAGGGTAGTGGAGTGGAGTGGAGTGGAGTGGAGTGGAGTGGAGTGGAGTGGAGTGGAGTGGAGTGGAGTAGGGTGAAGTAGAGTGGAGTGGAGTGGAGTGGTATGGAGTGGAGTAGGGTGAAGTGGAGTGGAGTGGAGTGGAGTGGAGTGGAGTAGAGTGGAGTGGAGTGGAGTGGACTGGAGTGGAGTGGGGTGGAGTAAAGTAGAGTGGGGTGGAGTAGAGTGGAGAGGAGTGGAGTGGAGTGGAGAGGAGTGGAGTGGTATTAAGTGGAAAGGAGTAGAGTGATGTTGAGTGGAGAGGAGTAAAGTGGAGTGGAGTGGAGTGGAGTGGAGTGGAGTGGAGTTGAGTGGAGTAGAGTGGAGTGGAGTGGAGTGGAGTGGAGTAGAGTGGAGTGGAGTGGAGTGGAGTGGGATGAAGTAGAGTGGAGTGGTGTGGAGTGGAGTGGAGTGGAGTGGAGTTGAGTGGACTGGAGTGGAGTGGAGTGGAGTGGAGTGGAGTGGAGTGGAGTGGAGTGGTATTAAGTGGAAAGGAGTAAAGTGGAGGGGCGTGGAATGGAGTGGAGTGGAGTGGAGTGGGGTGAAGTGGAGTGGTGTGGAGTGGAGTTGAGTGGAGTGGACTGGAGTGGAGTGGGGTGGAGTGGAGTGGTATTAAGTGGAAAGGAGTGGAGTGGTGTTGAGTGGAGAGGAGTAAAGTGGAGTGGAGTGGACTGGAGTTGAGTGGAGTGGAGTAGAGTGGAGTGGATTGGAGTGGAGTGGGCTGAAGTAGAGTGGAGTGGAGTTGAGTGGAGTGGAGTGGAGTGGAGTGGAGTGATATTGAGTGGATTGGAGTGGAGTGGAGTGGAGTGGAGTGGAGTGGAGTGGAGTGGAGTGGAGTGGAGTGGAGTGGGGTGAAGTGGAGTGGTGTGGAGTGGAGTGGAGAGGAGTAAAGTGGAGTGGAGTGGACTGGAGTTGAGTGGAGTGGAGTAGAGTGGAGTGGATTGGAGTGGAGTGGGCTGAAGTAGAGTGGAGTGGAGTTGAGTGGAGTGGAGTGGAGTGGAGTGATATTGAGTGGATTGGAGTGGAGTGGAGTGGAGTGGAGTGGAGTGGAGTGGAGTGGAGTGGAGTGGAGTGGGGTGAAGTGGAGTGGTGTGGAGTGGAGTGGAGTGGTGTGGAGTGGAGTGGAGTGGAGTGGAGTTGAGTGGACTGGAGTGGACTGGAGTGGAGTGGAGTGGAGTGGAGTGGAGTGGTATTAAGTGGAAAGGAGTAAAGTGGAGGGGCGTGGAGTGGAGTGGAGTGGAGTGGAGTGGGGTGAAGCGGAGTGGTGTGGAGTGGAGTTGAGTGGAGTGGACTGGAGTGGAGTGGGGTGGAGTGGAGTGGTATTAAGTGGAAAGGAGTGGAGTGGTGTTGAGTGGAGAGGAGTAAAGTGGAGTGGAGTGGACTGGAGTTGAGTGGAGTGGAGTAGAGTGGAGTGGATTGGAGTGGAGTGGGCTGAAGTAGAGTGGAGTGGAGTTGAGTGGAGTGGAGTGGAGTGGAGTGGAGTGATATTGAGTGGATTGGAGTGGAGTGGAGTGGAGTGGAGTGGAGTGGAGTGGAGTGGAGTGGAGTGGGGTGAAGTGGAGTGGTGTGGAGTGGAGTGGAATGGAGTGGACTGGAGTGGAGTGGGGTGGAGTAAAGTGGAGTGGGGTGGAGTAGAGTTGAGTGGAGTGGTATTAAGTGGAAAGGAGTGGAGTGGTGTTGAGTGGAGAGCAGTAAAGTGGAGTGGAGTGGACTGGAGTTGAGTGGAGTGGAGTTGAGTGGAGTGGAGTGGAGTGGAGTAGAGTGGAGTGGAGTGGATTGGGGTGAAGAAGAGTGGAGTGGAGTGGAGTGGAGTGATATTAAGTGGAAAGGAGTAAAGTGGAGGGGCGTGGAGTGGAGTGGAGTGGAGTGGAGTATAGTGCTGTTGAGTGGAGTGGAGTGGAGTGGAGTGGAGTGGAGCGAAGTGGATTGGAGTGGTATGGAGTAGAGTGGAGTGGAGTGGAGTGGAGTGGAGTGGAGTGGAGTGCAGTGCAGTGCAGTGAAGTGGAGTGGAGTGGAGTGGGGTGAAGTAGAGTGGAGTGGAGTGGACTGGAGTGGAGTGGGGGGGAGTAAAGAGGAGTGGGGTGGAGTAGAGTGGAGAGGAGTGGAGAGGAGTGGAGTGGAGTGGTATTAAGTGGAAAGGAGTGGAGTGATGTTGAGTGGAGAGGAGTAAAGTGGAGTGGAGTGGAGTGGAGTGGAGTGGAGAGGAGTGGAGTGGATTAGAGTGGAGTGGAGTGGAGTGGAGTGGGGTGGGATGAAGTAGAGTGGAGTGGAGTGGAGTGGAGTGGAGTGGAGTGGAGTGGAGTGGTATTAAGTGGAAAGGAGTAAAGTGGAGGGGCGTGGAGTGGAGTGGAGTGGAGTGGAGTGGAGTGGAGTGGAGTGGAGTGGAGTGGGGTGAAGTTGAGTGGTGTGGAGTGGAGTGGAGTGGAGTGGAGTGGACTGGAGTGGAGTGGGGTGGAGTAAAGTGGAGTGGGGTGGAGTAGAGTGGAGAGGAGTGGAGTGGAGTGGACTGGAGTGGTATTAAGTGGAAAGGAGTGGAGTGGGGTTGAGTGGAGAGGAGTAAAGTGGAGTGGACTGGACTGGAGTGGAGTGGAGTAGAGTGGAGTGGAGTGGAGTGGAGTGGGGTGAAGTAGTGTGGAGTGGAGTGGAGTGGAGTGGAGTGGAGTGGACTGGAGTGGAGTGGAGTGGAGTGGAGTATAGTGCTGTTGAGTGGAGTGGAGTGGAGTGGAGTGGAGTGGAGTGGAGTGCAGTGCAGTGCAGTGCAGTGCAGTGCAGTGGAGTGGAGTGGAGTGGAGTGGAGTGGAGTGGAGTGGAGTGGGGTGAAGTGGGGTGGAGTGGAGTGCAGTGGACTGGAGTGGATTGGGGTGGAGTAGAGTGGAGAGGAGTGGAGTGGAGTGGAGAGGAGTGGTATTAAGTGGAAAGGAGTGGAGGGGTGTTGAGTGGAGAGGAGTAAAGTGGAGTGGAGTGGACTGGAGTGGAGTGGAGTGGAGTTGAGTGGAGTGGACTGGAGTGGAAAGGAGTGGAGGGGCGTGGAGTGGAGTGGAGTGGAGTGGAGTGGAGTGGAGTGGAGTGGAGTGGAGTGGAGTGGGGTGAAGTTGAGTGGTGTGGAGTGGAGTGGAGTGGAGTGGAGTGGAGTGGACTGGAGTGGAGTGGGGTGGAGTAAAGTGGAGTGGGGTGGAGTAGAGTGGAGAGGAGTGGAGTGGAGTGGACTGGAGTGGTATTAAGTGGAAAGGAGTGGAGTGGGGTTGAGTGGAGAGGAGTAAAGTGGAGTGGACTGGACTGGAGTGGAGTGGAGTAGAGTGGAGTGGAGTGGAGTGGAGTGGGGTGAAGTAGTGTGGAGTGGAGTGGAGTGGAGTGGAGTGGAGTGGACTGGAGTGGAGTGGAGTGGAGTGGAGTATAGTGCTGTTGAGTGGAGTGGAGTGGAGTGGAGTGGAGTGGAGTGGAGTGGAGTGCAGTGCAGTGCAGTGCAGTGCAGTGCAGTGCAGTGGAGTGGAGTGGAGTGGAGTGGAGTGGAGTGGAGTGGAGTGGAGTGGGGTGAAGTGGGGTGGAGTGGAGTGCAGTGGACTGGAGTGGATTGGGGTGGAGTAGAGTGGAGAGGAGTGGAGTGGAGTGGAGAGGAGTGGTATTAAGTGGAAAGGAGTGGAGGGGTGTTGAGTGGAGAGGAGTAAAGTGGAGTGGAGTGGACTGGAGTGGAGTGGAGTGGAGTTGAGTGGAGTGGACTGGAGTGGAAAGGAGTGGAATGGTGTTGAGTGGAGACGAGTAAAGTGGAGTGGAGTGGAGTGGAGTGGAGTGGAGTGGAGTTGAGTTGAGTGGAGTGGAGTGGAGTGGAGTGGAGTGGAGTGGAGTGGAGTGCAGTGCAGTGCAGTGCAGTGCAGTGCAGTGCAGTGGAGTGGAGTGGAGTGGAGTGTGGTGAAGTAGAGTGGAGTGGAGTGGAGTGGAGTGGAGTGGAGTGGAGTGGAGTGGAGTGGAGTGGAGTGGGGTGAAGTGGGGTGGAGTGGAGTGCAGTGGACTGGAGTGGATTGGGGTGGAGTAGAGTGGAGAGGAGTGGAGTGGAGTGGAGTGGAGTGGTATTAAGTGGAAAGGAGTGGAGGGGTGTTGAGTGGAGAGGAGTAAAGTGGAGTGGAGTGGACTGGACTGGAGTGGAGTGGAGTGGAGTGGAGTGGAGTGGAGTGGAGTGGAGTAGAGTGGACTGGAGTGGAAAGGAGTGGAATGGTGTTGAGTGGAGACGAGTAAATTGGAGTGGAGTGGAGTGGACTGGAGTGGAGTGGAGTGGAGTGGAGTGGAGTGGAGTGGAGTGGAGTGGAGTGCAGTGGAGTGGAGTGGAGTGGTGTTGAGTGGAGAGGAGTGGAGTGGAGTGGAGTGGAGTGTTTTGGAGAGGAGTGGAGCGGAGTGGAGTGGAGTGGAGTGGAGTGCAGTGGAGTGCAGTGGAGTGCAGTGGAGTGCAGTGGAGTGCAGTGGAATGAAGTGGTGATGAGAACAGTGGTAAGGAGAGGAGAGGAGTTGAGTGGTGATGAGAAGTGTGGTAAGGAGTAGAGTACAGTGGAGTGGAGTGGAGTGGAGTGGAGTGGAGTGGAGTGGAGTGGAGTGGAGTGGAGTGGAGGGGAGTGGAGGGGAGTGGAGTGGAGTGGAGTGGAGTGGAGTGGAGTGGAGTGGAGTGGAGTGGAGTGGAGTGGAGTGAAGTGGTGATGAGAACAGTGGTTTTGAGAGGAGAGGAGTTGAGTGGTGATGAGAAGTGTGGAAAGGAGTGGAGTGAAGTGGAGTGGAGTGGAGTGGAGTGGAGTGGAATGGAGTGGAGTGCAGTGCCGTGCAGTGCAGTGCAGTGCAGTGCAGTGCAGTGCAGTGGAGTGGAGTGTTGATGAGATGAGTGGTGAGGAGTAGAGTGGAGTAGAGTAGAGTGGAGAGAAGTGGAGTGGAGTAGAGAGGAGTGGAGTGGAGTGGAGTGGAGTGGAGTGTTAATGAGGTGAGTGGTGAGGAGTGGTGTGGAGTGGAGTGGAGTGCAGTCGAGTGCAGTCGTGTGGATTAAAGTGGAGTGAATAAAAGTAGAGTGGATAAAAGTGGAGTGGATAAAATTTGAGTGGTGTAGAGTGGAGTGGAGTGGAGTGCAGTGGAGTGAAGTGCAGTGGAGTGGAGCTGTGCAATGTGGAGTGGAGTGGTATGGTGCGGAGATGAGTTCCAAGGAGTGGAGTGGAGTGGAGTTTAGTTTATTGGAGTGGAGTGGAGTGGAATGGAGTGGAATTAATTGGTGTAGAGTGGATAGCAGTGGAGTGCGGTGGAGTGGATTGCAGTGGTGATTAGTGGAGTGGAGTGGAGTGGAGTGGAGTGGAGTGGAGTGGAGTGGAGTGGAGTGGAGTGGAGTGGGGTGAAGTGGAGTGGTGTGGAGTGGAGTTGAGTGGAGTGGAGTGGAGTGGAGTGGAGTGGAGTGGGGTGGAGTAAAGTGGAGTGGGGTGGAGTAGAGTGGTGAGGAGTGGAGTGGAGTGGAGTGGAGTGGTATTAAGTGGAAAGGAGTGGAGTGGTGTTGAGTGGAGAGGAGTAAAGTGGAGTGGAGTGGAGAGGAGTGGAGTGGAGTGGAGTGGAGTGGAGTGGTATTAAGTGGAAAGGAGTAGAGTGATGTTGAGTGGAGAGGAGTAAAGTGGAGTGGAGTGGAGTGGAGTGGAGTAGAGTGGAGTGGAGTGGAGTGGAGTGGAGTGGAGTGGGATGAAGTAGAGTGGAGTGGTGTGGAGTGGAGTGGAGTGGAGTGGAGTTGAGTGGACTGGAGTGGACTGGAGTGGAGTGGAGTGAAGTGGAGTGGAGTGGAGTGGAGTGGTATTAAGTGGAAAGGAGTAAAGTGGAGGGGCGTGGAGTGGAGTGGAGTGGAGTGGAGTGGAGTGGAGTGGAGTGGAGTGGAGTGGGGTGAAGTGGAGTGGTGTGGAGTGGAGTTGAGTGGAGTGGACTGGAGTGGAGTGGGGTGGAGTAAAGTAGAGTGGGGTGGAGTAGAGTGGTGAGGAGTGGAGTGGAGTGGAGTGGAGTGGTATTAAGTGGAAAGGAGTGGAGTGGTGTTGAGTGGAGAGGAGTAAAGTGGAGTGGAGTGGACTGGAGTTGAGTGGAGTGGAGTAGAGTGGAGTGGATTGGAGTGGTGTGGGCTGAAGTAGAGTGGAGTGGAGTTGAGTGGAGTGGAGTGGAGTGGAGTGGAGTGGAGTGATATTGAGTGGATTGGAGTGGAGTGGAGTGGAGTGGAGTGGAGTGGAGTGGAGTGGAGTGGAGTGGAGTGGAGTGGAGTGGGGTGAAGTGGAGTGGTGTGGAGTGGAGTGGAGTGGAGTGGACTGGAGTGGAGTGGGGTGGAGTAAAGTGGAGTGGAGTGGTGTGGAGTGGAGTGGAGTGGAGTGGACTGGAGTGGAGTGGGGTGGAGTAAAGTGGAGTGGGGTGGAGTAGAGTGGAGTGGAGTGGTATTAAGTAGAAAGGAGTGGAGTGGTGTTGAGTGGAGTGGAGTGCAGTGCAGTGCAGTGCAGTGAAGTGGAGTGGAGTGGAGTGGGGTGAAGTAGAGTGGAGTGGAGTGGACTGGAGTGGAGTGGGGGGGAGTAAAGTGGAGTGGGGTGGAGTAGAGTGGAGAGGAGTGGAGAGGAGTGGAGTGGAGTGGTATTAAGTGGAAAGGAGTGGAGTGATGTTGAGTGGAGAGGAGTAAAGTGGAGTGGAGTGGAGTGGAGTGGAGTGGAGAGGAGTGGAGTGGATTAGAGTGGAGTGGAGTGGAGTGGAGTGGAGTGGAGTGGAGTGGAGTGGAGTGGAGTGGAGTGGAGTGGAGTGGAGAGGAGTGGAGTGGAGTGGAGTGGAGTGGAGTGGTATTAAGTGGAAAGGAGTGGAGGGGTGTTGAGTGGAGAGGAGTAAAGTGGAGTGGAGTGGACTGGAGTGGAGTGGCGTGGAGTGGAGTGGAGTGGACTGGAGTTGAAAGGAGTGGAGGGGTGTTGAGTGGAGAGGAGTAAAGTGGAGTGGAGTGGACTGGACTGGAGTGGAGTGGAGTGGAGTGGAGTGGAGTGGAGTGGAGTGGAGTGGAGTAGAGTGGACTGGAGTGGAAAGGAGTGGAATGGTGTTGAGTGGAGACGAGTAAAGTGGAGTGGAGTGGAGTGGACTGGAGTGGAGTGGAGTGGAGTGGAGTGGAGTGGAGTGGAGTGGAGTGGAGTGGAGTGGAGTGGAGTGGAGTGCAGTGGAGTGGAGTGGAGTGGTGTTGAGTGGAGAGGAGTGGAGTGGAGTGGAGTGGAGTGTTTTGGAGAGGAGTGGAGCGGAGTGGAGTGGAGTGGAGTGGAGTGCAGTGGAGTGCAGTGGAGTGCAGTGGAGTGCAGTGGAGTGCAGTGGAGTGCAGTGGAATGAAGTGGTGATGAGAACAGTGGTAAGGAGAGGAGAGGAGTTGAGTGGTGATGAGAAGTGTGGTAAGGAGTAGAGTACAGTGGAGTGGAGTGGAGTGGAGTGGAGTGGAGTGGAGTGGAGTGGAGTGGAGGGGAGTGGAGTGGAGTGGAGTGGAGTGGAGTGGAGTGGAGTGGAGTGGAGTGGAGTGGAGTGGAGTGAAGTAGTGATGAGAACAGTGGTTTTGAGAGGAGAGGAGTTGAGTGGTGATGAGAAGTGTGGAAAGGAGTGGAGTGAAGTGGAGTGGAGTGGAGTGGAGTGGAGTGGAATGGAGTGGAGTGCAGTGCCGTGCAGTGCAGTGCAGTGCAGTGCAGTGCAGTGGAGTGGAGTGTTGATGAGATGAGTGGTGAGGAGTAGAGTGGAGTAGAGTAGAGTGGAGAGAAGTGGAGTGGAGTAGAGAGGAGTGGAGTGGAGTGGAGTGGAGTGGAGTGTTAATGAGGTGAGTGGTGAGGAGTGGTGTGGAGTGGAGTGGAGTGCAGTCGAGTGCAGTCGTGTGGATTAAAGTGGAGTGAATAAAAGTAGAGTGGATAAAAGTGGAGTGGATAAAATTTGAGTGGTGTAGAGTGGAGTGGAGTGGAGTGCAGTGGAGTGAAGTGCAGTGGAGTGGAGCTGTGCAATGTGGAGTGGAGTGGTATGGTGCGGAGATGAGTTCCAAGGAGTGGAGTGGAGTGGAGTTTAGTTTATTGGAGTGGAGTGGAGTGGAATGGAGTGGAATTAATTGGTGTAGAGTGGATAGCAGTGGAGTGCGGTGGAGTGGATTGCAGTGGTGATTAGTGGAGTGGAGTGGAGTGGAGTGGAGTGGAGTGGAGTGGAGTGGAGTGGAGTGGAGTGGGGTGAAGTGGAGTGGTGTGGAGTGGAGTTGAGTGGAGTGGAGTGGAGTGGAGTGGAGTGGAGTGGAGTGGAGTGGAGTGGGGTGGAGTAAAGTGGAGTGGGGTGGAGTAGAGTGGTGAGGAGTGGAGTGGAGTGGAGTGGAGTGGTATTAAGTGGAAAGGAGTGGAGTGGTGTTGAGTGGAGAGGAGTAAAGTGGAGTGGAGTGGAGAGGAGTGGAGTGGAGTGGAGTGGAGTGGAGTGGTATTAAGTGGAAAGGAGTAGAGTGATGTTGAGTGGAGAGGAGTAAAGTGGAGTGGAGTGGAGTGGAGTGGAGTAGAGTGGAGTGGAGTGGAGTGGAGTGGAGTGGAGTGGAGTGGGATGAAGTAGAGTGGAGTGGTGTGGAGTGGAGTGGAGTGGAGTGGAGTTGAGTGGACTGGAGTGGACTGGAGTGGAGTGGAGTGAAGTGGAGTGGAGTGGAGTGGAGTGGTATTAAGTGGAAAGGAGTAAAGTGGAGGGGCGTGGAGTGGAGTGGAGTGGAGTGGAGTGGAGTGGAGTGGAGTGGAGTGGAGTGGGGTGAAGTGGAGTGGTGTGGAGTGGAGTTGAGTGGAGTGGACTGGAGTGGAGTGGGGTGGAGTAAAGTAGAGTGGGGTGGAGTAGAGTGGTGAGGAGTGGAGTGGAGTGGAGTGGAGTGGAGTGGTATTAAGTGGAAAGGAGTGGAGTGGTGTTGAGTGGAGAGGAGTAAAGTGGAGTGGAGTGGACTGGAGTTGAGTGGAGTGGAGTAGAGTGGAGTGGATTGGAGTGGTGTGGGCTGAAGTAGAGTGGAGTGGAGTTGAGTGGAGTGGAGTGGAGTGGAGTGGAGTGGAGTGGAGTGATATTGAGTGGATTGGAGTGGAGTGGAGTGGAGTGGAGTGGAGTGGAGTGGAGTGGAGTGGAGTGGAGTGGAGTGGAGTGGAGTGGAGTGGAGTGGAGTGGAGTGGGGTGAAGTGGAGTGGTGTGGAGTGGAGTGGAGTGGAGTGGACTGGAGTGGAGTGGGGTGGAGTAAAGTGGAGTGGGGTGGAGTAAAGTGGAGTGGAGTGGTATTAAGTAGAAAGGAGTGGAGTGGTGTTGAGTGGAGTGGAGTGCAGTGCAGTGCAGTGCAGTGAAGTGGAGTGGAGTGGAGTGGGGTGAAGTAGAGTGGAGTGGAGTGGACTGGAGTGGAGTGGGGGGGAGTAAAGTGGAGTGGGGTGGAGTAGAGTGGAGAGGAGTGGAGAGGAGTGGAGTGGAGTGGTATTAAGTGGAAAGGAGTGGAGTGATGTTGAGTGGAGAGGAGTAAAGTGGAGTGGAGTGGAGTGGAGTGGAGTGGAGAGGAGTGGAGTGGATTAGAGTGGAGTGGAGTGGAGTGGAGTGGAGTGGAGTGGAGTGGAGTGGAGTGGAGTGGAGTGGAGTGGGGTGAAGTGGGGTGGAGTGGACTGGAGTGGATTGGGGTGGAGTAGAGTGGAGAGGAGTGGAGTGGAGTGGAGAGGAGTGGAGTGGAGTGGAGTGGAGTGGTATTAAGTGGAAAGGAGTGGAGGGGTGTTGAGTGGAGAGGAGTAAAGTGGAGTGGAGTGGACTGGAGTGGAGTGGCGTGGAGTGGAGTGGAGTGGACTGGAGTTGAAAGGAGTGGAATGGTGTTGAGTGGAGACGAGTAAAGTGGAGTGGAGTGGAGTGGACTGGAGTGGAGTGGAGTGGAGTTGAGTTGAGTGGAGTGGAGTGGAGTGGAGTGGAGTGGAGTGGAGTGGAGTGGGGTGAAGTAGAGTGGAGTGGAGTGGAGTGGAGTGGAGTGGAGTGGTGTTGAGTGGAGTGGAGTGGAGTGGAGTGGAGTGGAGTGGAGTGGAGTGGAGTGGAGTGGAGTGGGGTGAAGTGGTGTGGAGTGGAGTGCAGTGGACTGGAGTGGATTGGGGTGGAGTAGAGTGGAGAGGAGTGGAGTGGAGTGGAGTGGAGTGGAGTGGTGTTGAGTGGAGTGGAGTGGATTGGAGTGGAGTGGAGTAGAGAGGAGTGGAGTGGAGTGGAGTGGAGTGGAGTGTAAATGAGGTGAGTGGTGAGGAGTGGAGGTGAGTGGAGTGGAGTGGAGTTGAGTGCAGTCGAGTGGATTAAAGTGGAGTGAATAAAAGTGGAGTGGATAAAAGTGGAGTGGATAAAATTTGAGTGGTGTAGAGTGGAGTGGAGTGGAGTGCAGTGGAGTGAAGTGCAGTGGAGTGGAGCTGTGCAATGTGGAGTGGAGTGGTATGGTGCGGAGATGAGTTCCAAGGAGTGGAGTGGAGTGGAGTTTAGTTTATTGGAGTGGAGTGGAGTGGAGTGGAATTAATTGGTGTAGAGTGGATAGCAGTGGAGTGCGGTGGAGTGGATTGCAGTGGTGATTTGTGGAGTGGAGTGGAGTGGAGTGGAGTGGAGTGGAGTGGAGTGGAGTGGAGTGGAGTGGAGTGGAGTGGAGTGGAGTGGAGTGGAGTGGAGTGGAGTGGAGTGGAGTGGAGTGGGGTGAAGTGGGGTGGAGTGGAGTGCAGAGGACTGGAATGGATTGGGGTGGAGTAGAGTGGAGAGGAGTGGAGTGGAGTGGAGTGGAGTGGAGTGGAGTGGTATTAAGTGGAAAGGAGTGGAGTGGTGTTGACTGGAGAGGAGTAAAGTGGAGTGGAGTGGAGTGGAGTGGAGTGGAGTGGAGTGGAGTGGAGTGGAGTGGAGTGGAGTGGAGTGGAGTGGAGTGGAGTGGAGTGGAGTGGAGAGGAGTAAAGTGGAGTGGAGTGGAGTGGAGTGGAGTGGAGTGGAGTGGAGTGGAGTGGAGTGGAGTGGAGTAGAGTGGAGTGGAGTGGAGTGCAGTGGAGTGGAGTGGAGTGCAGTGGAGTGGAGTGGTGTTGAGTGGAGAGGAGTGGAGTGGAGTGGAGTGGAGTGTTTTGGAGAGGAGTGGAGTGGAGTGGAGTGGAGTGGAGTGGAGTGGAGTGCAGTGGAGTGCAGTGGAGTGCAGTGGAGTGCAGTGCAATGAAGTGGTGATGAGAACAGTGGTAAGGAGAGGAGAGGAGTTGAGTGGTGATGAGAAGTGTGGTAAGGAGTAGAGTACAGTGGAGTGGAGTGGAGTGGAGTGGAGTGGAGTGGAGTGGAGTGGAGTGGAGTGGAGTGGAGTGGAGTGGAGTGGAGTGGAGTGGAGTGCAGTGGAGTGGAGTGGAGTGCAGTGGAGTGGAGTGGTGTTGAGTGGAGAGGAGTGGAGTGGAGTGGAGTGGAGTGTTTTGGAGAGGAGTGGAGTGGAGTGGAGTGGAGTGGAGTGGAGTGGAGTGCAGTGGAGTGCAGTGGAGTGCAGTGGAGTGCAGTGCAATGAAGTGGTGATGAGAACAGTGGTAAGGAGAGGAGAGGAGTTGAGTGGTGATGAGAAGTGTGGTAAGGAGTAGAGTACAGTGGAGTGGAGTGGAGTGGAGTGGAGTGGAGTGGAGTGGAGTGGAGTGGAGTGGAGTGGAGTGGAGTGGAGTGGAGTGGGGTGAAGTAGAGTGGAGTGGAGTGGAGTGGAGTGGAGTGCAGTGGAGTGGTGTTGAGTGGAGAGGAGTAAAGTGGAGTGGAGTGGAGTGGAGTGGAGTGGAGTGGAGTGGAGTGGAGTGGAGTGGAGTGGAGTGGAGTGGAGTGGAGTGGAGTAGAGTGGAATGGAGTGAAGTGCAGTGGAGTGGAGTGGTGTTGAGTGGAGAGGAGTGGAGTGGAGTGGAGTGGAGTGTTTTGGAGAGGAGTGGAGTGGAGTGGAGTGGAGTGGAGTGGAGTGGAGTGGAGTGCAGTGGAGTGCAGTGGAGTGCAGTGGAGTGCAGTGCAATGAAGTGGTGATGAGAACAGTGGTAAGGAGAGGAGAGGAGTTGAGTGGTGATGAGAAGTGTGGTAAGGAGTAGAGTACAGTGGAGTGGAGTGGAGTGGAGTGGAGTGGAGTGGGGTGAAGTGGGGTGGAGTGGAGTGCAGAGGACTGGAGTGGATTGGGGTGGAGTAGAGTGGAGAGGAGTGGAGTGGAGTGGAGTGGAGTGGAGTGGAGTGGAGTGGTATTAAGTGGAAAGGAGTGGAGTGGTGTTGACTGGAGAGGAGTAAAGTGGAGTGGAGTGGAGTGGAGTGGAGTGGAGTGGAGTGGAGTGGAGTGGAGTGGAGTGGAGTGGAGTTGAGTGGAGTAGAGTGGAGTGGAGTGGAGTGAAGTGGAGTGGAGTGGAGTGGGGTGAAGTAGAGTGGAGTGGAGTGGAGTGGAGTGGAGTGCAGTGGAGTGGTGTTGAGTGGAGAGGAGTAAAGTGGAGTGGAGTGGAGTGGAGTGGAGTGGAGTGGAGTGGAGTGGAGTGGAGTGGAGTGGAGTGGAGTGGAGTGGAGTGGAGTGGAGTAGAGTGGAGTGGAGTGGAGTGCAGTGGAGTGGAGTGGAGTGCAGTGGAGTGGAGTGGTGTTGAGTGGAGAGGAGTGGAGTGGAGTGGAGTGGAGTGTTTTGGAGAGGAGTGGAGTGGAGTGGAGTGGAGTGGAGTGGAGTGCAGTGGAGTGCAGTGGAGTGCAGTGGAGTGCAGTGCAATGAAGTGGTGATGAGAACAGTGGTAAGGAGAGGAGAGGAGTTGAGTGGTGATGAGAAGTGTGGTAAGGAGTAGAGTACAGTGGAGTGGAGTGGAGTGGAGTGGAGTGGAGTGGAGTGGAGTGGAGTGGAGTGGAGTGGAGTGGAGTGGAGTGGAGTGGAGTGGAGTGGAGTGGAGTGGAGAGGAGTAAAGTGGAGGGTAGTGGAGTGGAGTGGAGTGGAGTGGAGTGGAGTGGAGTGGAGTGCAGTGGAGTGCAGTGGAGTGCAGTGGAGTGCAGTGGAGTGCAGTGGAGTGCAGTGGAGTGCAGTGGAATGAAGTGGTGATGAGAACAGTGGTTTTGAGAGGAGAGGAGTTGAGTGGTGATGAGAAGTGTGGAAAGGAGTGGAGTGAAGTGGAGTGGAGTGGAGTGGAGTGGAGTGGAGTGGAGTGGAGTGGAGTGGAGTGGAGTGGAATGGAGTGCAGTGCAGTGCAGTGCAGTGCAGTGGAGTGGAGTGTTGATGAGATGAGTGGTGAGGAGTAGAGTGGAGTAGAGTAGAGTGGAGAGAAGTGGAGTGGAGTAGAGAGGAGTGGAGTGGAGTGGGGTGGAGTGGAGTGGAGTGTAAATGAGGTGAGTGGTGAGGAGTGGAGGTGAGTGGAGTGGAGTGGAGTGGAGTGCAGTCGAGTGGATTAAAGTGGAGTGAATAAAAGTGGAGTGGATAAAAGTGGAGTGGATAAAATTTGAGTGGTGTAGAGTGGAGTGGAGTGGAGTGCAGTGGAGTGAAGTGCAGTGGAGTGGAGCTGTGCAATGTGGAGTGGAGTGGTATGGTGCGGAGATGAGTTCCAAGGAGTGGAGTGGAGTGGAGTTTAGTTTATTGGAGTGGAGTGGAGTGGAGTGGAATTAATTGGTGTAGAGTGGATAGCAGTGGAGTGCGGTGGAGTGGATTGCAGTGGTGATTTGTGGAGTGGAGTGGAGTGGAGTGGAGTGGAGTGGGGTGAAGTAGAGTGGAGTTGAGTGGAGTGGAGTGGAGTGGAGTGGAGTGGAGTGGAGTGGAGTGGAGTGGAGTGGAGTGGAGTGGAGTGGGGTGGAGTGGAGTGGAGTGGTATTAAGTGGAAAGGAGTAGAGTGATGTTGAGTGGAGAGGAGTAAAGTGGAGTGGAGTGGAGTGGAGTGGAGTGGAGTGGTATTAAGTGGAAAGGAGTAGAGTGATGTTGAGTGGAGAGGAGTAAAGTGGAGTGGAGTGGAGTGGAGTGGAGTGGAGTTGAGTGGAGTTGAGTGGAGTAGAGTGGAGTGGAGTGGAGTGGAGTAGAGTGGAGTGGAGTGGAGTGGAGTGGAGTGGAGTGGGATGAAGTAGAGTGGAGTGGTGTGGAGTGGAGTGGAGTGGAGTGGAGTTGAGTGGACTGGAGTGGACTGGAGTGGAGTGGAGTGGAGTGGATTGGAGTGGTATTAAGTGGAAAGGAGTAAAGTGGAGGGGCGTGGAGTGGAGTGGAGTGGAGTGGAGTGGGGTGAAGTGGAGTGGTGTGGAGTGGAGTTGAGTGGAGTGGACTGGAGTGGAGTGGGGTGGAGTGGAGTGGTATTAAGTGGAAAGGAGTGGAGTGGTGTTGAGTGGAGAGGAGTAAAGTGGAGTGGAGTGGACTGGAGTTGAGTGGAGTGGAGTAGAGTGGAGTGGATTGGAGTGGAGTGGGCTGAAGTAGAGTGGAGTGGAGTTGAGTGGAGTGGAGTGGAGTGGAGTGGAGTGGAGTGATATTGAGTGGATTGGAGTGGAGTGGAGTGGAGTGGAGTGGAGTGGAGTGGAGTGGAGTGGAGTGGAGTGGGGTGAAGTGGAGTGGTGTGGAGTGGAGTGGAGTGGTGTGGAGTGGAGTGGAGTGGAGTGGAGTTGAGTGGACTGGAGTGGAGTGGAGTGGAGTGGAGTGGAGTGGTATTAAGTGGAAAGGAGTAAAGTGGAGGGGCGTGGAGTGGAGTGGAGTGGAGTGGAGTGGGGTGAAGTGGAGTGGTGTGGAGTGGAGTTGAGTGGAGTGGACTGGAGTGGAGTGGGGTGGAGTGGAGTGGTATTAAGTGGAAAGGAGTGGAGTGGTGTTGAGTGGAGAGGAGTAAAGTGGAGTGGAGTGGACTGGAGTTGAGTGGAGTGGAGTAGAGTGGAGTGGATTGGAGTGGAGTGGGCTGAAGTAGAGTGGAGTGGAGTTGAGTGGAGTGGAGTGGAGTGGAGTGGAGTGATATTGAGTGGATTGGAGTGGAGTGGAGTGGAGTGGAGTGGAGTGGAGTGGAGTGGAGTGGAGTGGAGTGGAGTGGAGTGGGGTGAAGTGGAGTGGTGTGGAGTGGAGTGGAATGGAGTGGACTGGAGTGGAGTGGGGTGGAGTAAAGTGGAGTGGGGTGGAGTAGAGTTGAGTGGAGTGGTATTAAGTGGAAAGGAGTGGAGTGGTGTTGAGTGGAGAGGAGTAAAGTGGAGTGGAGTGGACTGGAGTTGAGTGGAGTGGAGTGGAGTGGAGTGGAGTGGAGTGGAGTGGAGTAGAGTGGAGTGGAGTGGATTGGGGTGAAGTAGAGTGGAGTGGAGTGGAGTGGAGTGGAGTGGAGTGGAGTGGAGCGAAGTGGATTGGAGTGGTATGGAGTAGAGTGGAGTGGAGTGGAGTGGAGTGGAGTGGAGTGGAGTGGAGTGCAGTGCAGTGCAGTGAAGTGGAGTGGAGTGGAGTGGGGTGAAGTAGAGTGGAGTGGAGTGGACTGGAGTGGAGTGGAGTGGAGTAAAGTAGAGTGGGGTGGAGTAGAGTGGAGAGGAGTGGAGTGGAGTGGAGTGGAGTGGTATTAAGTGGAAAGGAGTAGAGTGATGTTGAGTGGAGAGGAGTAAAGTGGAGTGGAGTGGAGTGGAGTGGAGTGGAGTTGAGTGGAGTAGAGTGGAGTGGAGTGGAGTGGAGTGGAGTGGAGTAGAGTGGAGTGGAGTGGAGTGGAGTGGGATGAAGTAGAGTGGAGTGGTGTGGAGTGGAGTGGAGTGGAGTGGAGTTGAGTGGACTGGAGTGGACTGGAGTGGAGTGGAGTGGAGTGGAGTGGAGTGGAGTGGTATTAAGTGGAAAGGAGTAAAGTGGAGGGGCGTGGAGTGGAGTGGAGTGGAGTGGAGTGGAGTGGGGTGAAGTGG
Source organism: Oreortyx pictus (assembly GCA_036925125.1). Taxonomy (NCBI): domain Eukaryota; kingdom Metazoa; phylum Chordata; class Aves; order Galliformes; family Odontophoridae; genus Oreortyx; species Oreortyx pictus. The sequence goes on along the minus strand of JAUPFR010000020.1, from coordinate 751,181 downwards.
AGTGGTGTGGAGTGGAGTTGAGTGGAGTGGACTGGAGTGGAGTGGGGTGGAGTGGAGTGGTATTAAGTGGAAAGGAGTGGAGTGGTGTTGAGTGGAGAGGAGTAAAGTGGAGTGGAGTGGACTGGAGTTGAGTGGAGTGGAGTAGAGTGGAGTGGATTGGAGTGGAGTGGGCTGAAGTAGAGTGGAGTGGAGTTGAGTGGAGTGGAGTGGAGTGGAGTGGAGTGATATTGAGTGGATTGGAGTGGAGTGGAGTGGAGTGGAGTGGAGTGGAGTGGAGTGGAGTGGAGTGGAGTGGAGTGGAGTGGGGTGAAGTGGATTGGTGTGGAGTGGAGTGGAGTGGTGTGGAGTGGAGTGGAGTGGAGTGGAGTTGAGTGGACTGGAGTGGACTGGAGTGGAGTGGAGTGGAGTGGAGTGGAGTGGAGTGGTATTAAGTGGAAAGGAGTAAAGTGGAGGGGCGTGGAGTGGAGTGGAGTGGAGTGGAGTGGGGTGGAGTGGAGTGGTATTAAGTGGAAAGGAGTGGAGTGGTGTTGAGTGGAGAGGAGTAAAGTGGAGTGGAGTGGACTGGAGTTGAGTGGAGTGGAGTAGAGTGGAGTGGATTGGAGTGGAGTGGGCTGAAGTAGAGTGGAGTGGAGTTGAGTGGAGTGGAGTGGAGTGGAGTGGAGTGATATTGAGTGGATTGGAGTGGAGTGGAGTGGAGTGGAGTGGAGTGGAGTGGAGTGGAGTGGAGTGGAGTGGAGTGGAGTGGAGTGGGGTGAAGTGGAGTGGTGTGGAGTGGAGTGGAGTGGTGTGGAGTGGAGTGGAGTGGAGTGGAGTTGAGTGGACTGGAGTGGACTGGAGTGGAGTGGAGTGGAGTGGAGTGGAGTGGTATTAAGTGGAAAGGAGTAAAGTGGAGGGGCGTGGAGTGGAGTGGAGTGGAGTGGAGTGGGGTGAAGTGGAGTGGTGTGGAGTGGAGTTGAGTGGAGTGGACTGGAGTGGAGTGGGGTGGAGTGGAGTGGTATTAAGTGGAAAGGAGTGGAGTGGTGTTGAGTGGAGAGGAGTAAAGTGGAGTGGAGTGGACTGGAGTTGAGTGGAGTGGAGTAGAGTGGAGTGGATTGGAGTGGAGTGGGCTGAAGTAGAGTGGAGTGGAGTTGAGTGGAGTGGAGTGGAGTGGAGTGGAGTGATATTGAGTGGATTGGAGTGGAGTGGAGTGGAGTGGAGTGGAGTGGAGTGGAGTGGAGTGGAGTGGAGTGGAGTGGAGTGGGGTGAAGTGGAGTGGTGTGGAGTGGAGTGGAATGGAGTGGACTGGAGTGGAGTGGGGTGGAGTAAAGTGGAGTGGGGTGGAGTAGAGTTGAGTGGAGTGGTATTAAGTGGAAAGGAGTGGAGTGGTGTTGAGTGGAGAGGAGTAAAGTGGAGTGGAGTGGACTGGAGTTGAGTGGAGTGGAGTGGAGTGGAGTGGAGTGGAGTAGAGTGGAGTGGAGTGGATTGGGGTGAAGTAGAGTGGAGTGGAGTGGAGTGGAGTGATATTAAGTGGAAAGGAGTAAAGTGGAGGGGCGTGGAGTGGAGTGGAGTGGAGTGGAGTATAGTGCTGTTGAGTGGAGTGGAGTGGAGTGGAGTGGAGTGGAGTGGAGCGAAGTGGATTGGAGTGGTATGGAGTAGAGTGGAGTGGAGTGGAGTGGAGTGGAGTGGAGTGGAGTGGAGTGGAGTGGAGTGGAGTGGAGTGCAGTGCAGTGCAGTGAAGTGGAGTGGAGTGGAGTGGGGTGAAGTAGAGTGGAGTGGAGTGGACTGGAGTGGAGTGGGGGGGAGTAAAGAGGAGTGGGGTGGAGTAGAGTGGAGAGGAGTGGAGAGGAGTGGAGCGGAGTGGTATTAAGTGGAAAGGAGTGGAGTGATGTTGAGTGGAGAGGAGTAAAGTGGAGTGGAGTGGAGTGGAGTGGAGTGGAGTGGAGTGGAGTGGAGTGGAGTGGAGTGGAGTGGAGAGGAGTGGAGTGGATTAGAGTGGAGTGGAGTGGAGTGGAGTGGAGTGGAGTGGAGTGGACTGGAGTGGAGTGGGGTGGAGTAAAGTGGAGTGGGGTGGAGTAGAGTGGAGAGGAGTGGAGTGGAGTGGAGTGGAGTGGTATTAAGTGGAAAGGAGTGGAGTGGGGTTGAGTGGAGAGGAGTAAAGTGGAGTGGACTGGACTGGAGTGGAGTGGAGTAGAGTGGAGTGGAGTGGAGTGGAGTGGGGTGAAGTAGTGTGGAGTGGAGTGGAGTGGAGTGGAGTGGAGTGGACTGGAGTGGAGTGGAGTGGAGTGGAGTATAGTGCTGTTGAGTGGAGTGGAGTGGAGTGGAGTGGAGTGGAGTGGAGTGGAGTGGAGTGGAGTGGAGTGCAGTGCAGTGCAGTGCAGTGGAGTGGAGTGGAGTGGAGTGGACTGGAGTGGAGTGGAGTGGAGTGGAGTGGGGTGAAGTGGGGTGGAGTGGAGTGCAGTGGACTGGAGTGGATTGGGGTGGAGTAGAGTGGAGACGAGTGGAGTGGAGTGGAGAGGAGCGGTATTAAGTGGAAAGGAGTGGAGGGGTGTTGAGTGGAGAGGAGTAAAGTGGAGTGGAGTGGACTGGAGTGGAGTGGAGTGGAGTTGAGTGGAGTGGACTGGAGTGGAAAGGAGTGGAATGGTGTTGAGTGGAGACGAGTAAAGTGGAGTGGAGTGGAGTGGAGTGGAGTGGAGTTGAGTTGAGTGGAGTGGAGTGGAGTGGAGTGGAGTGCAGTGCAGTGCAGTGCAGTGCAGTGCAGTGCAGTGGAGTGGAGTGGAGTGGAGTGTGGTGAAGTAGAGTGGAGTGGAGTGGAGTGGAGTGGAGTGGAGTGGAGTGGAGTGGAGTGGAGTGGAGTGGAGTGGAGTGGGGTGAAGTGGGGTGGAGTGGAGTGCAGTGGACTGGAGTGGATTGGGGTGGAGTAGAGTGGAGAGGAGTGGAGTGGAGTGGAGTGGAGTGGTATTAAGTGGAAAGGAGTGGAGGGGTGTTGAGTGGAGAGGAGTAAAGTGGAGTGGAGTGGACTGGACTGGAGTGGAGTGGAGTGGAGTGGAGTGGAGTGGAGTGGAGTGGAGTGGAGTGGAGTGGAATGGTGTTGAGTGGAGACGAGTAAAGTGGAGTGGAGTGGAGTGGAGTGGAGTGGAGTGGAGTGGAGTGGAGTGGAGTGGAGTGGAGTGGAGTGGAGTGGAGTGGAGTGGAGTGGAGTGGAGTGGAGTTGAGTGGAGTGCAGTGGAGTGGAGTGGAGTGGTGTTGAGTGGAGAGGAGTGGAGTGGAGTGGAGTGGAGTGTTTTGGAGAGGAGTGGAGCGGAGCGGAGTGGAGTGGAGTGGAGTGCAGTGGAGTGTAGTGGAGTGCAGTGGAGTGCAGTGGAGTGCAGAGGAGTGCAGTGGAATGAAGTGGTGATGAGAACAGTGGTAAGGAGAGGAGAGGAGTTGAGTGGGGATGAGAAGTGTGGTAAGGAGTAGAGTACAGTGGAGTGGAGTGGAGTGGAGTGGAGTGTAGTGGAGTGGAGTGGAGTGGAGGGGAGTGGAGTGGAGTGGAGTGGAGTGGAGTGGAGTGGAGTGGAGTGGAGTGGAGTGGAGTGGAGTGGAGTGGAGTGGAGTGAAGTGGTGATGAGAACAGTGGTTTTGAGAGGAGAGGAGTTGAGTGGTGATGAGAAGTGTGGAAAGGAGTGGAGTGAAGTGGAGTGGAGTGGAGTGGAGTGGAGTGGAATGGAGTGGAGTGCAGTGCCGTGCAGTGCAGTGCAGTGCAGTGCAGTGCAGTGGAGTGGAGTGTTGATGAGATGAGTGGTGAGGAGTAGAGTGGAGTAGAGTAGAGTGGAGAGAAGTGGAGTGGAGTAGAGAGGAGTGGAGTGGAGTGGAGTGGAGTGGAGTGTTAATGAGGTGAGTGGTGAGGAGTGGTGTGGAGTGGAGTGGAGTGGAGTGGAGTGGAGTGGAGTGCAGTCGAGTGCAGTCGAGTGGATTAAAGTGGAGTGAATAAAAGTAGAGTGGATAAAAGTGGAGTGGATAAAATTTGAGTGGTGTAGAGTGGAGTGGAGTGGAGTGCAGTGGAGTGAAGTGCAGTGGAGTGGAGCTGTGCAATGTGGAGTGGAGTGGTATGGTGCGGAGATGAGTTCCAAGGAGTGGAGTGGAGTGGAGTTTAGTTTATTGGAGTGGAGTGGAGTGGAATGGAGTGGAATTAATTGGTGTAGAGTGGATAGCAGTGGAGTGCGGTGGAGTGGATTGCAGTGGTGATTAGTGGAGTGGAGTGGAGTGGAGTGGAGTGGAGTGGAGTGGAGTGGAGTGGAGTGGAGTGGAGTGGAGTGGAGTGGAGTGGTGTGGTGTGGAGTGGAGTGGAGTGCAGTGGAATGAAGTGAAGTGGTGGCGAGCTGTGCGGTGTGGAGTGGAGTGGTATGGTGCGGAGATAAATTCCGAGGAGTGGAGTGGAGTGGAATTTAGTTTATTGGAGTGGAGTGCAGTGGAGTGGAATTAATTGGTGTAGAGGGGATTGCAGTGGAGTGCAGTGGAGTGGATAGCAGTGGTGATTAATGGAGTGGAGTGGAGTGGAGTGGAGTGGAGTGGAGTGGAGTGGAGTGGAGTGGAGTGCAGTGAAGTGGAGTGGAGTGGAGTAGAGTGGAGTGAAGTGGTGTGTTGTGGATTGGAGTTGAGTGAGAGGAGTGGAATGGAGAGGAGAGGAGTGGAGTGGAGTGGAGTGGAGTGGAGTGGAGTGGAGTGGAGTGGAGTGGAGTGGAGTGGAGTGGGGTGAAGTAGAGTGGAGTGGAGTGGAGTGGAGTGGAGTGGAGTGGTGTTGAGTGGAGAGGAGTAAAGTGGAGTGGAGTGGAGTGGAGTGGAGTGGAGTGGAGTGGAGTGGAGTGGAGTGCAGTGGAGTGGAGTGGAGTGGTGTTGAGTGGAGAGGAGTGGAGTGGAGTGGAGTGGAGTGTTTTGGAGAGGAGTGGAGTGGAGTGCAGTGGAGTGCAGTGGAGTGCAGTGGAGTGCAGTGGAGTGCAGTGGAGTGAAGTTGTGATGAGAACAGTGGTAAGGAGAGGAGAGGAGTTGAGTGGTGATGAGAAGTGTGGTAAGGAGTAGAGTACAGTGGAGTGGAGTGGAGTAAAGTGGAGTGGAGTGGAGTGGAGTGGAGTGGAGTGGAGTGGAGTATAGTGCTGTTGAGTGGAGTGGAGTGGAGTGGAGTGGAGTGGAGCGGAGTGGATTGGAGTGGTATGGAGTAGAGTGGAGTGGAGTAGAGTGGAGTGGAGTGCAGTGCAGTGCAGTGCAGTGCAGTGGAGTGGAGTGGAGTGGAGTGGAGTGGGGTGAAGTAGAGTGGAGTTGAGTGGAGTGGAGTGGAGTGGAGTGGAGTGGAGTGGAGTGGAGTGGAGTGGGGTGAAGTGGGGTGGAGTGGAGTGCAGAGGACTGGAGTGGATTGGGGTGGAGTAGAGTGGAGAGGAGTGGAGTGGAGTGGAGTGGAGTGGAGTGGAGTGGTATTAAGTGTAAAGGAGTGGAGTGGTGTTGAGTGGAGAGGAGTAAAGTGGAGTGGAGTGGAGTGGAGTGGAGTGGAGTGGAGTGGAGTGGAGTTGAGTGGAGTGGACTGGAGTGGAGTAGAGTGGAGTGGAGTGGAGTGAAGTGGAGTGGAGTGGAGTGGGGTGAAGTAGAGTGGAGTGGAGTGGAGTGGAGTGGAGTGCAGTGGAGTGGTGTTGAGTGGAGAGGAGTAAAGTGGAGTGGAGTGGAGTGGAGTGGAGTGGAGTGGAGTGGAGTGGAGTGGAGTGGAGTGGAGTGGAGTAGAGTGGAGTGGAGTGGAGTGGAGTGGAGTGGAGTGGAATGGAGTGGAGTGGAGTGGAGTGGAGTGCAGTGGAGTGGAGTGGTGTTGAGTGGAGAGGAGTGGAGTGGAGTGGAGTGGAGTGTTTTGGAGAGGAGTGGAGTGGAGTGGAGTGGAGTGGAGTGGAGTGGAGTGGAGTGGAGTGGAGTGGAGTGGAGAGGAGTAAAGTGGAGGGTAGTGGAGTGGAGTGGAGTGGAGTGGAGTGGAGTGGAGTGGAGTGGAGTAGAGTGGAGTGGAATGGAGTGGAGTGGAGTGGAGTGGAGTGCAGTGGAGTGGAGTGGTGTTGAGTGGAGAGGAGTGGAGTGGAGTGGAGTGGAGTGTTTTGGAGAGGAGTGGAGTGGAGTGGAGTGGAGTGGAGTGGAGTGGAGTGGAGTGGAGTGGAGTGGAGTGGAGTGGAGTGGAGTGGAGTGGAGTGGAGAGGAGTAAAGTGGAGGGTAGTGGAGTGGAGTGGAGTGGAGTGGAGTGGAGTGGAGTGGAGTGGAGTGGAGTGGAGTGCAGTGGAGTGCAGTGGAGTGCAGTGGAGTGCAGTGGAATGAAGTGGTGATGAGAACAGTGGTTTTGAGAGGAGAGGAGTTGAGTGGTGATGAGAAGTGTGGAAAGGAGTGGAGTGAAGTGGAGTGGAGTGGAGTGGAGTGGAGTGGAGTGGAGTGGAGTGGAGTGGAGTGGAATGGAGTGCAGTGCAGTGCAGTGCAGTGCAGTGGAGTGGAGTGTTGATGAGATGAGTGGTGAGGAGTAGAGTGGAGTAGAGTAGAGTGGAGAGAAGTGGAGTGGAGTAGAGAGGAGTGGAGTGGAGTGGAGTGGAGTGGAGTGGAGTGTAAATGAGGTGAGTGGTGAGGAGTGGAGGTGAGTGGAGTGGAGTGGAGTGGAGTGCAGTCGAGTGGATTAAAGTGGAGTGAATAAAAGTGGAGTGGATAAAAGTGGAGTGGATAAAATTTGAGTGGTGTAGAGTGGAGTGGAGTGGAGTGCAGTGGAGTGAAGTGAGGTGGAGTGGAGCTGTGCAATGTGGAGTGGAGTGGTATGGTGCGGAGATGAGTTCCAAGGAGTGGAGTGGAGTGGAGTTTAGTTTATTGGAGTGGAGTGGAGTGGAGTGGAATTAATTGGTGTAGAGTGGATAGCAGTGGAGTGCGGTGGAGTGGATTGCAGTGGTGATTTGTGGAGTGGAGTGGAGTGGAGTGGTATTAAGTGGAAAGGAGTGGTGTGGTGTTGACTGGAGAGGAGTAAAGTGGAGTGGAGTGGAGTGGAGTGGAGTGGAGTGGAGTGGAGTGGAGTGGAGTGGAGTTGAGTGGAGTGGACTGGAGTGGAGTAGAGTGGAGTGAAGTGGAGTGGAGTGGAGTGGGGTGAAGTAGAGTGGAGTGGAGTGGAGTGGAGTGGAGTGCAGTGGAGTGGTGTTGAGTGGAGAGGAGTAAAGTGGAGTGGAGTGGAGTGGAGTGGAGTGGAGTGGAGTGGAGTGGAGTGGAGTGGAGTGGAGTGGAGTGGAGTGGAGTAGAGTGGAGTGGAGTGGAGTGCAGTGGAGTGCAGTGGAGTGCAGTGGAGTGGAGTGGTGTTGAGTGGAGAGGAGTGGAGTGGAGTGGAGTGGAGTGTTTTGGAGAGGAGTGGAGTGGAGTGGAGTGGAGTGGAGTGGAGTGGAGTGGAGTGGAGTGGAGTGGAGAGGAGTAAAGTGGAGTGGAGTGGAGTGGAGTGGTGTTGAGTGGAGAGGAGTGGAGTGGAGTGGAGTGGAGTGTTTTGGAGAGGAGTGGAGTGGAGTGGAGTGGAGTGCAGTCGAGTGGATTAAAGTGGAGTGAATAAAAGTGGAGTGGATAAAAGTGGAGTGGATAAAATTTGAGTGGTGTAGAGTGGAGTGGAGTGGAGTGCAGTGGAGTGAAGTGCAGTGGAGTGGAGCTGTGCAATGTGGAATGGAGTGGTATGGTGCGGAGATGAGTTCCAAGGAGTGGAGTGGAGTGGAGTTTAGTTTATTGGAGTGGAGTGGAGTGGAGTGGAATTAATTGGTGTAGAGTGGATAGCAGTGGAGTGCGGTGGAGTGGATTGCAGTGGTGATTTGTGGAGTGGAGTGGAGTGGAGTGGAGTGGAGTGGAGTGGAGTGGGGTGAAGTAGAGTGGAGTGGAGTGGAGTGGAGTGGAGTGGAGTGGAGTGGAGTGGAGTGGAGTGGAGTGGAGTGGAGTGGGGTGAAGTGGGGTGGAGTGGACTGGAGTGGATTGGGGTGGATTGGGGTGGAGTAGAGTGGAGAGGAGTGGAGTGGAGTGGAGTGGAGTGGAGTGGAGTGGAGTGGTATTAAGTGGAAAGGAGTGGAGTGGTGTTGAGTGGAGAGGAGTAAAGTGGAGTGGAGTGGAGTGGAGTGGAGTGGAGTGGAGTGGAGTGGAGTGCAGTCGAGTGGATTAAAGTGGAGTGAATAAAAGTGGAGTGGATAAAAGTGGAGTGGATAAAATTTGAGTGGTGTAGAGTGGAGTGGAGTGGAGTGCAGTGGAGTGAAGTGCAGTGGAGTGGAGCTGTGCAATGTGGAGTGGAGTGGTATGGTGCGGAGATGAGTTCCAAGGAGTGGAGTGGAGTGGAGTTTAGTTTATTGGAGTGGAGTGGAGTGGAGTGGAATTAATTGGTGTAGAGTGGATAGCAGTGGAGTGCGGTGGAGTGGATTGCAGTGGTGATTTGTGGAGTGGAGTGGAGTGGAGTGGAGTGGAGTGGAGTGGGGTGAAGTAGAGTGGAGTGGAGTGGAGTGGAGTGGAGTGGAGTGGAGTGGAGTGGAGTGGAGTGGAGTGGAGTGGAGTGGAGTGGAGTGGGGTGAAGTAGAGTGGAGTTGAGTGGAGTGGAGTGGAGTGGAGTGGAGTGGAGTGGAGTGGAGTGGAGTGGAGTGGGGTGAAGTGGGGTGGAGTGGAGTGCAGAGGACTGGAGTGGATTGGGGTGGAGTAGAGTGGAGAGGAGTGGAGTGGAGTGGAGTGGAGTGGAGTGGAGTGGAGTGGAGTGGAGTGGTATTAAGTGGAAAGGAGTGAAGTGGTGTTGAGTGGAGAGGAGTAAAGTGGAGTGGAGTGGAGTGGAGTGGAGTGGAGTGGAGTGGAGTGGAGTGGAGTGGAGTGGAGTGGAGTGGAGTGGAGTGGACTGGAGTGGAGTAGAGTGGAGTGGAGTGGAGTGAAGTGGAGTGGAGTGGAGTGGGGTGAAGTAGAGTGGAGTGGAGTGGAGTGGAGTGGAGTGGAGTGCAGTGGAGTGGTGTTGAGTGGAGAGGAGTAAAGTGGAGTGGAGTGGAGTGGAGTGGAGTGGAGTGGAGTGGAGTGGAGTGGAGTAGAGTGGAGTGGAGTGGAGTGGAGTGGAGTGGAGTGGAGTGGAGTGGAGTGCAGTGGAGTGGAGTGGTGTTGAGTGGAGAGGAGTGGAGTGGAGTGGAGTGGAGTGTTTTGGAGAGGAGTGGAGTGGAGTGGAGTGCAGTGGAGTGCAGTGGAGTGCAGTGCAATGAAGTGGTGATGAGAACAGTGGTAAGGAGAGGAGAGGAGTTGAGTGGTGATGAGAAGTGTGGTAAGGAGTAGAGTACAGTGGAGTGGAGTGGAGTGGAGTGGAGTGGAGTGGAGTGGAGTGGAGTGGGGTGAAGTAGAGTGGAGTGGAGTGGAGTGGAGTGGAGTGGAGTGGTGTTGAGTGGAGAGGAGTAAAGTGGAGTGGAGTGGAGTGGAGTGGAGTGGAGTGGAGTGGAGTGGAGTGGAGTGGAGTGCAGTGGAGTGGAGTGGAGTGGTGTTGAGTGGAGAGGAGTGGAGTGGAGTGGAGTGGAGTGTTTTGGAGAGGAGTGGAGTGGAGTGGAGTGGAGTGCAGTGCAGTGCAGTGGAGTGCAGTGGAGTGCAGTGGAGTGAAGTGGTGATGAGAACAGTGGTAAGGAGAGGAGAGGAGTTGAGTGGTGATGAGAAGTGTGGTAAGGAGTAGAGTACAGTGGAGTGGAGTGGAGTAAAGTGGAGTGGAGTGGAGTGGAGTGGAGTGGAGTGATATTAAGTGGAAAGGAGTAAAGTGGAGGGGCGTGGAGTGGAGTGGAGTGGAGTGGAGTGGAGTATAGTGCTGTTGAGTGGAGTGGAGTGGAGTGGAGTGGAGTGGAGTGGAGTGGAGTGGAGTGGAGTGGAGTGGAGCGGAGTGGATTGGAGTGGTATGGAGTAGAGTGGAGTGGAGTAGAGTGGAGTGGAGTGCAGTGCAGTGCAGTGCAGTGCAGTGGAGTGGAGTGGAGTGGAGTGGAGTGGAGTGGAGTGGAGTGGGGTGAAGAAGAGTGGAGTTGAGTGGAGTGGAGTGGAGTGGAGTGGAGTGGAGTGGAGTGGAGTGGAGTGGAGTGGAGTGGAGTGGAGTGGAGTGGAGTGGGATGAAGTGGGGTGGAGTGGAGTGCAGAGGACTGGAGTGGATTGGGGTGGAGTAGAGTGGAGAGGAGTGGAGTGGAGTGGAGTGGAGTGGAGTGGAGTGGTATTAAGTGGAAAGGAGTGGAGTGGTGTTGAGTGGAGTGGAGTGGAGTGGAGTGGAGTGGAGTGGAGTGGAGTGGAGTGGAGTGGAGTGGAGTAGAGTGGAGTGGAGTGGAGTGAAGTGGAGTGGAGTGGAGTGGGGTGAAGTAGAGTGGAGTGGAGTGGAGTGGAGTGGAGTGGAGTGGTGTTGAGTGGAGAGGAGTAAAGTGGAGTGGAGTGGAGTGGAGTGGAGTGGAGTGGAGTGGAGTGGAGTAGAGTGGAGTGGAGTGGAGTGGAGTGGAGTGGAGTGGAGTGCAGTGGAGTGGAGTGGTGTTGAGTGGAGAGGAGTGGAGTGGAGTGGAGTGGAGTGTTTTGGAGAGGAGTGGAGTGGAGTGGAGTGCAGTGGAGTGCAGTGGAGTGCAGTGCAATGAAGTGGTGATGAGAACAGTGGTAAGGAGAGGAGAGGAGTTGAGTGGTGATGAGAAGTGTGGTAAGGAGTAGAGTACAGTGGAGTGGAGTGGAGTGGAGTGGAGTGGAGTGGAGTGGAGTGGAGTGGAGTGGAGTGGAGTGGAGTGGAGTGGGGTGAAGTAGAGTGGAGTGGAGTGGAGTGGAGTGGAGTGGTGTTGAGTGGAGAGGAGTAAAGTGGAGTGGAGTGGAGTGGAGTGGAGTGGAGTGGAGTGGAGTGGAGTGGAGTGGAGTGGAGTGGAGTGGAGTGGAGTGCAGTGGAGTGGAGTGGAGTGGTGTTGAGTGGAGAGGAGTGGAGTGGAGTGGAGTGGAGTGTTTTGGAGAGGAGTGGAGTGGAGTGGAGTGGAGTGCAGTGGAGTGCAGTGGAGTGCAGTGGAGTGAAGTGGTGATGAGAACAGTGGTAAGGAGAGGAGAGGAGTTGAGTGGTGATGAGAAGTGTGGTAAGGAGTAGAGTACAGTGGAGTGGAGTGGAGTAAAGTGGAGTGGAGTGGAGTGGAGTGGAGTGGAGTGATATTAAGTGGAAAGGAGTAAAGTGGAGGGGCGTGGAGTGGAGTGGAGTGGAGTGGAGTATAGTGCTGTTGAGTGGAGTGGAGTGGAGTGGAGTGGAGCGGAGTGGATTGGAGTGGTATGGAGTAGAGTGGAGTGGAGTAGAGTGGAGTGGAGTGCAGTGCAGTGCAGTGCAGTGCAGTGGAGTGGAGTGGAGTGGAGTGGAGTGGAGTGGAGTGGGGTGAAGAAGAGTGGAGTTGAGTGGAGTGGAGTGGAGTGGAGTGGAGTGGAGTGGAGTGGGATGAAGTGGGGTGGAGTGGAGTGCAGAGGACTGGAGTGGATTGGGGTGGAGTAGAGTGGAGAGGAGTGGAGTGGAGTGGAGTAGAGTGGAGTGGAGTGGTATTAAGTGGAAAGGAGTGGAGTGGTGTTGAGTGGAGTGGAGTGGAGTGGAGTGGAGTGGAGTGGAGTGGAGTGGAGTGGAGTGGAGTGGAGTGGAGTGGAGTTGAGTGGAGTGGACTGGAGTGGAGTAGAGTGGAGTGGAGTGGAGTGAAGTGGAGTGGAGTGGAGTGGGGTGAAGTAGAGTGGAGTGGAGTGGAGTGGAGTGGAGTGGAGTGCAGTGGAGTGGTGTTGAGTGGAGAGGAGTAAAGTGGAGTGGAGTGGAGTGGAGTGGAGTGGAGTGGAGTGGAGTGGAGTGGAGTGGAGTGGAGTGGAGTGGAGTGCAGTGGAGTGCAGTGGAGTGGAGTGGTGTTGAGTGGAGAGGAGTGGAGTGGAGTGGAGTGGAGTGTTTTGGAGAGGAGTGGAGTGGAGTGGAGTGGAGTGGAGTGGAGTGGAGTGGAGTGGAGTGGAGTGGAGTGGAGAGGAGTAAAGTGGAGGGTAGTGGAGTGGAGTGGAGTGGAGTGGAGTGGAGTAGAGTGGAGTGGAGTGGAGTGGAGTGGAGTGGAGTGGAGTGGAGTGGAGTGGAGTGGAGTGGAGTGGAGTGGAGTGCAGTGGAGTGGAGTGGTGTTGAGTGGAGAGGAGTGGAGTGGAGTGGAGTGGAGTGTTTTGGAGAGGAGTGGAGTGGAGTGGAGTGGAGTGGAGTGGAGTGGAGTGGAGAGGAGTAAAGTGGAGGGTAGTGGAGTGGAGTGGAGTGGAGTGGAGTGGAGTGGAGTGGAGTGGAGTGGAGTGCAGTGGAGTGCAGTGGAGTGCAGTGGAGTGCAGTGGAGTGCAGTGGAATGAAGTGGTGATGAGAACAGTGGTTTTGAGAGGAGAGGAGTTGAGTGGTGATGAGAAGTGTGGAAAGGAGTGGAGTGAAGTGGAGTGGAGTGGAGTGGAGTGGAGTGGAGTGGAGTGGAGTGGAGTGGAGTGGAGTGGAGTGGAGTGGAGTGTTTTGGAGAGGAGTGGAGTGGAGTGGAGTGGAGTGCAGTGGAGTGCAGTGGAGTGCAGTGGAGTGCAGTGGAGTGCAGTGCAATGAAGTGGTGATGAGAACAGTGGTAAGGAGAGGAGAGGAGTTGAGTGGTGATGAGAAGTGTGGTAAGGAGTAGAGTACAGTGGAGTGGAGTGGAGTGGAGTGGAGTGGAGTGGAGTGGAGTGGAGTGGAGTGGAGTGGAGAGGAGTAAAGTGGAGGGTAGTGGAGTGGAGTGGAGTGGAGTGGAGTGGAGTGGAGTGGAGTGGAGTGGAGTGGAGTGGAGTGGAGTGGAGTGGAGTGCAGTGGAGTGCAGTGGAGTGCAGTGGAGTGCAGTGGAATGAAGTGGTGATGAGAACAGTGGTTTTGAGAGGAGAGGAGTTGAGTGGTGATGAGAAGTGTGGAAAGGAGTGGAGTGAAGTGGAGTGGAGTGGAGTGGAGTGGAGTGGAGTGGAGTGGAGTGGAATGGAGTGGAGTGCAGTGCAGTGCAGTGCAGTGGAGTGGAGTGTTGATGAGATGAGTGGTGAGGAGTAGAGTGGAGTAGAGTAGAGTGGAGAGAAGTGGAGTGGAGTAGAGAGGAGTGGAGTGGAGTGGGGTGGAGTGGAGTGGAGTGTAAATGAGGTGAGTGGTGAGGAGTGGAGGTGAGTGGAGTGGAGTGGAGTGGAGTGCAGTCGAGTGGATTAAAGTGGAGTGAATAAAAGTGGAGTGGATAAAAGTGGAGTGGATAAAATTTGAGTGGTGTAGAGTGGAGTGGAGTGGAGTGCAGTGCAGTGCAGTGCAGTGCAGTGGAGTGGAGTGGAGTGGAGTGGAGTGGGGTGAAGTAGAGTGGAGTTGAGTGGAGTGGAGTGGAGTGGAGTGGAGTGGAGTGGAGTGGAGTGGAGTGGAGTGGGGTGAAGTGTGGTGGAGTGGAGTGCAGAGGACTGGAGTGGATTGGGGTGGAGTAGAGTGGAGAGGAGTGGAGTGCAGTGGAGTGGAGTGGAGTGGAGTGGAGTGGTATTAAGTGGAAAGGAGTGGAGTGGTGTTGAGTGGAGAGGAGTAAAGTGGAGTGGAGTGGACTGGAGTGGAGTGGAGTGGAGTAGAGCTGAGTCGAGTGGACTGGAGTGGAAAGGAGTGGAATGGTGTTGAGTGGAGAGGAGTAAAGTGGAGTGGAGTGGACTGGAGTGGAGTGGAGTGGAGTGGAGTTGAGTTGAGTGGAGTGGAGTGGAGTAGAGTGGAGTGGAGTGGAGTGGAGTGGAGTGGAGTGGAGTGGAGTGGAGTGGAGTGGAGTGGAGTGGAGTGGGGTGAAGTAGAGTGGAGTGGAGTGGAGTGGAGTGGAGTGGAGTGGTGTTGAGTTGAGAGGAGTAAAGTGGAGTGGAGTGGAGTGGAGTGGAGTGGAGTGGAGTGGAGTGCAGTGGAGTGGAGTGGAGTGGAGTGGAGTGCAGTGGAGTGGAGTGGAGTGGAGTGGTGTTGAGTGGAGAGGAGTGGAGTGGAGTGGAGTGGAGTGTTTTGGAGAGGAGTGGAGTGGAGTGGAGTGGAGTGGAGTGGAGTGGAGTGGAGTGGAGTGGAGTGCAGTGGAGTGCAGTGGAGTGCAGTGGAGTGCAGTGGAATGAAGTGGTGATGAGAACAGTGGTAAGGAGAGGAGAGGAGTTGAGTGGTGATGAGAAGTGTAGTAAGGAGTAGAGTACAGTGGAGTGGAGTGGAGTGGAGTGGAGTGGAGTGGAGTGGAGTGGAGTGGAGTGGAGTGGAGTGGAGTGGAGTGGAGTGGAGTGGAGTGGAGTGGAGTGGAGTGGAGTGGAGAGGAGTAAAGTGGAGGGTAGTGGAGTGGAGTGGAGTGGAGTGGAGGGAAGTGGAGTGGAGTGGAGTGGAGTGGAGTGGAGTGCAGTGGAGTGCAGTGGAGTGCAGTGGAGTGCAGTGGAGTGCAGTGGAATGAAGTGTTGATGAGAACAGTGGTTTTGAGAGGAGAGGAGTTGAGTGGTGATGAGAAGTGTGGTAAGGAGTAGAGTACAGTGGAGTGGAGTGGAGTGGAGTGGAGTGGAGTGGAGTGGAGTGGAGTGGAGTGGAGTGGAGTGGAGAGGAGTAAAGTGGAGGGTAGTGGAGTGGAGTGGAGTGGAGTGGAGTGGAGTGGAGTGGAGTGGAGTGGAGTGGAGTGGAGTGCAGTGGAGTGCAGTGGAGTGCAGTGGAGTGCAGTGGAATGAAGTGGTGATGAGAACAGTGGTTTTGAGAGGAGAGGAGTTGAGTGGTGATGAGAAGTGTGGAAAGGAGTGGAGTGAATTGGAGTGGAGTGGAGTGGAGTGGAGTGGAGTGGAGTGGAGTGGAGTGGAGTGGAGTGGAGTGGAGTGGAGTGGAATGGAGTGGAGTGCAGTGCAGTTCAGTGCAGTGCAGTGGAGTGTTGATGGGATGAGTGGTGAGGAGTAGAGTGGAGTAGATTAGAGTGGAGAGAAGTGGAGTGGAGTGGAGTGGAGTGGTGTTGAGTTGAGAGGAGTAAAGTGGAGTGGAGTGGAGTGGAGTGGAGTGGAGTGGAGTGGAGTGGAGTGGAGTGGAGTGGAGTGGAGTGGAGTGGAGTGCAGTGGAGTGGAGTGCAGTGGAGTGGAGTGGAGTGGTGTTGAGTGGAGAGGAGTGGAGTGGAGTGGAGTGGAGTGTTTTGGAGAGGAGTGGAGTGGAGTGGAGTGGAGTGGAGTGCAGTGCAGTGGAGTGCAGTGGAGTGCAGTGGAGTGCAGTGGAGTGCAGTGGAATGAAGTGGTGATGAGAACAGTGGTAAGGAGAGGAGAGGAGTTGAGTGGTGATGAGAAGTGTGGTAAGGAGTAGAGTACAGTGGAGTGGAGTGGAGTGGAGTGGAGTGGAGTGGAGTGGAGTGGAGTGGAGTGGAGTGGAGTGGAGTGGAGTGGAGTGGAGAGGAGTAAAGTGGAGGGTAGTGGAGTGGAGTGGAGTGGAGTGGAGTGGAGTGGAGTGGAGTGGAGTGGAGTGGAGTGGAGTGGAGTGGAGTGCAGTGGAGTGCAGTGGAGTGCAGTGGAGTGCAGTGGAGTGAAGTGGTGATGAGAACAGTGGTTTTGAGAGGAGAGGAGTTGAGTGGTGATGAGAAGTGTGGGAAGGAGTAGAGTACAGTGGAGTGGAGTGGAGTGGAGTGGAGTGGAGTGGAGTGGAGTGGAGTGGAGTGGAGTGGAGTGGAGTGGAGTGGAGTGGAGTGGAGTGGAGTGGAGTGAAGTGGAGTGGAGTGGAGTGGGGTGAAGTAGAGTGGAGTGGAGTGGAGTGGAGTGGAGTGGAGTGCAGTGGAGTGCAGTGGAGTGCAGTGGAGTGGAGTGGTGTTGAGTGGAGAGGAGTGGAGTGGAGTGGAGTGGAGTGTTTTGGAGAGGAGTGGAGTGGAGTGGAGTGCAGTGGAGTGCAGTGGAGTGCAGTGGAGTGGAGTGGTGTTGAGTGGAGAGGAGTGGAGTGGAGTGGAGTGGAGTGTTTTGGAGAGGAGTGGAGTGGAGTGGAGTGCAGTGGAGTGCAGTGGAGTGCAGTGCAATGAAGTGGTGATGAGAACAGTGGTAAGGAGAGGAGAGGAGTTGAGTGGTGATGAGAAGTGTGGTAAGGAGTAGAGTACAGTGGAGTGGAGTGGAGTGGAGTGGAGTGGAGTGGAGTGGAGTGGAGTGGGGTGAAGTAGAGTGGAGTGGAGTGGAGTGGAGTGGAGTGGAGTGGTGTTGAGTGGAGAGGAGTAAAGTGGAGTGGAGTGGAGTGGAGTGGAGTGGAGTGGAGTGGAGTGGAGTGGAGTGGAGTGCAGTGGAGTGGAGTGGAGTGGTGTTGAGTGGAGAGGAGTGGAGTGGAGTGGAGTGGAGTGTTTTGGAGAGGAGTGGAGTGGAGTGGAGTGGAGTGCAGTGGAGTGCAGTGGAGTGCAGTGGAGTGCAGTGGAGTGAAGTGGTGATGAGAACAGTGGTAAGGAGAGGAGAGGAGTTGAGTGGTGATGAGAAGTGTGGTAAGGAGTAGAGTACAGTGGAGTGGAGTGGAGTAAAGTGGAGTGGAGTGGAGTGGAGTGGAGTGGAGTGATATTAAGTGGAAAGGAGTAAAGTGGAGGGGCGTGGAGTGGAGTGGAGTGGAGTGGAGTATAGTGCTGTTGAGTGGAGTGGAGTGGAGTGGAGTGGAGTGGAGTGGAGCGGAGTGGATTGGAGTGGTATGGAGTAGAGTGGAGTGGAGTAGAGTGGAGTGGAGTGCAGTGCAGTGCAGTGCAGTGCAGTGGAGTGGAGTGGAGTGGAGTGGAGTGGAGTGGAGTGGGGTGAAGAAGAGTGGAGTTGAGTGGAGTGGAGTGGAGTGGAGTGGAGTGGAGTGGAGTGGAGTGGAGTGGAGTGGAGTGGAGTGGAGTGGAGTGGAGTGGAGTGGGGTGAAGTGGGGTGGAGTGGAGTGCAGAGGACTGGAGTGGATTGGGGTGGAGTAGAGTGGAGAGGAGTGGAGTGGAGTGGAGTGGAGTGGAGTGGAGTGGTATTAAGTGGAAAGGAGTGGAGTGGTGTTGAGTGGAGTGGAGTGGAGTGGAGTGGAGTGGAGTGGAGTGGAGTGGAGTGGAGTGGAGTGGAGTGGAGTTGAGTGGAGTGGACTGGAGTGGAGTAGAGTGGAGTGGAGTGGAGTGAAGTGGAGTGGAGTGGAGTGGGGTGAAGTAGAGTGGAGTGGAGTGGAGTGGAGTGGAGTGGAGTGGAGTGCAGTGGAGTGGTGTTGAGTGGAGAGGAGTAAAGTGGAGTGGAGTGGAGTGGAGTGGAGTGGAGTGGAGTGGAGTGGAGTGGAGTGGAGTGGAGTGGAGTAGAGTGGAGTTGAGTGGAGTGGAGTGGAGTGGAGTGGAGTGGAGTGGAGTGGAGTGGAGTGGAGTGGAGTGCAGTGGAGTGGAGTGGTGTTGAGTGGAGAGGAGTGGAGTGGAGTGGAGTGGAGTGTTTTGGAGAGGAGTGGAGTGGAGTGGAGTGGAGTGGAGTGGAGTGGAGAGGAGTAAAGTGGAGGGTAGTGGAGTGGAGTGGAGTGGAGTGGAGTGGAGTGGAGTAGAGTGGAGTGGAGTGGAGTGCAGTGGAGTGGAGTGGAGTGGAGTGCAGTGGAGTGGAGTGGTGTTGAGTGGAGAGGAGTGGAGTGGAGTGGAGTGGAGTGTTTTGGAGAGGAGTGGAGTGGAGTGGAGTGGAGTGGAGTGGAGTGGAGTGGAGTGGAGTGGAGTGGAGTGGAGTGGAGTGGAGAGGAGTAAAGTGGAGGGTAGTGGAGTGGAGTGGAGTGGAGTGGAGTGGAGTGGAGTGCAGTGGAGTGCAGTGGAGTGCAGTGGAGTGCAGTGGAGTGCAGTGGAATGAAGTGGTGATGAGAACAGTGGTTTTGAGAGGAGAGGAGTTGAGTGGTGATGAGAAGTGTGGAAAGGAGTGGAGTGAAGTGGAGTGGAGTGGAGTGGAGTGGAGTGGAGTGGAGTGGAGTGGAGTGGAGTGGAATGGAGTGGAGTGCAGTGCAGTGCAGTGGAGTGGAGTGTTGATGAGATGAGTGGTGAGGAGTAGAGTGGAGTAGAGTAGAGTGGAGAGAAGTGGAGTGGAGTAGAGAGGAGTGGAGTGGAGTGGAGTGGAGTGGAGTGTAAATGAGGTGAGTGGTGAGGAGTGGAGGTGAGTGGAGTGGAGTGGAGTGGAGTGCAGTCGAGTGGATTAAAGTGGAGTGAATAAAAGTGGAGTGGATAAAAGTGGAGTGGATAAAATTTGAGTGGTGTAGAGTGGAGTGGAGTGGAGTGGAGTGCAGTGGAGTGAAGTGCAGTGGAGTGGAGCTGTGCAATGTGGAGTGGAGTGGTATGGTGCGGAGATGAGTTCCAAGGAGTGGAGTGGAGTGGAGTTTAGTTTATTGGAGTGGAGTGGAGTGGAGTGGAATTAATTGGTGTAGAGTGGATAGCAGTGGAGTGCGGTGGAGTGGATTGCAGTGGTGATTTGTGGAGTGGAGTGGAGTGGAGTGGAGTGGAGTGGAGTGGAGTGGAGTGGAGTGGAGTGGAGTGGAGTGGAGTGGGGTGAAGTGGGGTGGAGTGGAGTGCAGAGGACTGGAGTGGATTGGGGTGGAGTAGAGTGGAGAGGAGTGGAGTGGAGTGGAGTGGAGTGGAGTGGAGTGGTATTAAGTGGAAAGGAGTGGTGTGGTGTTGACTGGAGAGGAGTAAAGTGGAGTGGAGTGGAGTGGAGTGGAGTGGAGTGGAGTGGAGTGGAGTGGAGTGGAGTGGAGTGGAGTTGAGTGGAGTAGAGTGGAGTGGAGTGGAGTGAAGTGGAGTGGAGTGGAGTGGGGTGAAGTAGAGTGGAGTGGAGTGGAGTGGAGTGGAGTGCAGTGGAGTGGTGTTGAGTGGAGAGGAGTAAAGTGGAGTGGAGTGGAGTGGAGTGGAGTGGAGTGGAGTGGAGTGGAGTGGAGTGGAGTGGAGTGGAGTGGAGTGGAGTGGAGTGCAGTGGAGTGGAGTGGTGATGAGTGGAGAGGAGTGGAGTGGAGTGGAGTGGAGTGGAGTGTTTTGGAGAGGAGTGGAGTGGAGTGGAGTGGAGTGGAGTGGAGTGGAGTGGAGTGGAGTGGAGTGGAGTGGAGTGGAGTGGAGTGGAGTGGAGAGGAGTAAAGTGGAGGGTAGTGGAGTGGAGTGGAGTGGAGTGGAGTGGAGTGGAGTGGAGTGGAGTGGAGTGGAGTGGAGTGGAGTGGAGTGCAGTGGAGTGCAGTGGAGTGCAGTGGAGTGCAGTGGAGTGCAGTGGAATGAAGTGGTGATGAGAACAGTGGTTTTGAGAGGAGAGGAGTTGAGTGGTGATGAGAAGTGTGGAAAGGAGGGGAGTGAAGTGGAGTGGAGTGGAGTGGAGTGGAGTGGAGTGGAGTGGAATGGAGTGGAGTGCAGTGCAGTGCAGTGCAGTGGAGTGGAGTGTTGATGAGATGAGTGGTGAGGAGTAGAGTGGAGTAGAGTAGAGTGGAGAGAAGTGGAGTGGAGTAGAGAGGAGTGGAGTGGAGTGGGGTGGAGTGGAGTGGAGTGTAAATGAGGTGAGTGGTGAGGAGTGGAGGTGAGTGGAGTGGAGTGGAGTGGAGTGCAGTCGAGTGGATTAAAGTGGAGTGAATAAAAGTGGAGTGGATAAAAGTGGAGTGGATAAAATTTGAGTGGTGTAGAGTGGAGTGGAGTGGAGTGGAGCTGAGTCGAGTGGACTGGAGTGGAAAGGAGTGGAATGGTGTTGAGTGGAGAGGAGTAAAGTGGAGTGGAGTGGACTGGAGTGGAGTGGAGTGGAGTGGAGTTGAGTTGAGTGGAGTGGAGTGGAGTAGAGTGGAGTGGAGTGGAGTGGAGTGGAGTGGAGTGGAGTGGAGTGGAGTGGAGTGGAGTGGGGTGAAGTAGAGTGGAGTGGAGTGGAGTGGAGTGGAGTGGTGTTGAGTTGAGAGGAGTAAAGTGGAGTGGAGTGGAGTGGAGTGGAGTGGAGTGGAGTGGAGTGGAGTGGAGTGGAGTGGAGTGCAGTGGAGTGGAGTGGAGTGGAGTGGAGTGCAGTGGAGTGGAGTGGAGTGGAGTGGTGTTGAGTGGAGAGGAGTGGAGTGGAGTGGAGTGGAGTGTTTTGGAGAGGAGTGGAGTGGAGTGGAGTGGAGTGGAGTGGAGTGGAGTGGAGTGCAGTGGAGTGCAGTGGAGTGCAGTGGAGTGCAGTGGAGTGCAGTGGAATGAAGTGGTGATGAGAACAGTGGTAAGGAGAGGAGAGGAGTTGAGTGGTGATGAGAAGTGTGGTAAGGAGTAGAGTACAGTGGAGTGGAGTGGAGTGGAGTGGAGTGGAGTGGAGTGGAGTGGAGTGGAGTGGAGTGGAGTGGAGTGGAGTGGAGTGGAGTGGAGAGGAGTAAAGTGGAGGGTAGTGGAGTGGAGTGGAGTGGAGTGGAGTGGAGGGAAGTGGAGTGGAGTGGAGTGGAGTGGAGTGCAGTGGAGTGCAGTGGAGTGCAGTGGAGTGCAGTGGAATGAAGTGTTGATGAGAACAGTGGTTTTGAGAGGAGAGGAGTTGAGTGGTGATGAGAAGTGTGGTAAGGAGTAGAGTACAGTGGAGTGGAGTGGAGTGGAGTGGAGTGGAGTGGAGTGGAGTGGAGTGGAGTGGAGAGGAGTAAAGTGGAGGGTAGTGGAGTGGAGTGGAGTGGAGTGGAGTGGAGTGGAGTGGAGTGCAGTGGAGTGCAGTGGAGTGCAGTGGAGTGCAGTGGAATGAAGTGGTGATGAGAACAGTGGTTTTGAGAGGAGAGGAGTTGAGTGGTGATGAGAAGTGTGGAAAGGAGTGGAGTGAATTGGAGTGGAGTGGAGTGGAGTGGAGTGGAGTGGAATGGAGTGGAGTGCAGTGCAGTTCAGTGCAGTGCAGTGGAGTGTTGATGGGATGAGTGGTGAGGAGTAGAGTGGAGTAGATTAGAGTGGAGAGAAGTGGAGTGGAGTGGAGTGGAGTGGTGTTGAGTTGAGAGGAGTAAAGTGGAGTGGAGTGGAGTGGAGTGGAGTGGAGTGGAGTGGAGTGGAGTGGAGTGGAGTGGAGTGGAGTGGAGTGGAGTGGAGTGCAGTGGAGTGGAGTGCAGTGGAGTGGAGTGGAGTGGTGTTGAGTGGAGAGGAGTGGAGTGGAGTGGAGTGGAGTGTTTTGGAGAGGAGTGGAGTGGAGTGGAGTGGAGTGGAGTGGAGTGGAGTGGAGTGGAGTGCAGTGGAGTGCAGTGGAGTGCAGTGGAGTGCAGTGGAATGAAGTGGTGATGAGAACAGTGGTAAGGAGAGGAGAGGAGTTGAGTGGTGATGAGAAGTGTGGTAAGGAGTAGAGTACAGTGGAGTGGAGTGGAGTGGAGTGGAGTGGAGTGGAGTGGAGTGGAGTGGAGTGGAGTGGAGTGGAGAGGAGTAAAGTGGAGGGTAGTGGAGTGGAGTGGAGTGGAGTGGAGTGGAGTGGAGTGGAGTGGAGTGCAGTGGAGTGCAGTGGAGTGCAGTGGAGTGCAGTGGAGTGCAGTGGAGTGCAGTGGAGTGCAGTGGAATGAAGTGGTGATGAGAACAGTGGTTTTGAGAGGAGAGGAGTTGAGTGGTGATGAGAAGTGTGGTAAGGAGTAGAGTACAGTGGAGTGGAGTGGAGTGGAGTGGAGTGGAGTGGAGTGGAGTGGAGTGGAGTGGAGTGGAGTGGAGAGGAGTAAAGTGGAGGGTAGTGGAGTGGAGTGGAGTGGAGTGGAGTGGAGTGGAGTGGAGTTGAGTGGAGTGGAGTGGAGTGGAGTGGAGTGGAGTGGAGTGGAGTGGAGTGGAGTGGAATGAAGTGGTGATGAGAACAGTGGTTTTGAGAGGAGAGGAGTTGAGTGGTGATGAGAAGTGTGGAAAGGAGTGGAGTGAATTGGAGTGGAGTGGAGTGGAGTGGAGTGGAGTGGAGTGGAATGGAGTGGAGTGCAGTGCAGTTCAGTGCAGTGCAGTGGAGTGTTGATGAGATGAGTGGTGAGGAGTAGAGTGGAGTAGATTAGAGTGGAGAGAAGTGGAGTGGAGTAGAGAGGAGTGGAGTGGAGTGGAGTGGAGTGGAGTGGAGTGGAGTGGACTGTTAATGAGGTGAGTGGTGAGGAGTGGAGTGGAGTGGAGTGGAGTGGAGTGGAGTGGAGTGGAGTGGAGTGGAGTGCAGTCGAGTGGATTAAAGTGGAGTGAATAAAAGTGGAGTGGATAAAAGTGGAGTGGATAAAATTTGAGTGGTGTAGAGTGGAGTGGAGTGGAGTGCAGTGGAGTGAAGTGCAGTGGAGTGGAGCTGTGCAATGTGGAGTGGAGTGGTATGGTGCGGAGATGAGTTCCAAGGAGTGGAGTGGAGTGGAGTTTAGTTTATTGGAGTGGAGTGGAGTGGAGTGGTGTTGAGTGGAGAGGAGTGGAGTGGAGTGGAGTGGAGTGTTTTGGAGAGGAGTGGAGTGGAGTGGAGTGGAGTGGAGTGCAGTGGAGTGCAGTGGAGTGCAGTGGAGTGCAGTGGAGTGCAGTGGAATGAAGTGGTGATGAGAACAGTGGTAAGGAGAGGAGAGGAGTTGAGTGGTGATGAGAAGTGTGGTAAGGAGTAGAGTACAGTGGAGTGGAGTGGAGTGGAGTGGAGTGGAGTGGAGTGGAGTGGAGTGGAGTGGAGTGGAGTGGAGTGGAGAGGAGTAAAGTGGAGGGTAGTGGAGTGGAGTGGAGTGGAGTGGAGTGGAGTGGAGTGCAGTGGAGTGCAGTGGAGTGCAGTGGAGTGCAGTGGAGTGCAGTGGAGTGCAGTGGAGTGCAGTGGAATGAAGTGGTGATGAGAACAGTGGTTTTGAGAGGAGAGGAGTTGAGTGGTGATGAGAAGTGTGGTAAGGAGTAGAGTACAGTGGAGTGGAGTGGAGTGGAGTGGAGTGGAGTGGAGTGGAGTGGAGTGGAGTGGAGTGGAGTGGAGTGGAGTGGAGTGGAGTGGAGTGGAGTGGAGTGGAGTGGAGTGGAGAGGAGTAAAGTGGAGGGTAGTGGAGTGGAGTGGAGTGGAGTGGAGTGGAGTGGAGTGGAGTTGAGTGGAGTGGAGTGGAGTGGAGTGGAATGAAGTGGTGATGAGAACAGTGGTTTTGAGAGGAGAGGAGTTGAGTGGTGATGAGAAGTGTGGAAAGGAGTGGAGTGAATTGGAGTGGAGTGGAGTGGAGTGGAGTGGAGTGGAGTGGAGTGGAGTGGAGTGGAATGGAGTGGAGTGCAGTGCAGTTCAGTGCAGTGCAGTGGAGTGTTGATGAGATGAGTGGTGAGGAGTAGAGTGGAGTAGATTAGAGTGGAGAGAAGTGGAGTGGAGTAGAGAGGAGTGGAGTGGAGTGGAGTGGAGTGGAGTGGAGTGGAGTGGACTGTTAATGAGGTGAGTGGTGAGGAGTGGAGTGGAGTGGAGTGGAGTGGAGTGGAGTGGAGTGCAGTCGAGTGGATTAAAGTGGAGTGAATAAAAGTGGAGTGGATAAAAGTGGAGTGGATAAAATTTGAGTGGTGTAGAGTGGAGTGGAGTGGAGTGCAGTGGAGTGAAGTGCAGTGGAGTGGAGCTGTGCAATGTGGAGTGGAGTGGTATGGTGCGGAGATGAGTTCCAAGGAGTGGAGTGGAGTGGAGTTTAGTTTATTGGAGTGGAGTGGAGTGGAGTGGAATTAATTGGTGTAGAGTGGATAGCAGTGGAGTGCGGTGGAGTGGATTGCATTGGTGATTAGTGGAGTGGAGTGGAGTGGAGTGGAGTGGAGTGGAGTGGAGTGGAGTGGAGTGGAGTGGAGTGGAGTGGAGTGGAGTGGAGTGGAGTGGTGCGGAGTGGAGTGGAGTGCAGTGGAGTGAAGTGAAGTGGTGGCGAGCTGTGCGGTGTGGAGTGGAGTGGTATGGTGCGGAGATGAATTCCGAGGAGTGGAGTGGAGTTTAGTTTATTGGAGTGGAGTGCAGTGGAGTGGAATTAATTGGTGTAGAGGGGATTGCAGTGGAGTGCAGTGGAGTGGATAGCAGTGGTGATTAATGGAGTGGAGTGGAGTGGAGTGGAGTGGAGTGGAGTGCAGTGGAGTGGAGTGGAGTGGAGTAGAGTGGAGTGAAGTGGTGTGTCGTGGATTGGAGTTGAGTGAGAGGAGTGGAATGGTGAGGAGTGGAGTGGAGTGGAGTGCAGTGGAGTGGAGTGGAGTGGAGTAGAGTGGAGTGGAGTGGAGTGGAGTGGAGTGGAGTGGAGTGGAGTGGAGTGGAATGGAGAGGAGTGGAGTGGAGTGGAGTGGAGTGGAGTGGAGTGGAGTGGAGTGGAGTGGAGTGGAGTGGAGTGGTGATAAGAAGAGTGGTAAGGAGTGGAGTGAAGTGGAGTGAAGTGGTGATGAGAAGAGTGGAAAGGAGTGGAGTGGCGTGGCGTGGCATGGAGTGGAGTGGAGTGGAGTGGTGATGAGAAAAGTGGTAAGGAGTGGAGTGGACTGGAGTGGTGATGAGAAGAGTGGTAAGGAGTGGAGTGGCGTGGCGTGGCGTGGAGTGGAGTGGAGTGGAGTGGTGATGAGAAAAGTGGTAAGGAGTGGAGTGGAGTGGAGTGGTGATGAGAAGAGTGGTAAGGAGTGGAGTGGCGTGGAGTGGAGTGGCGTGGAGTAAAGTGGCGTGGATTGGAGTGGAGTGGAGTAAAGTGGAGAGGAGTGGAGTGGAGTGGTGATGAGAACAGTGGTAAGGAGAGGAGAGGAGTTGAGTGGTGATGAGAAGTGTGGTAAGGAGTAGAGTGCAGTGCAGTGGAGTGGAGTGGAGTGGAGTGGAATGGAGTGGAGTGGAGTGGAGTGGAGTGGAGTGGAATGGAGTGGAGTGGAGTGGAGTGGAGTGGAGTGGAGTGGAGTGGACTGCAGTGCAGTGCAGTGCAGTGCAGTGCAGTGGAGTGGAGTGGAGTGGAGTGTTGATGAGATGACTAGTGAGGAGTAGAGTGGAGTAGAGTAGAGTGGAGAGAAGTGGAGTGGAGTGGAGTGGAGTAGGGTGAAGTGGAGTGGAGTGGAGTGGAGTGGAGTGGAGTGGAGTGGAGTGGAGTGGAGTGGAGTGGAGTGGTGTGGAGTGGAGTGTTAATGAGGTGAGTGGTGAGGAGTGGAGTTGAGTGGAGTGGAGTGGAGTGAATCTATATGGAGTGATGCGGGGTGGACTGAAGTGCAGTGGAGTGTACTGCAGTGTAGTGGAGTGCTGTGGAGTACAGTAGAGTCGAGTGCAGTGGTTATTAGTTGAGTGGAGTGGAATGCTGATTAGATGAGTGGAGAGTAGTAGAGTGAAATGGAGTGGAGCTGTGTGGAGTGATGTGGAGTGGACAGGAGTTCAGTGGAGTGGAGTGGAGTAGAGAGGAGTGGAGTGGAGTGAATAAAAGTGGAGTGGATAAAAGTTGAGTGGTGTAGAGTGGAGTGGAGTGGAGTGCAGTGGAGTGAAGTGCAGTGGAGTGGAGCTGTGCGGTGTGGAGTGGAGTGGTATGGTGCGGAGATGAGTTCCGAGGAGTGGACTGGAGTGGAGTTTAGTTTAGTGGAGTGGAGTGGAGTGGAGTGGAGTGGAGTGGAGTGGAGTGGAGTGGAGTGGAGTGGAGTGGTGATGAGAAGAGTGGTAAGGATTGGAGTGGAGTGGAGTGGAGTGGAGTGGAGTGGAGTGGAGTGGAGTGGAGTGGAGAGAATCGATACCACTCCACTTCACTCCACTCCACTCCACTCCACTCCACTCCTCACCACTCAACACCACACCTCTCCACTCCACTCCACTCCACTCCACTCCACTCCACTCCACTCCACTCCACTCCACTCCACTCCACTCCACTCCACTCCACTCCACTCCCCTCCTCTGCACTCCTCGTAACTAATATCCGCACCATACCACTCCACTCCACTCCACTCTGCTCAACTCCACTCCACTCCACTAATCACCACTGCAATCCATTCCACTGCACTGGACTGCAATCAACTCCACACCAATCCACTCCACACGAATCAATTCCACTCCACTCCACTCCACTCCACTCCACTCCACTCCACTTCACTCCACTCCACTCAACTCCATTCCACTACTCGTAATTCATCTCCTCACCATATCACTCCACTCCACACCGCTCAGCTCCACTCCACTCCACTCCACTCCACACCGCTCAGCTCCACTCCACTCCACTCCACTCCACTCCACTCCACTCTTCTCCACTCAGTTTAACTCCTCACCACTACAATCAACTTCATATAACTCCACTCCACGCAACTCCACTCCACATAACTCCACGTAACCCCATTCATCACCATTGCACTCCACTCCACTCCACTGCACTGCACTCCACTCCTTATCACTCTTCTCATCACCACTCCATCAACTCCTCTCCTTACCGCTGTTCTCATCACCACTTTACTCCACTCCACTCCACTCCACTCCACTCCACTCCACTCCACTCCACTCCACTCCACTCCACTGCACTCCACTCCACTGCACACCACTCCACTAATCACCACTGCAATCCACTCCACTGCACTCCACTGCAATCCACTCTACACCAATTAATTCCACTCCACTCCACTCCACTCCACTGCACTCCACTCCACTGCACTCCACTCCACTCCACTCCACTCCACTCCACTCCATTCCACTCCTCGTAATTCATCTCCTCACCATATCACTCCACTCCACACCGCTCAGCTCCACTCCACTCCACTCCACTCCACTCTACTCCACTCCACTCCACTCCACTCCAGTCTTCTCCACTCAGTTTAACTCCTCACCACTACAATCCACTCCATATAACTCCACTCCACGCAACTCCACTCCACTCCACATAACTCCACGTAACCCCATTCATCACCATTGCACTCCACTCCACTCCACTGCACTGCACTCCACTCCTTATCACTCTTCTCATCACCACTACATCAACTCCTCTCCTTACCGCTGTTCTCATCACCACTTTACTCCACTCCACTCCACTCCACTCCACTCCACTCCACTCCACTCCACTCCACTGCACTCCACTCCACTGCACAACACTCCACTAATCACCACTGCAATCCACACCACTGCACTCCACTGCAATCCACTCTACACCAATTAATTCCACTCCACTCCACTCCACTCCACTCCACTCCACTCCACTGCACTCCACTCCACTCCACTCCACTCCAATCCACTCAACTCCACTCCACACCACTCACCTCATTAACACTCCACTCCACACCACACCACTCCACTCCACTCCACTCCACTCCACTCCACTCCACTCCACTCCACTCCACTCCACTCCACTCCATTCCACTCGACTCCAATCCTTACCACTCTTCTCATAACCACTCCACTCCACTTCTCTCCTTACCGCTCTTCTCATAAACACCTCACTCCACCTCACTCGACTCCACCTCACTCGACTCCACTCGACTCCACTCCACTCGACTCCACTCCACTCCACTCCACTCCACTCCACTCCACTCCACTCCACTCCACTCCACTCCACTCCACTCCACTAATCACCAGTGCAATCCACTCCACTACACTCCACTGCAATCCACTCTACACCAATTAATTCCACTCCACTCCACTCCACTCCAATAAACTAAACTCCACTCCACTCCTCGGAACTCATCTACGCACCATACCACTCCACTCCACACCGCACAGCTCCACTCCACTGCACTTCACTCCACTCCACTCCACGCCACTCCACGCCACTCCACTCCACTCCACTCCACTCCACTCCACTCCACTCCACTCCACTCCATTTTTATTCACTCCACTTGAATCCACTCGACTACACTCCACTCGACTGCACTCCGCTCCACTGCACTCCAGTCCACTCCACATCACTCCACACAGCTCCACTCCATTTCACTCTACTACTCTCCACTCATCTAATCAGCATTCCACTCCACTCAACTAATAACCACTGCACTTGACTCTACTGCACTCCACAGCACTCCACTACACTGCAGTACACTCCACTGCACTTCAGTCCACCCCGCATCACTCCATATCGATTCACTCCACTTCACTCCATTCCACTCCACTCCACTCCACTCCACTCCACTCCACTCCACTCCACTCCACTCCACTCCACTCCACTCCACGCCACTCCACGCCACTCCACGCCACTCCACTCCTTACCACTCTTCTCATCACCATTCCACTCCACTCTACTCCTTACCACTCTTCTCATCACTCCACTCCACTCCACTCCACTCCACTCCACTCCACTCCACTCCATTTAACTCCTCTCCACTCCACTCCACATAACTCAACTCCACTCCACTCCACTCCACTCCACATAACTCCACGTAACACCATTCATCACCACTGCACTCCACTCCAATCCACTCCACTTCACTCCAATCCTTACCACTCTTCTCATCACCACTCCACTCCCCTCCTCTCCTTACCACTGTTCTCATCACCACTTCACTCCACTCCACTCCACTCCACTCCACTCCACTCCACTCCACTCCACTCCACACCACGACACTCCACTCCACTACACTCCACTCCACTCCACTCCACTAATCACCACTGCAATCCATTCCACTGCACACGAATGCAATCAACTCCACATCAATCCACTCCACACGAATCAATTCCACTCTACTCCACACCACTCCACTCCACTCCACTCCACTCCACTCCACTCCACTCCATTCCACTCCTCGTAATTCATCTTCTCACCATATCACTCCACTCCACACCGCTCAGCTCCACTCCACTCCCCTCCACTCTACTCCACTCCACGCCACTCCACGCCACTCCACGCCACTCCACTCCTTACCACTCTTCTCATCACCACTCCACTCCACTCTACTCCTTACCACTCTTCACATCACCACTCCACTCTTCTCCACTCAGTTTAACTCCTCACCACTCCACTCCACTCCACATAACTCAACTACACGCAACTCCACTCCAATCCACATAACTCCACGTAACACCATTCATCACCACTGCACTCCACTCCAATAAACTCCACTTCACTCCAATCCTTACCACTCTTCTCATCACCACTCCCCTCCACTCCTCTCCTTACCACTGTTCTCATCACCACTTCACTCCAGTCCACACCACTCCACTCCACTCCACTGCACTCCACTCCTCTCCACTCAATTCCACTCCACTCCACTCCACTCCACTCCACTCCACTCCACGCCACGCCACGCCACGCCACGCCACTCCACTCCACTCCTTTCCACTCTTCTCATCACCACTCCACTCCACGACATTTAACTCCTCTCCACTCCACTCCACATAACTCCACTCCATTCCACTTCACTCCACTCCACTCCACTCCACTCCACTCCACTCCACTCCACTCCACTCCACTCCACTCCACTCCACTCCACTCCACTCCACTCCACTCCACTCCACTCCACTCCACATAACTCCACGTAACACCATTCATCACCACTGCACTCCACTCCACTTCACTCCAATCCTTAACTCTTCTAATCACCACTCCACTCCTCTCCTCTCCACTCCACTCCACTCCACTCCACTCCACTCCACTCCACTCCACTCCACTCCACTCCACTCCACGTCACGCCACGCCCCTCCACTCCACTCCTTACCACTCTTCTCATCACCACTCCACTCCACGACATTTAACTCCTCTCCACTCCACTCCACATAACTCCACTCCATTCCACTTCACTCCACTCCACTCCACTCCACTCCACTCCACTCCACTCCACTCCACTCCACTCCACTCCACTCCACTCCACTCCACTCCACATAACTCCACGTAACACCATTCATCACCACTGCACTCCACTCCACTTCACTCCAATCCTTAACTCTTCTAATCACCACTCCACTCCACTCCACACCTCTCCACTCCACTCAACACCACACCTCTCCACTCCACTCCACTCCACTCCACTCCACTCCACTCCACTCCACTCCACTCCACTCCACTCCACTCCACTGCACTCCACTGCACTCCGCTCCACTCCACTCCATTCCACTCTACTCCACTCCACTCCACTTCACTTCACTCCAGTCCACACCACACCTCTCCACTCCACTCCACTCCACTCCTCTCCACTCCACTCCTCTCCACTCTACTCCACTCCACTCCACTCCACTCCTCTCCACTCCACTCCTCTCCACTCCACTCCACTACACTCCACTCCACTCCTCTCCACTCAACACCACTCCACTCTTCTCCACTCCACTCCACTCCTCTCCACTCAACACCACTCCACTCCACTCCTCTCCTTACCACTGTTCTCATCACCACTCCACTCCACTCCACTCCACTCCACTCCACTCCACTCCACTCCAATGCACTCCGCTCCACTCCACTCCACTCCACTCTACTCCACTCCACTCCACTCCACTCCACTCCACTCCACTCCACTCCATTCCACTCCACTCCACTCCACTCCACTCCACTCCACTCCACTCCGTTTTACTCCTCTCCACTCCACTCCACTGCACTCCACTCCACTCCACTCCACTCCACTCCACTCCACTCCACTCCACTCCACTCAACACCACACCTCTCCACTCCACACCACTCCGCTCCGCACCACTCTACTCCACTCCACTCCACTCCACTCCACTCCACACCACACCTCTCCACTACACTCCACACCTCTCCACTCCACTCCACTCCACTCCACTCCCCTCCACTCCACTGCACTCCACTCCACTCCACTCCACTCCACTCCACTCCACTCCACTCCACTCCACTCCACTCCACTCCACTCCACTCCACTCCACTCCACTGCACTCCACTGCACTCCGCTCCACTCCACTCTACTCCACTCCACTCCACTTCACTCCACTCCACTCCACTGCACTCCAATGCACTCCGCTCCACTCCACTCCACTCCACTCTACTCCACTCCACTCCACTCCACTCCACTCCACTCCACTCCATTCCACTCCACTCCACTCCACTCCACTCCACTCAACTCCACTCCACTCCGTTTTACTCCTCTCCACTCCACTCCACTGCACTCCACTCCACTCCACTGAACTCCACACCACTCCACTCCACTCCACTCCACTCCACTCCACTCCACTCCACTCCACTCCACTCCACTCCACTCCACTCAATACCACACCTCTCCACTCCACACCACTCCGCTCCGCACCACTCTACTCCACTCCACTCCACTCCACACCACACCTCTCCACTACACTCCACACCTCTCCACTCCACTCCACTCCACTCCACTCCACTCCACTCCACTCCACTCCACTCCACTCCACTCCACTGCACTCCACTCCACTCCACTCCTCTCCACTCCACTCCACTCCACTCCACTCCACTCCACTCCACTCCACTCCACTCCACTCCACTGCACTCCACTGCACTCCGCTCCACTCCACTCTACTCCACTCCACTCCACTTCACTTCACTCCAGTCCACACCACACCTCTCCACTCCACTCCACTCCACTCCACACATCTCCACTCCACTCCACACCTCTCCACTCCACTCCACACCACACCTCTCCACTCCACTCCACTCCACTCCACTCCACTCCACTCCACACCACTCCACTCCACACCTCTCCACTCCACTCCACACCTCTCCACTCCACTCAACACCACACCTCTCCACTCCACTCCACTCCACTCCACTCCACTCCACTCCACTCCACTCCACTCCACTCCACTCCACTCCACTCCACTCCACTCTACACCACACCTCTCCACTCCACTCCACTCCGCTCCGCACCACTCTACTCCACTCCACTCCACTCCACTCCACTCCACTCCACTCCACTGCACTCCAATCCACTCCACTCCACACCACACCTCTCCACTCCACTCTACTCCACTCAACTCCACTCCATACCACACCCCTCCACTCCACTCCAGTCCACTCCACTCCTCTCCACTCCACTCCACTCCACTCCAATCCTCTCCACTCCTCTCCACTCCACTCCACTCCACTCCACTCCACTCCACTCCACTGCACTCCGCTCCACTCCAATCCACTCCACTCTTCTCCACTCCACTCCACTTCACTCCAGTCCACACCACACCTCTCCACTCCACTCCACTCCACTCCACTCCACACCTCTCCACTCCACTCCACACCTCTCCACTCCACTCCACTCCACACCACACCTCTCCACTCCACTCCACTCCACTCCTCTCTACTCCACTCCACTCCACTCATCTCCACTCCACTCCACTCCACTCCACTCCACTCCACTGCACTCCACTGCACTCCGCTCCACTCCACTCCATTCCACTCTACTCCACTCCTCTCCACTTCACTTCACTCCAGTCCACACCACACCTCTCCACTCCACTCCACTCCACTCCACTCCACACCTCTCCACTCCACTCCACACCTCTCCATTCCACTCCACACCACACCTCTCCACTCCACTCCACTCCACTCCACTCCACTCCACTCCACACCACTCCACTCCTCTCCCTTTTACTCCTCTCCACTCCACTCCACTCCACTCCACTCAACTCAGCTCCACTCCACACCACTTTACTACACTCCACTCAACACCACTATACTCCACACCAAACCTCTCCACACCACACCTCTCCACTCCTCTCCACTCCACTCTGCTTCACTCCACTCCACTCCACTCCACTCCACTCCACTCCACTCCACTCCACTCCACTCCACTCCACTCCGTTTTACTCCACTCCACTACTCCACTCCACTCCACACCACTCCACTCCACACCTCTCCACTCCACTCCACACCTCTCCACTCCACTCAACACCACACCTCTCCACTCCACTCCACTCCACTCCACTCCACTCCACTCCACTCCACTCCACTCCACTCCACTCCACTCCGTTTTACTCCTCTCCACTCCACTCCTCTACACTCCACTCCACTCCACTCCACTCCGCTCCACTCCTCTCAAGTCAACACCACACCTCTCCACTCCACTCCACTCCACTCCACTCCACTGCACTCCACTGCACTCCGCTCCACTCCACTCCACTCCACTATACTCCACTCCACTCCACTTCACCTCACTCCAGTCCACACCACACCACACCTCTCCACTCCACTCCACTCCACTCCACTCCACACTACTCCACAACTCTCCACTCCACTTCACTCCACTCCACTGCACTCCACTCCACTCCACTCCACTCCACTCCACTCCGTTTTACTCCTCTCCACTCCACTCCACTCCACTCCACTCCACTCCACTCCACTCCACTCCACTCCACTCCACTGCACTCCACTGCACTCCACTCCATTCCACTCCACTCCACTCCACTCCACTCCACTCCACTCCACTCCACTCCACTCCACACCTCTCCACTCCACTCCACTCCACTCCACTCCACTCCACTCCACTCCACTCCAATCCACACTACTCCACAACACTCCACTCCACTCCACTCCACTCCACTGCACTCCACTCCACTCCACTCCACTCCACTCCACTTTGTTTTACTCCTCTCCACTCCACTCCACTCCACTCCACTCCACTCCACTCCACTCCACTCCACTCCACTCCACTCCACTCCACTCCACTGCACTCCACTGCACTCCACTCCATTCCACTCCACTCCACTCCACTCCACTCCACTCCACTCCACTCCACTCCACTCCACTCCACACCTCTCCACTCCACTCCACTCCACTCCACTCCACTCCACTCCACTCCACTCCACTCCACTCCACTCAACACCACACCTCTCCACTCCACTCCACTCCGCTCCGCACCACTCTACTCCACTCCACTCCACTCCACTCCACTGCACTCCACTCCACTCCACTCCACTCCACTCAACACCACACCTCTCCACTCCACTCCACTCCGCTCCGCACCACTCTACTCCACTCCACTCCACTCCACTCCACTCCACTCCACTCCACTCCACTCCAGTCCACACCACACCTCTCCACTCCACTCCACTCCACTCCACTCCACACCTCTCCACTCCACTCCACTCCACTCCACTCCACTCCACTCCACTCCACTCCACTCCACTCCGTTTTACTCCTCTCCACTCCACTCCACTCCACTCCACTCCACTCCACTCCACTCCACTCCACTCCACTCCGTTTTACTCCTGTCCACTCCACTCCACTGCACTCCACTGCACTCCGCTCCACTCCACTCCACTCCACTATACTCCACTCCACTCCACACCTCTCCACTCCACTCCACTCCACTCCACTCCACTCCACTCCACTCCACTCCGTTTTACTCCTGTCCACTCCACTCCACTGCACTCCACTGCACTCCACTGCACTCCACTCCACTCCACTCCCCTCCACTCTACTCCACTCAACACCACACCTCTCCACTCCACTCCACTCTGCTCCGCACCACTCTACTCCACTCCACTCCACTCCACTCCACTCCACTCCACACCACACCTCTCCACTGCACTCTACTCCACTCCACCCCACTCCATACCACACCCCTCCACTCCACTCCAGTCCACTCCACTCCTCTCCACTCCACTCCACTCCATACCACTCCACTCCACTCCACTCCACTCCCCTCCACTGCACTCCGCTCCACTCCACTCCACTCCACTCCACTCCACTCCACTCCACTCCACTCCACTCCACTCCACTCCACTCCGTTTTACTCCTGTCCACTGCACTCCACTGCACTCCACTGCGCTCCACTGCACTCCACTCCACTCCACTCCACTCCACTCCACTCTACTCCACTCCACACCACACCTCTCCACTCCACTCTACTCCTCTCCACCCCACTCCATACCACACACCTCCACTCCACTCCACTCCACTCCACTCCACACCACACCTCTCCACTGCACTCTACTCCACTCCACCCCACTCCATACCACACCCCTCCACTCCACTCCAGTCCACTCCACTCCTCTCCACTCCACTCCACACCTCTCCACTCCACTCCACACCTCTCCACTCCACTCCACTCCACACCACACCTCTCCACTCCACTCCACTCCACTCCTCTCTACTCCACTCCACTCCACTCATCTCCACTCCACTCCACTCCACTCCACTCCACTGCACTCCACTGCACTCCGCTCCACTCCACTCCATTCCACTCTACTCCACTCCACTCCACTTCACTTCACTCCAGTCCACACCACACCTCTCCACTCCACTCCACTCCACTCCACTCCACACCTCTCCACTCCACTCCACACCTCTCCACTCCACTCCACACCACACCTCTCCACTCCACTCCACTCCACTCCACTCCACTCCACTCCACACCACTCCACTCCTCTCCCTTTTACTCCTCTCCACTCCACTCCACTCCACTCCACTCAACTCAGCTCCACTCCACACCACTTTACTACTCTCCACTCAACACCACTATACTCCACACCAAACCTCTCCACACCACACCTCTCCACTCCTCTCCACTCCACTCTGCTTCACTCCACTCCACTCCACTCCACTCCACTCCACTCCACTCCGTTTTACTCCACTCCACTACTCCACTCCACTCCACACCACTCCACTCCACACCTCTCCACTCCACTCCACACCTCTCCACTCCACTCAACACCACACCTCTCCACTCCACTCCACTCCACTCCACTCCACTCCACTCCACTCCACTCCACTCCACTCCGTTTTACTCCTCTCCACTCCACTCCTCTACACTCCACTCCACTCCACTCCACTCCGCTCCACTCCTCTCAAGTCAACACCACACCTCTCCACTCCACTCCACTCCACTCCACTCCACTGCACTCCACTGCACTCCGCTCCACTCCACTCCACTCCACTATACTCCACTCCACTCCACTTCACCTCACTCCAGTCCACACCACACCACACCTCTCCACTCCACTCCACTCCACTCCACTCCACTCCACTCCACTCCACTCCACTCCACTCCACTCCACTCAACACCACACCTCTCCACTCCACTCCACTCCGCTCCGCACCACTCTACTCCACTCCACTCCACTCCACTCCACTGCACTGCACTCCACTCCACTCCACTCCACTCAACACCACACCTCTCCACTCCACTCCACTCCGCTCCGCACCACTCTACTCCACTCCACTCCACTCCACTCCACTCCACTCCAGTCCACACCACACCTCTCCACTCCACTCCACACCTCTCCACTCCACTCCACTCCACTCCACTCCACTCCACTCCGTTTTACTCCTCTCCACTCCACTCCACTCCACTCCACTCCACTCCACTCCACTCCACTCCACTCCACTCCACTCCACTCCACTCCACTCCGTTTTACTCCTGTCCACTCCACTCCACTGCACTCCACTGCACTCCACTCCACTCCACTCCACTCCACTCCACTCCACTCCACTCCACTCCACTCCACTCCACTCCACTCCACACCTCTCCACTCCACTCCACTCCACTCCACTCCACTCCACTCCACTCCACTCCACTCCGTTTTACTCCTGTCCACTCCACTCCACTGCACTCCACTGCACTCCACTGCACTGCACTCCACTCCACTCCCCTCCACTCTACTCCACTCAACACCACACCTCTCCACTCCACTCCACTCCGCTCCGCACCACTCTACTCCACTCCACTCCACTCCACTCCACTCCACTCCACTCCACTCCACTCCACTCCACACCACACCTCTCCACTGCACTCTACTCCACTCCACCCCACTCCATACCACACCCCTCCACTCCACTCCAGTCCACTCCACTCCTCTCCACTCCACTCCACTCCATACCACTCCACTCCACTCCACTCCACTCCACTCCCCTCCACTGCACTCCGCTCCACTCCACTCCACTCCACTCCACTCCACTCCACTCCACTCCACTCCGTTTTACTCCTGTCCACTGCACTCCACTGCACTCCACTGCACTCCACTGCACTCCACTGCACTCCACTCCACTCCACTCCACTCCACTCCACTCCACTCCACTCTACTCCACTCCACACCACACCTCTCCACTCCACTCTACTCCTCTCCACCCCACTCCATACCACACACCTCCACTCCACTCCACTCCACTCCACTCCACTCCACTCCACACCACACCTCTCCACTGCACTCTACTCCACTCCACCCCACTCCATACCACACCCCTCCAGTCCACTCCACTCCACTCCACTCCACTCCTCTCCACTCCACTCCACACCTCTCCACTCCACTCCACTCCACTCCACTCCACTCCACTCCACTCCACTCCACACCTCTCCACTCCACTCCACTCCACTCCACTCCACTCCACTCCACTCCACTCCACTCCACTCCGTTTTACTCCTGTCCACTCCACTCCACTGCACTCCACTGCACTCCACTGCACTGCACTCCACTCCACTCCCCTCCACTCTACTCCACTCAACACCACACCTCTCCACTCCACTCCACTCCGCTCCGCACCACTCTACTCCACTCCACTCCACTCCACTCCACTCCACTCCAC
The DNA here is from genome assembly GCA_036925125.1 of Oreortyx pictus. NCBI lineage: Eukaryota > Metazoa > Chordata > Aves > Galliformes > Odontophoridae > Oreortyx > Oreortyx pictus. The sequence continues at coordinate 714,055 of JAUPFR010000020.1, read as the reverse complement.
TCCACTCCACTCCACTCCACACCACACCTCTCCACTGCACTCTACTCCACTCCACCCCACTCCATACCACACCCCTCCACTCCACTCCAGTCCACTCCACTCCTCTCCACTCCACTCCACTCCATACCACTCCACTCCACTCCACTCCACTCCACTCCCCTCCACTGCACTCCGCTCCACTCCACTCCACTCCACTCCACTCCACTCCACTCCACTCCACTCCGTTTTACTCCTGTCCACTGCACTCCACTGCACTCCACTGCACTCCACTGCACTCCACTGCACTCCACTCCACTCCACTCCACTCCACTCCACTCCACTCCACTCTACTCCACTCCACACCACACCTCTCCACTCCACTCTACTCCTCTCCACCCCACTCCATACCACACACCTCCACTCCACTCCACTCCACTCCACTCCACTCCACTCCACTCCACTCCTCTCCACTCCACTCCACTCCACTCCACTCCACTCAACTCAGCTCCACTCCACACCACTTTACTACTCTCCACTCAACACCACTATACTCCACACCAAACCTCTCCACACCACACCTCTCCACTCCTCTCCACTCCACTCTGCTTCACTCCACTCCACTCCACTCCACTCCACTCCACTCCACTCCGTTTTACTCCACTCCACTACTCCACTCCACTCCACACCACTCCACTCCACACCTCTCCACTCCACTCCACACCTCTCCACTCCACTCAACACCACACCTCTCCACTCCACTCCACTCCACTCCACTCCACTCCACTCCACTCCGTTTTACTCCTCTCCACTCCACTCCTCTACACTCCACTCCACTCCACTCCACTCCGCTCCACTCCTCTCAAGTCAACACCACACCTCTCCACTCCACTCCACTCCACTCCACTCCACTGCACTCCACTGCACTCCGCTCCACTCCACTCCACTCCACTATACTCCACTCCACTCCACTTCACCTCACTCCAGTCCACACCACACCACACCTCTCCACTCCACTCCACTCCACTCCACTCCACACTACTCCACAACTCTCCACTCCACTCCACTCCACTCCACTCCACTCCACTCAACACCACACCTCTCCACTCCACTCCACTCCGCTCCGCACCACTCTACTCCACTCCACTCCACTCCACTCCACTCCACTCCACTCCACTCCAGTCCACACCACACCTCTCCACTCCACTCCACTCCACTCCACTCCACACCTCTCCACTCCACTCCACTCCACTCCACTCCACTCCACTCCACTCCACTCCGTTTTACTCCTCTCCACTCCACTCCACTCCACTCCACTCCACTCCACTCCACTCCACTCCACTCCACTCCACTCCACTCCACTCCGTTTTACTCCTGTCCACTCCACTCCACTGCACTCCACTGCACTCCACTCCACTCCACTCCACTCCACTCCACTCCACTCCACTCCACACCTCTCCACTCCACTCCACTCCACTCCACTCCACTCCACTCCACTCCACTCCACTCCGTTTTACTCCTGTCCACTCCACTCCACTGCACTCCACTGCACTCCACTGCACTCCACTCCACTCCACTCCCCTCCACTCTACTCCACTCAACACCACACCTCTCCACTCCACTCCACTCCGCTCCGCACCACTCTACTCCACTCCACTCCACTCCACTCCACTCCACTCCACACCACACCTCTCCACTGCACTCTACTCCACTCCACCCCACTCCATACCACACCCCTCCACTCCACTCCAGTCCACTCCACTCCTCTCCACTCCACTCCACTCCATACCACTCCACTCCACTCCACTCCACTCCACTCCCCTCCACTGCACTCCGCTCCACTCCACTCCACTCCACTCCACTCCACTCCACTCCACTCCACTCCACTCCACTCCACTCCGTTTTACTCCTGTCCACTGCACTCCACTGCACTCCACTGCACTCCACTGCACTCCACTGCACTCCACTCCACTCCACTCTACTCCACTCCACACCACACCTCTCCACTCCACTCTACTCCTCTCCACCCCACTCCATACCACACACCTCCGCTCCACTCCACTCCACTCCACTCCACTCCACTCCACTCCACACCACACCTCTCCACTGCACTCTACTCCACTCCACCCCACTCCATACCACACCCCTCCACTCCACTCCAGTCCACTCCACTCCTCTCCACTCCACTCCACTCCACTCCACTCCACTCCACTCCTCTCCACTCCACTCCACTCCACTCCACTCCACTCCACTCCACTCCACTCCACTCCACTCCACTCCACTGCACTCCACTGCACTCCGCTCCACTCCACTCCACTCCACTCTACTCCACTCCACTCCACTCCACTCCACACCTCTCCACTCCACTCCACTCCACTCCACTCCACACCTCTCCACTCCACTCCACACCACACCTCTCCACTCCACTCCACTCCACTGCACTCCACTCCAAACCCCTCCACTCCACTCCACTCCACTCCACTCCTCTCCACTCCACTCCACTCCATACCACTCCACTCCACTCCACTCCTCTCCACTCCACTCCACTCCACTCCACTCCCCTCCACTGCACTCCGCTCCACTCCACTCCACTCCACTCCGTTTTACTCCTGTCCACTCCACTCCACTCCACTCCACTCCACTCCACTCCACTCCACTCCACTCCACTCTACTCCACTCCACACCACACCTCTCCAGTTCACTCTACTCCTCTCCACCCCACTCCATACCACACACCTCCACTCCACTCCACTCCACTCCACTCCACTCCACTCCACTCCACTCCATACCACACCCCTCCACTCCACTCCTCTCCACTCCACTCCACTCCACTCCACTCCACTCCACTCCACTCCACTCCACTCCACTCCACTCCACTCCACTCCACTCCACTCCTCTCCACTCCACTCCACTCCACTCCACTCCGTTTTACTCCTCTCCACTGCACTCCACTGCATTCCACTGCACTCTTCTCCACTCCACTCCACTCCACTCCACTCCACTCCACTCTTCTCCACTCCACTCCACTTCTCTTCACTCCAGTCCACACCACACCTCTCCACTCCAATCCACTCCACTCCACACCTCTCCACTCCACTCCACACCTCTCCACTCCACTCCACACCTCTCCACTCCACTCCACTCCACACCACACCTCTCCACTCCTCTCCACTCCACTCCACTCCACTCCACTCCACTCTACTCCACTCCACTCCACTTCACTTCACTCCAGTCCACACCACATTTCTCCACTCCACTCCACTCCACTCCACTCCACACCTCTCCACTCCACTCCACACCTCTCCACTCCACTCCACTCCACTCCACTCCACTCCACTCCACACCACACCTCTCCACTCCACTCCACTCCACTCCACTCCACTCCACTCCACTCCACTCCACTCCACTCCTCTCCACTCCACTCCACTCCACTCCACTGCACTCCGCTCCACTCCACTCCACTCCACTCTACTCCACTCCACACCACACCTCTCCACTCCACTCCACTCCACTCCACTCCACACCTCTCCACTCCACTCCACACCTCTCCACTCCACTCCACTCCACTCCACTCCACTCCACTCCACTCCACACCACACCTCTCCACTCCACTCCACTCCACTCCACTCCACTCCACACCTCTCCAGTCCACTCCACTCCACTCCACTCCACTCCACTCCACTCCACTCCACTCCGTTTTACTCCTCTCCACTCCACTCCACTCCACTCCACTCCACTCCACTCCACTCCACTCCACTCCACTCCGTTTTACTCCTGTCCACTCCACTCCACTGCACTCCACTGCACTCCACTCCACTCCACTCCACTCCCCTCCACTCTACTCCACTCAACACCACACCTCTCCACTCCACTCCGCTCCGCACCACTCTACTCCACTCCACTCCACTCCACTCCACTCCACTCCACACCACACCTCTCCACTGCACTCTACTCCACTCCACCCCACTCCATACCACACCCCTCCACTCCACTCCAGTCCACTCCACTCCTCTCCACTCCACTCCACTCCATACCACTCCACTCCACTCCACTCCTCTCCACTCCACTCCACTCCACTCCACTCCCCTCCACTGCACTCCGCTCCACTCCACTCCACTCCACTCCACTCCACTCCACCCCACTCCATACCACACCCCTCCACTCCACTCCAGTCCACTCCACTCCTCTCCACTCCACTCCACTCCATACCACTCCACTCCACTCCACTCCTCTCCACTCCACTCCACTCCACTCCACTCCCCTCCACTGCACTCCGCTCCACTCCACTCCACTCCACTCCACTCCACTCCACTCCGTTTTACTCCTGTCCACTCCACTCCACTGCACACCACTGCACTCCACTGCACTCCACTGCACTCCACTCAACTCCACTCCACTCCACTCCACTCCACTCCACTCCACTCCACTCCACACCACACCTCTCCACTGCACTCTACTCCACTCCACCCCACTCCATACCACACCCCTCCACTCCACTCCAGTCCACTCCACTCCTCTCCACTCCACTCCACTCCAGTCCACTCCACTCCACTCCACTCCACTCCACTCCACTCCACTCCACTCCACTCCACTCCACTCCACTCCACTCCTCTCCACTCCACTCCACTCCACTCCACTCCACTCCACTCCACTCCACTGCACTCCGCTCCACTCCACTCCACTCCACTCTACTCCACTCCACTCCACTCCACACCTCTCCACTCCACTCCACTCCACTCCACTCCACACCCCTCCACTCCACTCCAGTCCACTCCACTCCTCTCCACTCCACTCCACTCCATACCACTCCACTCCACTCCACTCCTCCCCACTCCACTGCACTCCACTCCACTTCACTCCAATCCTTAACTCTTCTAATCACCACTCCACTCCACTCCACACCTCTCCACTCCACTCAACACCACACCTCTCCACTCCACTCCACTCCACTCCACTCCACTCCACTCCACTCCACTCCACTCCACTCCACTCCACTCCACTCCACTCCACTCATCTCCACTCCACTCCACTCCACTCCACTGCACTCCACTGCACTCCGCTCCACTCCACTCCATTCCACTCTACTCCACTCCACTCCACTTCACTTCACTCCAGTCCACACCACACCTCTCCACTCCACTCCACTCCACTCCACTCCACTCCTCTCCACTCCACTCCTCTCCACTCTACTCCACTCCACTCCACTCCACTCCTCTCCACTCCACTCCTCTCCACTCCACTCCACTACACTCCACTCCACTCCTCTCCACTCAACACCACTCCACTCTTCTCCACTCCACTCCACTCCTCTCCACTCAACACCACTCCACTCCACTCCTCTCCTTACCACTGTTCTCATCACCACTTCACTCCACTCCTCTCCACTCCACTCCACTCCACTCCACTCCACTCCCCTCCCCTCCACTGCACTCCGCTCCACTCCACTCCACTCCACTCCGTTTTACTCCTGTCCACTCCACTCCACTCCACTCCACTCCACTCCACTCCACTCCACTCCACTCCACTCCACTCCACTCCACTCCACTCCACTCCACTCTACTCCACTCCACACCACACCTCTCCAGTTCACTCTACTCCTCTCCACCCCACTCCATACCACACACCTCCACTCCACTCCACTCCACTCCACTCCACTCCACTCCACTCCACTCCACTCCACTCCACTCCATACCACACCCCTCCACTCCACTCCTCTCCACTCCACTCCACTCCACTCCACTCCACTCCACTCCACTCCACTCCACTCCACTCCTCTCCACTCCTCTCCACTCCACTCCACTCCACTCCACTCCGTTTTACTCCTCTCCACTGCACTCCACTGCATTCCACTGCACTCTTCTCCACTCCACTCCACTCCACTCCACTCTTCTCCACTCCACTCCACTTCTCTTCACTCCAGTCCACACCACACCTCTCCACTCCAATCCACTCCACTCCACACCTCTCCACTCCACTCCACACCTCTCCACTCCACTCCACTCCACACCACACCTCTCCACTCCTCTCCACTCCACTCCACTCCACTGCACTCCACTCCACTGCACTCCAATGCACTCCGCTCTACTCCACTCCACTCCACTCTACTCCACTCCACTCCACTTCACTTCACTCCAGTCCACACCACATTTCTCCACTCCACTCCACTCCACTCCACTCCACACCTCTCCACTCCACTCCACACCTCTCCACTCCACTCCACTCCACTCCACTCCACTCCACTCCACTCCACTCCACACCACACCTCTCCACTCCACTCCACTCCACTCCACTCCACACCTCTCCACTCCACTCCACACCTCTCCACTCCACTCCACACCACACCTCTCCACTCCACTCCACTCCACTCCACACCTCTCCACTCCACTCCACACCTCTCCACTCCACTCCACACCACACCTCTCCACTCCACTCCACTCCACTCCACTCCACTCCACTCCACACCACTCCACTCCTCTCCCTTTTACTCCTCTCCACTCCACTCCACTCCACTCCACTCAACTCAGCTCCACTCCACACCACTTTACTACTCTCCACTCAACACCACTATACTCCACACCAAACCTCTCCACACCACACCTCTCCACTCCTCTCCACTCCACTCTGCTTCACTCCACTCCACTCCACTCCACTCCACTCCACTCCACTCCACTCCGTTTTACTCCACTCCACTACTCCACTCCACTCCACACCACTCCACTCCACACCTCTCCACTCCACTCCACACCTCTCCACTCCACTCAACACCACACCTCTCCACTCCACTCCACTCCACTCCACTCCACTCCACTCCACTCCACTCCACTCCACTCCACTCCACTCCACTCCACTCCACTCCACTCCACTCCGTTTTACTCCTCTCCACTCCACTCCTCTACACTCCACTCCACTCCACTCCACTCCGCTCCACTCCTCTCAAGTCAACACCACACCTCTCCACTCCACTCCACTCCACTCCACTCCACTGCACTCCACTGCACTCCGCTCCACTCCACTCCACTCCACTATACTCCACTCCACTCCACTTCACCTCACTCCAGTCCACACCACACCACACCTCTCCACTCCACTCCACTCCACTCCACTCCACTCCACTCCACTCCACACTACTCCACAACTCTCCACTCCACTCCACTCCACTCCACTGCACTCCACTCCACTCCACTCCACTCCACTGCACTCCACTCCACTCCACTCCACTCCACTCCACTCCACTCCACTCCACTGCACTCCACTCCACTCCACTCCACTCCACTCCACTCCACTCCACTCCACACCTCTCCACTCCACTCCACTCCACTCCACTCCACTCCACTCCACTCCACTCCACTCCACTCCACTCAACACCACACCTCTCCACTCCACTCCACTCCGCTCCGCACCACTCTACTCCACTCCACTCCACTCCACTCCACTGCACTCCACTCCACTCCACTCCACTCCACTCAACACCACACCTCTCCACTCCACTCCACTCCGCTCCGCACCACTCTACTCCACTCCACTCCACTCCACTCCACTCCACTCCAGTCCACACCACACCTCTCCACTCCACTCCACTCCACTCCACTCCACACCTCTCCACTCCACTCCACTCCACTCCACTCCACTCCACTCCACTCCACTCCGTTTTACTCCTCTCCACTCCACTCCACTCCACTCCACTCCACTCCACTCCACTCCACTCCACTCCACTCCACTCCACTCCGTTTTACTCCTGTCCACTCCACTCCACTGCACTCCACTGCACTCCACTCCACTCCACTCCACTCCACTCCACTCCACTCCACTCCACTCCACTCCACTCCACACCTCTCCACTCCACTCCACTCCACTCCACTCCACTCCACTCCACTCCACTCCACTCCACTCCACTCCGTTTTACTCCTGTCCACTGCACTCCACTGCACTCCACTGCACTCCACTGCACTCCACTCCACTCCACTCCCCTCCACTCTACTCCACTCAACACCACACCTCTCCACTCCACTCCACTCCGCTCCGCACCACTCTACTCCACTCCACTCCACTCCACTCCACTCCACTCCACACCTCTCCACTCCACTCCACTCCACTCCACTCCACTCCACTCCACTCCACTCCACTCCACTCCACTCCGTTTTACTCCTGTCCACTGCACTCCACTGCACTCCACTGCACTCCACTGCACTCCACTCCACTCCACTCCCCTCCACTCTACTCCACTCAACACCACACCTCTCCACTCCACTCCACTCCGCTCCGCACCACTCTACTCCACTCCACTCCACTCCACTCCACTCCACTCCACTCCACTCCACACCACACCTCTCCACTGCACTCTACTCCACTCCACCCCACTCCATACCACACCCCTCCACTCCACTCCAGTCCACTCCACTCCTCTCCACTCCACTCCACTCCACTCCACTCCACTCCACTCCACTCCACTCCACTCCACTCCACTCCACTCCACTCCACTCCACTCCACTGCACTCCACTGCACTCCGCTCCACTCCACTCCACTCCACTCTACTCCACTCCACTCCACTCCACTCCACACCTCTCCACTCCACTCCACTCCACTCCACTCCACTCCACTCCACTCCACACCTCTCCACTCCACTCCACACCACACCTCTCCACTCCACTCCACTCCACTGCACTCCACTCCAAACCCCTCCACTCCACTCCAGTCCACTCCAAACCCCTCCACTCCACTCCAGTCCACTCCACTCCTCTCCACTCCACTCCACTCCATACCACTCCACTCCACTCCACTCCTCTCCACTCCACTCCACTCCACTCCACTCCCCTCCACTGCACTCCGCTCCACTCCACTCCACTCCACTCCGTTTTACTCCTGTCCACCCCACTCCACTGCACTCCACTGCACTCCACTGCACTCCACTCCACTCCACTCCACTCCACTCCACTCCACTCCACTCCACTCCACTCCGCTCCGCACCACTCTACTCCACTCCACTCCACTCCACTCCACTCCACTCCACTCCACTCCACTCCACACCACACCTCTCCACTGCACTCTACTCCACTCCACCCCACTCCATACCACACCCCTCCACTCCACTCCAGTCCACTCCACTCCTCTCCACTCCACTCCACTCCACTCCACTCCACTCCACTCCACTCCACTCCACTCCACTCCACTCCACTCCACTGCACTCCACTGCACTCCGCTCCACTCCACTCCACTCCACTCTACTCCACTCCACTCCACTCCACTCCACACCTCTCCACTCCACTCCACTCCACTCCACTCCACTCCACTCCACTCCACACCTCTCCACTCCACTCCACACCACACCTCTCCACTCCACTCCACTCCACTGCACTCCACTCCAAACCCCTCCACTCCACTCCAGTCCACTCCAAACCCCTCCACTCCACTCCAGTCCACTCCACTCCTCTCCACTCCACTCCACTCCATACCACTCCACTCCACTCCACTCCTCTCCACTCCACTCCACTCCACTCCACTCCCCTCCACTGCACTCCGCTCCACTCCACTCCACTCCACTCCGTTTTACTCCTGTCCACCCCACTCCACTGCACTCCACTGCACTCCACTCCACTCCACTCCACTCCACTCCACTCCACTCCACTCCACTCCACTCCACTCCACTCCACTCCACTCTACTCCACTCCACACCACACCTCTCCAGTTCACTCTACTCCTCTCCACCCCACTCCATACCACACACCTCCACTCCACTCCACTCCACTCCACTCCACTCCACTCCACTCCACTCCACTCCACTCCACTCCACTCCACTCCACTCCACTCCACTCCATACCACACCCCTCCACTCCACTCCACTCCTCTCCACTCCACTCCACTCCACTCCACTCCACTCCTCTCCACTCCACTCCACTCCACTCCACTCCACTCCACTCCACTCCACTCCACTGCACTCCACTGCACTCCGATCCACTCCACTCCACTCCACTCCACTCCACTCCACTCCACTCCACTCCACACCTCTCCACTCCTCTCCACTCCACTCCACTCCACTGCACTCCACTCCACTGCACTCCAATGCACTCCGCTCTACTCCACTCCACTCCACTCTACTCCACTCCACTCCACTTCACTTCACTCCAGTCCACACCACATTTCTCCACTCCACTCCACTCCACTCCACTCCACACCTCTCCACTCCACTCCACACCTCTCCACTCCACTCCACTCCACTCCACTCCACTCCACTCCACTCCACTCCACTCCACACCACACCTCTCCACTCCACTCCACTCCACTCCATTCCACTCTACTCCACTCCACTCCACTTCACTTCACTCCAGTCCACACCACACCTCTCCACTCCACTCCACTCCACTCCACTCCACACCTCTCCACTCCACTCCACACCTCTCCACTCCACTCCACACCACACCTCTCCACTCCACTCCACTCCACTCCACTCCACTCCACTCCACTGCACTCCACTCCACTCCACTCCACTCCACTCAACACCACACCTCTCCACTCCACTCCACTCCGCTCCGCACCACTCTACTCCACTCCACTCCACTCCACTCCACTCCACTCCAGTCCACACCACACCTCTCCACTCCACTCCACTCCACTCCACTCCACACCTCTCCACTCCACTCCACTCCACTCCACTCCACTCCACTCCACTCCACTCCGTTTTACTCCTCTCCACTCCACTCCACTCCACTCCACTCCACTCCACTCCACTCCACTCCACTCCACTCCACTCCGTTTTACTCCTGTCCACTCCACTCCACTGCACTCCACTGCACTCCACTCCACTCCACTCCACTCCACTCCACTCCACTCCACTCCACTCCACTCCACTCCACACCTCTCCACTCCACTCCACTCCACTCCACTCCACTCCACTCCACTCCACTCCACTCCACTCCACTCCACTCCGTTTTACTCCTGTCCACTCCACTCCACTGCACTCCACTGCACTCCACTGCACTCCACTCCACTCCACTCCCCTCCACTCTACTCCACTCAACACCACACCTCTCCACTCCACTCCACTCCGCTCCGCACCACTCTACTCCACTCCACTCCACTCCACTCCACTCCACTCCACTCCACTCCACTCCACACCACACCTCTCCACTGCACTCTACTCCACTCCACCCCACTCCATACCACACCCCTCCACTCCACTCCACTCCTCTCCACTCCACTCCACTCCACTCCACTCCACTCCACTCCACTCCACTCCACTCCACTCCACTCCACTCCACTCCACTCCACTCCACTGCACTCCGCTCCACTCCACTCCACTCCACTCTACTCCACTCCACTCCACTCCACTCCACACCTCTCCACTCCACTCCACTCCACTCCACTCCACTCCACTCCACTCCACACCTCTCCACTCCACTCCACACCACACCTCTCCACTCCACTCCACTCCACTGCACTCCACTCCAAACCCCTCCACTCCACTCCAGTCCACTCCAAACCCCTCCACTCCACTCCAGTCCACTCCACTCCTCTCCACTCCACTCCACTCCATACCACTCCACTCCTCTCCACTCCTCTCCACTCCACTCCACTCCACTCCACTCCCCTCCACTGCACTCCGCTCCACTCCACTCCACTCCACTCCGTTTTACTCCTGTCCACCCCACTCCACTGCACTCCACTGCACTCCACTCCACTCCACTCCACTCCACTCCACTCCACTCCACTCCACTCCACTCCACTCCACTCCACTCCACTCTACTCCACTCCACACCACACCTCTCCAGTTCACTCTACTCCTCTCCACCCCACTCCATACCACACACCTCCACTCCACTCCACTCCACTCCACTCCACTCCACTCCACTCCACTCCACTCCACTCCACTCCACTCCACTCCACTCCACTCCACTCCACTCCACTCCATACCACACCCCTCCACTCCACTCCACTCCTCTCCACTCCACTCCACTCCACTCCACTCCACTCCTCTCCACTCCACTCCACTCCACTCCACTCCACTCCACTCCACTCCACTCCACTGCACTCCACTGCACTCCGATCCACTCCACTCCACTCCACTCCACTCCACTCCACTCCACTCCACACCTCTCCACTCCTCTCCACTCCACTCCACTCCACTGCACTCCACTCCACTGCACTCCAATGCACTCCGCTCTACTCCACTCCACTCCACTCTACTCCACTCCACTCCACTTCACTTCACTCCAGTCCACACCACATTTCTCCACTCCACTCCACTCCACTCCACTCCACACCTCTCCACTCCACTCCACACCTCTCCACTCCACTCCACTCCACTCCACTCCACTCCACTCCACTCCACTCCACTCCACACCACACCTCTCCACTCCACTCCACTCCACTCCATTCCACTCTACTCCACTCCACTCCACTTCACTTCACTCCAGTCCACACCACACCTCTCCACTCCACTCCACTCCACTCCACTCCACACCTCTCCACTCCACTCCACACCTCTCCACTCCACTCCACACCACACCTCTCCACTCCACTCCACTCCACTCCACTCCACTCCACTCCACTGCACTCCACTCCACTGCACTCAAATGCACTCCGCTCTACTCCACTCCACTCCACTCCACTCCACTCCAGTCCACACCACACCTCTCCACTCCACTCCACTCCACTCCACACCTCTCCACTCCACTCCACTCCACTCCACTCCACTCCACTCCACTCCGTTTTACTCCTCTCCACTCCACTCCACTCCACTCCACTCCACTCCACTCCACTCCACTCCACTCCACTCCACTCCACTCCACTCCGTTTTACTCCTGTCCACTCCACTCCACTGCACTCCACTGCACTCCACTCCACTCCACTCCACTCCACTCCACTCCACTCCACTCCACACCTCTCCACTCCACTCCACTCCACTCCACTCCACTCCACTCCACTCCACTCCGTTTTACTCCTGTCCACTCCACTCCACTGCACTCCACTGCACTCCACTGCACTCCACTCCACTCCACTCCCCTCCACTCTACTCCACTCAACACCACACCTCTCCACTCCACTCCACTCCGCTCCGCACCACTCTACTCCACTCCACTCCACTCCACTCCACTCCACTCCACTCCACTCCACTGCACTCCACTGCACTCCGCTCCACTCCACTCTACTCCACTCCACTCCACTTCACTTCACTCCAGTCCACACCACACCTCTCCACTCCACTCCACTCCACTCCACTCCACACATCTCCACTCCACTCCACACCTCTCCACTCCACTCCACACCACACCTCTCCACTCCACTCCACTCCACTCCACTCCACTCCACTCCACTCCACTCCACACCACTCCACTCCACACCTCTCCACTCCACTCCACACCTCTCCACTCCACTCAACACCACACCTCTCCACTCCACTCCACTCCACTCCACTCCACTCCACTCCACTCCACTCCACTCAACACCACACCTCTCCACTCCACTCCACTCCGCTCCGCACCACTCTACTCCACTCCACTCCACTCCACTCCACTCCACTCCACTCCACTGCACTCCACTCCACTCCACTCCACACCACACCTTTCCACTCCACTCTACTCCACTCAACTCCACTCCATACCACACCCCTCCACTCCACTCCAGTCCACTCCACTCCTCTCCACTCCACTCCACTCCACTCCAATCCTCTCCACTCCTCTCCACTCCACTCCACTCCACTCCACTCCACTCCACTCCACTCCACTCCACTCCACTCCACTCCACTCCACTCCACTCCACTGCACTCCGCTCCACTCCAATCCACTCCACTCTTCTCCACTCCACTCCACTTCACTCCAGTCCACACCACACCTCTCCACTCCACTCCACTCCACTCCACTCCACACCTCTCCACTCCACTCCACACCTCTCCACTCCACTCCACTCCACTCCACACCTCTCCACTCCACTCCACTCCACTCCTCTCTACTCCACTCCACTCCACTCATCTCCACTCCACTCCACTCCACTCCACTCCACTGCACTCCACTGCACTCCGCTCCACTCCACTCCATTCCACTCTACTCCACTCCACTCCACTTCACTTCACTCCAGTCCACACCACACCTCTCCACTCCACTCCACTCCACTCCACTCCACACCTCTCCACTCCACTCCACACCTCTCCATTCCACTCCACACCACACCTCTCCACTCCACTCCACTCCACTCCACTCCACTCCACTCCACTCCACTCCACTCCACTCCACTCCACTCCACACCACTCCACTCCTCTCCCTTTTACTCCTCTCCACTCCACTCCACTCCACTCCACTCAACTCAGCTCCACTCCACACCACTTTACTACACTCCACTCAACACCACTATACTCCACACCAAACCTCTCCACACCACACCTCTCCACTCCTCTCCACTCCACTCTGCTTCACTCCACTCCACTCCACTCCACTCCACTCCACTCCACTCCACTCCACTCCGTTTTACTCCACTCCACTACTCCACTCCACTCCACACCACTCCACTCCACACCTCTCCACTCCACTCCACACCTCTCCACTCCACTCAACACCACACCTCTCCACTCCACTCCACTCCACTCCACTCCACTCCACTCCACTCCACTCCACTCCACTCCACTCCACTCCACTCCACTCCACTCCGTTTTACTCCTCTCCACTCCACTCCTCTCCACTCCACTCCACTCCACTCCACTCCGCTCCACTCCTCTCAAGTCAACACCACACCTCTCCACTCCACTCCACTCCACTGCACTCCACTGCACTCCGCTCCACTCCACTCCACTCCACTATACTCCACTCCACTCCACTTCACCTCACTCCAGTCCACACCACACCACACCTCTCCACTCCACTCCACTCCACTCCACACTACTCCACAACTCTCCACTCCACTCCACTCCACTCCACTGCACTCCACTCCACTCCACTCCACTCCACTCCACTCCGTTTTACTCCTCTCCACTCCACTCCACTCCACTCCACTCCACTCCACTCCACTCCACTCCACTCCACTCCACTGCACTCCACTGCACTCCACTCCACTCCACTCCACTCCACTCCACTCCACTCCACTCCACTCCACTCCACTCCACTCCACTCCACACCTCTCCACTCCACTCCACTCCACTCCACTCCACTCCACTCCACTCCACTCCACTCCACTCAACACCACACCTCTCCACTCCACTCCACTCCGCTCCGCACCACTCTACTCCACTCCACTCCACTCCACTCCACTGCACTCCACTCCACTCCACTCCACTCCACTCAACACCACACCTCTCCACTCCACTCCACTCCGCTCCGCACCACTCTACTCCACTCCACTCCACTCCACTCCACTCCACTCCACTCCACTCCACTCCACTCCACTCCACTCCAGTCCACACCACACCTCTCCACTCCACTCCACTCCACTCCACTCCACACCTCTCCACTCCACTCCACTCCACTCCACTCCACTCCACTCCACTCCACTCCACTCCACTCCGTTTTACTCCTCTCCACTCCACTCCACTCCACTCCACTCCACTCCACTCCACTCCACTCCACTCCACTCCACTCCACTCCGTTTTACTCCTGTCCACTCCACTCCACTGCACTCCACTGCACTCCGCTCCACTCCACTCCACTCCACTATACTCCACTCCACTCCACACCTCTCCACTCCACTCCACTCCACTCCACTCCACTCCACTCCACTCCACTCCACTCCACTCCACTCCACTCCACTCCACTCCACTCCGTTTTACTCCTGTCCACTCCACTCCACTGCACTCCACTGCAGTCCACTGCACTCCACTCCACTCCACTCCCCTCCACTCTACTCCACTCAACACCACACCTCTCCACTCCACTCCACTCCGCTCCGCACCACTCTACTCCACTCCACTCCACTCCACACCACACCTCTCCACTGCACTCTACTCCACTCCACCCCACTCCATACCACACCCCTCCACTCCACTCCAGTCCACTCCACTCCTCTCCACTCCACTCCACTCCATACCACTCCACTCCACTCCACTCCACTCCACTCCACTCCCCTCCACTGCACTCCGCTCCACTCCACTCCACTCCACTCCACTCCACTCCACTCCACTCCACTCCACTCCACTCCACTCCGTTTTACTCCTGTCCACTGCACTCCACTGCACTCCACTGCGCTCCACTGCACTCCACTCCACTCCACTCCACTCCACTCTAGTCCACTCCACACCACACCTCTCCACTCCACTCTACTCCTCTCCACCCCACTCCATACCACACACCTCCACTCCACTCCACTCCACTCCACTCCACACCACACCTCTCCACTGCACTCTACTCCACTCCACCCCACTCCATACCACACCCCTCCACTCCACTCCAGTCCACTCCACTCCTCTCCACTCCACTCCACACCTCTCCACTCCACTCCACACCTCTCCACTCCACTCCACTCCACACCACACCTCTCCACTCCACTCCACTCCACTCCTCTCTACTCCACTCCACTCCACTCATCTCCACTCCACTCCACTCCACTCCACTCCACTCCACTGCACTCCACTGCACTCCGCTCCACTCCACTCCATTCCACTCTACTCCACTCCACTCCACTTCACTTCACTCCAGTCCACACCACACCTCTCCACTCCACTCCACTCCACTCCACTCCACACCTCTCCACTCCACTCCACACCTCTCCACTCCACTCCACACCACACCTCTCCACTCCACTCCACTCCACTCCACTCCACTCCACTCCACACCACTCCACTCCTCTCCCTTTTACTCCTCTCCACTCCACTCCACTCCACTCCACTCAACTCAGCTCCACTCCACACCACTTTACTACTCTCCACTCAACACCACTATACTCCACACCAAACCTCTCCACACCACACCTCTCCACTCCTCTCCACTCCACTCTGCTTCACTCCACTCCACTCCACTCCACTCCACTCCACTCCACCCCACTCCGTTTTACTCCACTCCACTACTCCACTCCACTCCACACCACTCCACTCCACACCTCTCCACTCCACTCCACACCTCTCCACTCCACTCAACACCACACCTCTCCACTCCACTCCACTCCACTCCACTCCACTCCACTCCACTCCACTCCACTCCACTCCACTCCACTCCGTTTTACTCCTCTCCACTCCACTCCTCTACACTCCACTCCACTCCACTCCACTCCGCTCCACTCCTCTCAAGTCAACACCACACCTCTCCACTCCACTCCACTCCACTCCACTCCACTGCACTCCACTGCACTCCGCTCCACTCCACTCCACTCCACTATACTCCACTCCACTCCACTTCACCTCACTCCAGTCCACACCACACCACACCTCTCCACTCCACTCCACTCCACTCCACTCCACTCCACTCCACTCCACTCCACTCCACTCCACTCCACTCCACTCCACTCCACTCCACTCCACTCAACACCACACCTCTCCACTCCACTCCGCTCCGCACCACTCTACTCCACTCCACTCCACTCCACTCCACTGCACTCCACTCCACTCCACTCCACTCCACTCAACACCACACCTCTCCACTCCACTCCACTCCGCTCCGCACCACTCTACTCCACTCCACTCCACTCCACTCCACTCCACTCCAGTCCACACCACACCTCTCCACTCCACTCCACACCTCTCCACTCCACTCCACTCCACTCCACTCCACTCCACTCCACTCCGTTTTACTCCTCTCCACTCCACTCCACTCCACTCCACTCCACTCCACTCCACTCCACTCCACTCCACTCCACTCCACTCCACTCCACTCCACTCCACTCCGTTTTACTCCTGTCCACTCCACTCCACTGCACTCCACTGCACTCCACTCCACTCCACTCCACTCCACTCCACTCCACTCCACTCCACTCCACTCCACTCCACTCCACTCCACTCCACTCCACACCTCTCCACTCCACTCTACTCCACTCCACTCCACTCCACTCCACTCCACTCCACTCCACTCCACTCCGTTTTACTCCTGTCCACTCCACTCCACTGCACTCCACTGCACTCCACTGCACTGCACTCCACTCCACTCACCTCCACTCTACTCCACTCAACACCACACCTCTCCACTCCACTCCACTCCGCTCCGCACCACTCTACTCCACTCCACTCCACTCCACTCCACTCCACTCCACTCCACACCACACCTCTCCACTGCACTCTACTCCACTCCACCCCACTCCATACCACACCCCTCCACTCCACTCCAGTCCACTCCACTCCTCTCCACTCCACTCCACTCCATACCACTCCACTCCACTCCACTCCACTCCACTCCCCTCCACTGCACTCCGCTCCACTCCACTCCACTCCACTCCACTCCACTCCACTCCACTCCACTCCACTCCACTCCGTTTTACTCCTGTCCACTGCACTCCACTGCACTCCACTGCACTCCACTGCACTCCACTGCACTCCACTCCACTCCACTCCACTCCACTCCACTCTACTCCACTCCACACCACACCTCTCCACTCCACTCTACTCCTCTCCACCCCACTCCATACCACACACCTCCACTCCACTCCACTCCACTCCACTCCACTCCACTCCACTCCACACCACACCTCTCCACTGCACTCTACTCCACTCCACCCCACTCCATACCACACCCCTCCACTCCACTCCACTCCACTCCACTCCTCTCCACTCCACTCCACACCTCTCCACTCCACTCCACACCTCTCCACTCCACTCCACTCCACACCACACCTCTCCACTCCACTCCACTCCACTCCTCTCTACTCCACTCCACTCCACTCATCTCCACTCCATTCCACTCCACTCCACTCCACTGCACTCCACTGCACTCCGCTCCACTCCACTCCATTCCACTCTACTCCACTCCACTCCACTTCACTTCACTCCAGTCCATACCACACCTCTCCACTCCACTCCACTCCACTCCACTCCACACCTCTCCACTCCACTCCACACCTCTCCACTCAACTCCACACCACACCTCTCCACTCCACTCCACTCCACTCCACTCCACTCCACTCCACTCCACTCCACTCCACTCCACTCCACACCACTCCACTCCTCTCCCTTTTACTCCTCTCCACTCCACTCCACTCCACTCCACTCAACTCAGCTCCACTCCACACCACTTTACTACTCTCCACTCAACACCACTATACTCCACACCAAACCTCTCCACACCACACCTCTCCACTCCTCTCCACTCCACTCTGCTTCACTCCACTCCACTCCACTCCACTCCACTCCACTCCACTCCGTTTTACTCCACTCCACTACTCCACTCCACTCCACACCACTCCACTCCACACCTCTCCACTCCACTCCACACCTCTCCACTCCACTCAACACCACACCTCTCCACTCCACTCCACTCCACTCCACTCCACTCCACTCCACTCCACTCCACTCCACTCCACTCCACTCCACTCCACTCCACTCCGTTTTACTCCTCTCCACTCCACTCCTCTACACTCCACTCCACTCCACTCCACTCCGCTCCACTCCTCTCAAGTCAACACCACACCTCTCCACTCCACTCCACTCCACTCCACTGCACTCCACTGCACTCCGCTCCACTCCACTCCACTCCACTATACTCCACTCCACTCCACTTCACCTCACTCCAGTCCACACCACACCACACCTCTCCACTCCACTCCACTCCACTCCACTCCACTCCACTCCACTCCACACTACTCCACAACTCTCCACTCCACTCCACTCCACTCCACTGCACTCCACTCCACTCCACTCCACTCCACTCCACTCCACTCCACTCCACTCCACTGCACTCCACTCCACTCCACTCCACTCCACTCCACTCCACTCCACTCCACTCCACTCCACTCCACACCTCTCCACTCCACTCCACTCCACTCCACTCCACTCCACTCCACTCCACTCCACTCCACTCCACTCCACTCAACACCAAACCTCTCCACTCCACTCCACTCCGCTCCGCACCACTCTACTCCACTCCACTCCACTCCACTCCACTGCACTCCACTCCACTCCACTCCACTCCACTCAACACCACACCTCTCCACTCCACTCCACTCCGCTCCGCACCACTCTACTCCACTCCACTCCACTCCACTCCACTCCACTCCACTCCACTCCACTCCACTCCACTCCACTCCAGTCCACACCACACCTCTCCACTCCACTCCACTCCACTCCACTCCACACCTCTCCACTCCACTCCACACCTCTCCACTCCACTCCACTCCACTCCACTCCACTCCACTCCACTCCACTCCACTCCACTCCACTCCACTCCGTTTTACTCCTCTCCACTCCACTCCACTCCACTCCACTCCACTCCACTCCACTCCACTCCACTCCACTCCACTCCACTCCACTCCACTCCGTTTTACTCCTGTCCACTCCACTCCACTGCACTCCACTGCACTCCACTCCACTCCACTCCACTCCACTCCACTCCACTCCACTCCACTCCACTCCACACCTCTCCACTCCACTCCACTCCACTCCACTCCACTCCACTCCACTCCACTCCACTCCGTTTTACTCCTGTCCACTCCACTCCACTGCACTCCACTGCACTCCACTGCACTCCACTCCACTCCACTCCCCTCCACTCTACTCCACTCAACACCACACCTCTCCACTCCACTCCACTCCGCTCCGCACCACTCTACTCCACTCCACTCCACTCCACTCCACTCCACTCCACTCCACTCCACTCCACTCCACTCCACACCACACCTCTCCACTGCACTCTACTCCACTCCACCCCACTCCATACCACACCCCTCCACTCCACTCCAGTCCACTCCACTCCTCTCCACTCCACTCCACTCCACTCCACTCCACTCCACTCCACTCCACTCCACTCCACTCCACTGCACTCCACTGCACTCCGCTCCACTCCACTCCACTCCACTCTACTCCACTCCACTCCACTCCACTCCACACCTCTCCACTCCACTCCACTCCACTCCACTCCACTCCACACCTCTCCACTCCACTCCACACCACACCTCTCCACTCCACTCCACTCCACTGCACTCCACTCCAAACCCCTCCACTCCACTCCAGTCCACTCCAAACCCCTCCACTCCACTCCAGTCCACTCCACTCCTCTCCACTCCACTCCACTCCATACCACTCCACTCCACTCCACTGCACTCCACTGCACTCCACTCCACTCCACTCCCCTCCACTCCACTCCACTCCCCTCCACTGCACTCCGCTCCACTCCACTCCACTCCACTCCGTTTTACTCCTGTCCACTCCACTCCACTGCACTCCACTGCACTCCACTCCACTCCACTCCACTCCACTCCACTCCACTCCACTCCACTCCACTCCACTCCACTCCACTCCACTCCACTCTACTCCACTCCACACCACACCTCTCCAGTTCACTCTACTCCTCTCCACCCCACTCCATACCACACACCTCCACTCCACTCCACTCCACTCCACTCCACTCCACTCCACTCCACTCCACTCCACTCCATACCACACCCCTCCACTCCACTCCACTCCTCTCCACTCCACTCCACTCCACTCCACTCCACTCCACTCCTCTCCACTCCACTCCACTCCACTCCACTCCACTCCACTCCACTCCACTCCACTCCACTGCACTCCACTGCACTCCGATCCACTCCACTCCACTCCACTCCACTCCACTCCACTCCACTCCACACCTCTCCACTCCACTCCACTCCACTCCACTCCACTCCATTCCAATCCACTCCACTCCACTCCACTCCACTCCACTGCACTCCACTGCACTCCGCTCCACTCCACTCCACTCCACTCTACTCCACTCCACTCCACTCCACACCTCTCCACTCCACTCCACTCCACTCCACTCCACTCCACTCCACACCTCTCCACTCCACTCCACACCACACCTCTCCACTCCACTCCACTCCACTCCACTCCACTCCTCTCCACTCCACTCCACTCCACTCCACTCCACTCCACTCAACTCAGCTCCACTCCACACCACTTTACTACTCTCCACTCAACACCACTATACTCCACACCAAACCTCTCCACACCACACCTCTCCACTCCTCTCCACTCCACTCTGCTTCACTCCACTCCACTCCACTCCACTCCACTCCACTCCACTCCGTTTTACTCCACTCCACTACTCCACTCCACTCCACACCACTCCACTCCACACCTCTCCACTCCACTCCACACCTCTCCACTCCACTCAACACCACACCTCTCCACTCCACTCCACTCCACTCCACTCCACTCCACTCCACTCCACTCAACTCCACTCCACTCCACTCCACTCCACTCCACTCCGTTTTACTCCTCTCCACTCCACTCCTCTACACTCCACTCCACTCCACTCCACTCCGCTCCACTCCTCTCAAGTCAACACCACACCTCTCCACTCCACTCCACTCCACTCCACTCCACTCCACTCCACTCCGCTCCACTCCTCTCAAGTCAACACCACACCTCTCCACTCCACTCCACTCCACTCCACTCCACTGCACTCCACTGCACTCCGCTCCACTCCACTCCACTCCACTATACTCCACTCCACTCCACTTCACCTCACTCCAGTCCACACCACACCACACCTCTCCACTCCACTCCACTCCACTCCACTCCACTCCACTCCACTCCACACTACTCCACAACTCTCCACTCCACTCCACTCCACTCCACTGCACTCCACTCCACTCCACTCCACTCCACTCCACTCCACTCCACTCCACTCCACTCCGTTTTACTCCTCTCCACTCCACTCCACTCCACTCCACTCCACTCCACTCCACTCCACTCCACTCCACTCCACTCCACTCCACTCCACACCTCTCCACTCCACTCCACTCCACTCCACTCCACTCCACTCCACTCCACTCAACACCACACCTCTCCACTCCACTCCACTCCGCTCCGCACCACTCTACTCCACTCCACTCCACTCCACTACACTCCACTGCACTCCACTCCACTCCACTCCACTCCACTCAACACCACACCTCTCCACTCCACTCCACTCCGCTCCGCACCACTCTACTCCACTCCACTCCACTCCACTCCACTCCACTCCACTCCAGTCCACACCACACCTCTCCACTCCACTCCACTCCACTCCACTCCACACCTCTCCACTCCACTCCACTCCACTCCACTCCACTCCACTCCACTCCACTCCACTCCGTTTTACTCCTCTCCACTCCACTCCACTCCACTCCACTCCACTCCACTCCACTCCACTCCACTCCACTCCACTCCACTCCACTCCACTCCACTCCGTTTTACTCCTGTCCACTCCACTCCACTGCACTCCACTGCACTCCACTCCACTCCACTCCACTCCACTCCACTCCACTCCACTCCACACCTCTCCACTCCACTCCACTCCACTCCACTCCACTCCACTCCACTCCACTCCACTCCACTCCACTCCACTCCACTCCACTCCACTCCACTCCACTCCACTCCACTCCGTTTTACTCCTGTCCACTCCACTCCACTGCACTCCACTGCACTCCACTGCACTCCACTCCACTCCACTCCCCTCCACTCTACTCCACTCAACACCACACCTCTCCACTCCACTCCACTCCGCTCCGCACCACTCTACTCCACTCCACTCCACTCCACACCACACCTCTCCACTGCACTCTACTCCACTCCACCCCACTCCATACCACACCCCTCCACTCCACTCCAGTCCACTCCACTCCTCTCCACTCCACTCCACTCCATACCACTCCACTCCACTCCACTCCACTCCACTCCCCTCCACTGCACTCCGCTCCACTCCACTCCACACCACTCCACTCCACTCCACTCCACTCCACTCCACTCCGTTTTACTCCTGTCCACTGCACTCCACTGCACTCCACTGCACTCCACTGCACTCCACTGCACTCCACTGCACTCCACTCCACTCCACTCTACTCCACTCCACACCACACCTCTCCACTCCACTCTACTCCTCTCCACCCCACTCCATACCACACACCTCCACTCCACTCCACTCCACTCCACTCCACTCCACTCCACTCCACACCACACCTCTCCACTGCACTCTACTCCACTCCACCCCACTCCATACCACACCCCTCCACTCCACTCCAGTCCACTCCACTCCTCTCCACTCCACTCCACTCCATACCACTCCACTCCACTCCACTCCACTCCACTCCCCTCCACTGCACTCCGCTCCACTCCACTCCACTCCACTCCACTCCACTCCACTCCACTCCACTCCACTCCGTTTTACTCCTGTCCACTGCACTCCACTGCACTCCACTGCGCTCCACTGCACTCCACTCCACTCCACTCCACTCCACTCCACTCCACTCTACTCCACTCCACACCACACCTCTCCACTCCACTCTACTCCTCTCCACCCCACTCCATACCACACACCTCCACTCCACTCCACTCCACTCCACTCCACTCCACTCCACTCCACACCACACCTCTCCACTGCACTCTACTCCACTCCACCCCACTCCATACCACACCCCTCCACTCCACTCCAGTCCACTCCACTCCTCTCCACTCCACTCCACACCTCTCCACTCCACTCCACACCTCTCCACTCCACTCCACTCCACACCACACCTCTCCACTCCACTCCACTCCACTCCTCTCTACTCCACTCCACTCCACTCATCTCCACTCCACTCCACTCCACTCCACTCCACTGCACTCCACTGCACTCCGCTCCACTCCACTCCATTCCACTCTACTCCACTCCACTCCACTTCACTTCACTCCAGTCCACACCACACCTCTCCACTCCACTCCACTCCACTCCACTCCACACCTCTCCACTCCACTCCACACCTCTCCACTCCACTCCACACCACACCTCTCCACTCCACTCCACTCCACTCCACTCCACTCCACTCCACTCCACACCACTCCACTCCTCTCCCTTTTACTCCTCTCCACTCCACTCCACTCAACTCCACTCAACTCAGCTCCACTCCACACCACTTTACTACTCTCCACTCAACACCACTATACTCCACACCAAACCTCTCCACACCACACCTCTCCACTCCTCTCCACTCCACTCTGCTTCACTCCACTCCACTCCACTCCACTCCACTCCACTCCGTTTTACTCCACTCCACTACTCCACTCCACTCCACACCACTCCACTCCACACCTCTCCACTCCACTCAACACCACACCTCTCCACTCCACTCCACTCCACTCCACTCCACTCCACTCCACTCCACTCCACTCCACTCCGTTTTACTCCTCTCCACTCCACTCCTCTACACTCCACTCCACTCCACTCCACTCCACTCCGCTCCACTCCTCTCAAGTCAACACCACACCTCTCCACTCCACTCCACTCCACTCCACTCCACTGCACTCCACTGCACTCCGCTCCACTCCACTCCACTCCACTATACTCCACTCCACTCCACTTCACCTCACTCCAGTCCACACCACACCACACCTCTCCACTCCACTCCACTCCACTCCACTCCACTCCACTCCACTCCACTCCACTCCACTCCACTCCACTCAACACCACACCTCTCCACTCCACTCCACTCCGCTCCGCACCACTCTACTCCACTCCACTCCACTCCACTCCACTGCACTCCACTCCACTCCACTCCACTCCACTCAACACCACACCTCTCCACTCCACTCCACTCCGCTCCGCACCACTCTACTCCACTCCACTCCACTCCACTCCACTCCACTCCACTCCAGTCCACACCACACCTCTCCACTCCACTCCACACCTCTCCACTCCACTCCACTCCACTCCACTCCACTCCACTCCACTCCGTTTTACTCCTCTCCACTCCACTCCACTCCACTCCACTCCACTCCACTCCACTCCACTCCACTCCACTCCGTTTTACTCCTGTCCACTCCACTCCACTGCACTCCACTCCACTGCACTCCACTCCACTCCACTCCACTCCACTCCACTCCACTCCACTCCACTCCACTCCACTCCACACCTCTCCACTCCACTCCACTCCACTCCACTCCACTCCACTCCACTCCACTCCACTCCGTTTTACTCCTGTCCACTCCACTCCACTGCACTCCACTGCACTCCACTCCACTGCACTCCACTCCACTCCCCTCCACTCTACTCCACTCAACACCACACCTCTCCACTCCACTCCACTCCGCTCCGCACCACTCTACTCCACTCCACTCCACTCCACTCCACTCCACTCCACTCCACTCCACTCCACTCCACTCCACTCCACTCCACTCCACACCACACCTCTCCACTGCACTCTACTCCACTCCACCCCACTCCATACCACACCCCTCCACTCCACTCCAGTCCACTCCACTCCTCTCCACTCCACTCCACTCCATACCACTCCACTCCACTCCACTCCACTCCACTCCCCTCCACTGCACTCCGCTCCACTCCACTCCACTCCACTCCACTCCACTCCACTCCACTCCACTCCACTGCACTCCACTCCACTCCACTCCACACCTCTCCACTCCACTCCACTCCACTCCACTCCACTCCACTCCACTCCACTCCACTCCACTCCACTCCACTCCACTCCACTCCACTCCACTCCGTTTTACTCCTGTCCACTCCACTCCACTGCACTCCACTGCACTCCACTGCACTCCACTCCACTCCACTCCCCTCCACTCTACTCCACTCAACACCACACCTCTCCACTCCACTCCACTCCGCTCCGCACCACTCTACTCCACTCCACTCCACTCCACTCCACTCCACTCCACACCACACCTCTCCACTGCACTCTACTCCACTCCACCCCACTCCATACCACACCCCTCCACTCCACTCCAGTCCACTCCACTCCTCTCCACTCCACTCCACTCCATACCACTCCACTCCACTCCACTCCACTCCACTCCCCTCCACTGCACTCCGCTCCACTCCACTCCACTCCACTCCACTCCACTCCACTCCACTCCACTCCACTCCGTTTTACTCCTGTCCACTGCAATCCACTGCACTCCACTGCACTCCACTGCACTCCACTGCACTCCACTGCACTCCACTCCACTCCACTCTACTCCACTCCACACCACACCTCTCCACTCCACTCTACTCCTCTCCACCCCACTCCATACCACACACCTCCACTCCACTCCACTCCACTCCACTCCACTCCACTCCACTCCACTCCACACCACACCTCTCCACTGCACTCTACTCCACTCCACCCCACTCCATACCACACCCCTCCACTCCACTCCAGTCCACTCCACTCCTCTCCACTCCACTCCACTCCATACCACTCCACTCCACTCCACTCCACTCCACTCCCCTCCACTGCACTCCGCTCCACTCCACTCCACTCCACTCCACTCCACTCCACTCCACTCCACTCCACTCCACTCCGTTTTACTCCTGTCCACTGCACTCCACTGCACTCCACTGCGCTCCACTGCACTCCACTCCACTCCACTCCACTCCACTCCACTCTACTCCACTCCACACCACACCTCTCCACTCCACTCTACTCCTCTCCACCCCACTCCATACCACACACCTCCACTCCACTCCACTCCACTCCACTCCACTCCACTCCACTCCACTCCACTCCACACCACACCTCTCCACTGCACTCTACTCCACTCCACCCCACTCCATACCACACCCCTCCACTCCACTCCAGTCCACTCCACTCCTCTCCACTCCACTCCACACCTCTCCACTCCACTCCACACCTCTCCACTCCACTCCACTCCACACCACACCTCTCCACTCCACTCCACTCCACTCCTCTCTACTCCACTCCACTCCACTCATCTCCACTCCACTCCACTCCACTCCACTCCACTGCACTCCACTGCACTCCGCTCCACTCCACTCCATTCCACTCTACTCCACTCCACTCCACTTCACTTCACTCCAGTCCACACCACACCTCTCCACTCCACTCCACTCCACTCCACTCCACACCTCTCCACTCCACTCCACACCTCTCCACTCCACTCCACACCACACCTCTCCACTCCACTCCACTCCACTCCACTCCACTCCACTCCACTCCACTCCACTCCACACCACTCCACTCCTCTCCCTTTTACTCCTCTCCACTCCACTCCACTCCACTCCACTCAACTCAGCTCCACTCCACACCACTTTACTACTCTCCACTCAACACCACTATACTCCACACCAAACCTCTCCACACCACACCTCTCCACTCCTCTCCACTCCACTCTGCTTCACTCCACTCCACTCCACTCCACTCCACTCCACTCCGTTTTACTCCTCTCCACTACTCCACTCCACTCCACACCACTCCACTCCACACCTCTCCACTCCACTCAACACCACACCTCTCCACTCCACTCCACTCCACTCCACTCCACTCCACTCCACTCCACTCCACTCCACTCCACTCCGTTTTACTCCTCTCCACTCCACTCCTCTACACTCCACTCCACTCCACTCCACTCCACTCCACTCCGCTCCACTCCTCTCAAGTCAACACCACACCTCTCCACTCCACTCCACTCCACTCCACTCCACTGCACTCCACTGCACTCCGCTCCACTCCACTCCACTCCACTATACTCCACTCCACTCCACTTCACCTCACTCCAGTCCACACCACACCACACCTCTCCACTCCACTCCACTCCACTCCACTCCACTCCACTCCACTCCACTCCACTCCACTCCACTCAACACCACACCTCTCCACTCCACTCCACTCCGCTCCGCACCACTCTACTCCACTCCACTCCACTCCACTCCACTGCACTCCACTCCACTCCACTCCACTCCACTCAACACCACACCTCTCCACTCCACTCCACTCCGCTCCGCACCACTCTACTCCACTCCACTCCACTCCACTCCACTCCACTCCAGTCCACACCACACCTCTCCACTCCACTCCACACCTCTCCACTCCACTCCACTCCACTCCACTCCACTCCACTCCGTTTTACTCCTCTCCACTCCACTCCACTCCACTCCACTCCACTCCACTCCACTCCACTCCACTCCACTCCGTTTTACTCCTGTCCACTCCACTCCACTGCACTCCACTGCACTCCACTCCACTCCACTCCACTCCACTCCACTCCACTCCACTCCACTCCACTCCACTCCACTCCACTCCACTCCACACCTCTCCACTCCACTCCACTCCACTCCACTCCACTCCACTCCACTCCACTCCACTCCACTCCAATCCGTTTTACTCCTGTCCACTCCACTCCACTGCACTCCACTGCACTCCACTGCACTGCACTCCACTCCACTCCCCTCCACTCTACTCCACTCAACACCACACCTCTCCACTCCACTCCACTCCGCTCCGCACCACTCTACTCCACTCCACTCCACTCCACTCCACTCCACTCCACTCCACTCCACTCCACTCCACACCACACCTCTCCACTGCACTCTACTCCACTCCACCCCACTCCATACCACACCCCTCCACTCCACTCCAGTCCACTCCACTCCTCTCCACTCCACTCCACTCCATACCACTCCACTCCACTCCACTCCACTCCACTCCCCTCCACTGCACTCCGCTCCACTCCACTCCACTCCACTATACTCCACTCCACTCCACTTCACCTCACTCCAGTCCACACCACACCACACCTCTCCACTCCACTCCACTCCACTGCACTCCACTCCAAACCCCTCCACTCCACTCCAGTCCACTCCACTCCTCTCCACTCCACTCCACTCCATACCACTCCACTCCACTCCACTCCTCTCCACTCCACTCCACTCCACTCCACTCCACTCCCCTCCACTGCACTCCGCTCCACTCCACTCCACTCCACTCCGTTTTACTCCTGTCCACTCCACTCCACTGCACTCCACTCCACTCCACTCCACTCCACTCCACTCCACTCCACTCCACTCCACTCCACTCCACTCCACTCCACTCCACTCTACTCCACTCCACACCACACCTCTCCAGTTCACTCTACTCCTCTCCACCCCACTCCATACCACACACCTCCACTCCACTCCACTCCACTCCACTCCACTCCACTCCACTCCACTCCACTCCACTCCACTCCATACCACACCCCTCCACTCCACTCCTCTCCACTCCACTCCACTCCACTCCACTCCACTCCACTCCACTCCACTCCACTCCACTCCACTCCACTCCACTCCACTCCACTCCTCTCCACTCCTCTCCACTCCACTCCACTCCACTCCACTCCGTTTTACTCCTCTCCACTGCACTCCACTGCATTCCACTGCACTCTTCTCCACTCCACTCCACTCCACTCCACTCCACTCTTCTCCACTCCACTCCACTTCTCTTCACTCCAGTCCACACCACACCTCTCCACTCCAATCCACTCCACTCCACACCTCTCCACTCCACTCCACACCTCTCCACTCCACTCCACTCCACACCACACCTCTCCACTCCTCTCCACTCCACTCCACTCCACTGCACTCCACTCCACTGCACTCCAATGCACTCCGCTCTACTCCACTCCACTCCACTCTACTCCACTCCACTCCACTTCACTTCACTCCAGTCCACACCACATTTCTCCACTCCACTCCACTCCACTCCACTCCACTCCACACCTCTCCACTCCACTCCACACCTCTCCACTCCACTCCACTCCACTCCACTCCACTCCACTCCACTCCACACCACACCTCTCCACTCCACTCCACTCCACTCCACTCCACTCCACTCCACTCCACTCCTCTCCACTCCACTCCACTCCACTCCACTCCACTCCACTCCACTCCACTCCACTCCACTCCACTCCACTCCACTCCACTGCACTCCGCTCCACTCCACTCCACTCCACTCTACTCCACTCCACTCCACTTCACTTCACTCCAGTCCACACCACACCTCTCCACTCCACTCCACTCCACTCCACTCCACTCCACTCCACACCTCTCCACTCCACTCCACTCCACTCCACTCCACTCCACTCCACTCTACTCCACTCCACACCACACCTCTCCACTCCACTCCACTCCACTCCACTCCACTCCACACCTCTCCACTTCACTCCACTCCACTCCACTCCACTCCACTCCACTCCACTCCACTCCACTCCACTCCACTCCACTCCGTTTTACTCCTCTCCACTCCACTCCACTCCACTCCACTCCACTCCACTCCACTCCACTCCACTCCACTCCACTCCACTCCACTCCGTTTTACTCCTGTCCACTCCACTCCACTGCACTCCACTGCACTCCACTCCACTCCACTCCACTCCCCTCCACTCTACTCCACTCAACACCACACCTCTCCACTCCACTCCGCTCCGCACCACTCTACTCCACTCCACTCCACTCCACTCCACTCCACTCCACTCCACTCCACTCCACTCCACACCACACCTCTCCACTGCACTCTACTCCACTCCACCCCACTCCATACCACACCCCTCCACTCCACTCCAGTCCACTCCACTCCTCTCCACTCCACTCCACTCCATACCACTCCACTCCACTCCACTCCTCTCCACTCCACTCCACTCCACTCCACTCCACTCCACTCCCCTCCACTGCACTCCGCTCCACTCCACTCCACTCCACTCCACTCCACTCCACTCCACTCCGTTTTACTCCTGTCCACTCCACTCCACTGCACTCCACTGCACTCCACTGCACTCCACTGCACTCCACTCAACTCCACTCCACTCCACTCCACTCAACTCCACTCCACTCCACTCCACTCCACTCCACACCACACCTCTCCACTGCACTCTACTCCACTCCACCCCACTCCATACCACACCCCTCCACTCCACTCCAGTCCACTCCACTCCTCTCCACTCCACTCCACTCCACTCCAGTCCACTCCACTCCACTCCACTCCACTCCACTCCACTCCTCTCCACTCCACTCCACTCCACTCCACTCCACTCCACTCCACTCCACTGCACTCCGCTCCACTCCACTCCACTCCACTCTACTCCACTCCACTCCACTCCACACCTCTCCACTCCACTCCACTCCACTCCACTCCACACCCCTCCACTCCACTCCAGTCCACTCCACTCCTCTCCACTCCACTCCACTCCATACCACTCCACTCCACTCCACTCCTCCCCACTCCACTGCACTCCACTCCACTTCACTCCAATCCTTAACTCTTCTAATCACCACTCCACTCCACTCCACACCTCTCCACTCCACTCAACACCACACCTCTCCACTCCACTCCACTCCACTCCACTCCACTCCACTCCACTCCACTCCACTCCACTCCACTCCACTCCACTCCACTCCACTCCACTCCACTCATCTCCACTCCACTCCACTGCACTCCACTGCACTCCGCTCCACTCCACTCCATTCCACTCTACTCCACTCCACTCCACTTCACTTCACTCCAGTCCACACCACACCTCTCCACTCCACTCCACTCCACTCCACTCCACTCCACTCCACTCCTCTCCACTCCACTCCTCTCCACTCTACTCCACTCCACTCCACTCCACTCCTCTCCACTCCACTCCTCTCCACTCCACTCCACTACACTCCACTCCACTCCTCTCCACTCAACACCACTCCACTCTTCTCCACTCCACTCCACTCCTCTCCACTCAACACCACTCCACTCCACTCCTCTCCTTACCACTGTTCTCATCACCACTTCACTCCACTCCACTCCACTCCACTCCACTCCACTCCACTCCACTCCACTGCACTCCAATGCACTCCGCTCCACTCCACTCCACTCCACTCTACTCCACTCCACTCCACTCCACTCCACTCCACTCCACTCCACTCCACTCCACTCCACTCCACTCCGTTTTACTCCTCTCAACTCCACTCCACTGCACTCCACTCCACTCCACTGCACTCCACTCCACTCCACTGAACTCCACTCCACTCCACTCCACTCCACTCCACTCCACTCCACTCCACTCCACTCCACTCCACTCCACTCCACTCAACACCACACCTCTCCACTCCACACCACTCCGCTCCGCACCCCTCTACTCCACTCCACTCCACTCCACTCCACACCACACCTCTCCACTACACTCCACACCTCTCCACTCCACTCCACTCCACTCCACTCCACTCCACTCCACTCCACTCCACTCCACTGCACTCCACTCCACTCCACTCCTCTCCACTCCACTCCACTCCACTCCACTCCACTCCACTCCACTCCACTCCACTCCACTCCACTGCACTCCACTGCACTCCGCTCCACTCCACTCTACTCCACTCCACTCCACTTCACTTCACTCCAGTCCACACCACACCTCTCCACTCCACTCCACTCCACTCCACACCTCTCCACTCCACTCCACACCTCTCCACTCCACTCCACACCACTCCACTCCACTCCACTCCACTTCACTCCACTCCACTCCACTCCACACCACTCCACTCCACACCTCTCCACTCCACTCCACACCTCTCCACTCCACTCAACACCACACCTCTCCACTCCACTCCACTCCACTCCACTCCACTCCACTCCACTCCACTCCACTCCACTCCACTCCACTCCACTCCACTCAACACCACACCTCTCCACTCCACTCCACTCCGCTCCGCACCACTCTACTCCACTCCACTCCACTCCACTCCACTCCACTCCACTCCACTCCACTCCACTCCACTCCACACCACACCTCTCCACTCCACTCTACTCCACTCAACTCCACTCCATACCACACCCCTCCACTCCACTCCAGTCCACTCCACTCCTCTCCACTCCACTCCACTCCAGTCCACTCCACTCCACTCCAATCCTCTCCACTCCACTCCACTCCACTCCACTCCACTCCACTCCACTCCACTCCACTCCACTGCACTCCGCTCCACTCCACTCTTCTCCACTCCACTCCACTTCACTCCAGTCCACACCACACCACACCTCTCCACTCCACTCCACTCCACTCCACACCTCTCCACTCCACTCCACACCTCTCCACTCCACTCCACTCCACACCACACCTCTCCACTCCACTCCACTCCACTCCACTCTACTCCACTCCACTCCACTCATCTCCACTCCACTCCACTCCACTCCACTCCACTGCACTCCACTGCACTCCGCTCCACTCCACTCCATTCCACTCTACTCCACTCCACTCCACTTCACTTCACTCCAGTCCACACCACACCTCTCCACTCCACTCCACTCCACTCCCCTCCACTGCACTCCGCTCCACTCCACTCCACTCCAGTCCACTCCACTCCTCTCCACTCCACTCCACTCCATAGAACTCCACTCCACTCCACTCCTCTCCACTCCACTCCACTCCACTCCACTCCACTCCACTCCCCTCCACTCCACTCCACATAACTCCACTCCATTCCACTTCACTCCACTCCACTCCACTCCACTCCACTCCACTCCACTCCACTCCACTCCACTCCACTCCACTCCCCTCCACTCCAATCCACTCCACTCCACATAACTCCACGTAACACCATTCATCACCACTGCACTCCACTCCACTTCACTCCAATCCTTAACTCTTCTAATCACCACTCCACTCCACTCCACACCTCTCCACTCCACTCAACACCACACCTCTCCACTCCACTCCACTCCACTCCACTCCACTCCACTCCACTCCACTCCACTCCACTCCACTCCACTCCACTCATCTCCACTCCACTCCACTCCACTCCACTGCACTCCACTGCACTCCGCTCCACTCCACTCCATTCCACTCTACTCCACTCCACTCCACTTCACTTCACTCCAGTCCACACCACACCTCTCCACTCCTCTCCCTTTTACTCCTCTCCACTCCACTCCACTCCACTCAACTCAGCTCCACTCCACACCACTTTACTACTCTCCACTCAACACCACTATACTCCACACCAAACCTCTCCACACCACACCTCTCCACTCCTCTCCACTCCACTCCTCTCCACTCCACTCCACTACACTCCACTCCACTCCTCTCCACTCAACACCACTCCACTCTTCTCCACTCCACTCCACTCCTCTCCACTCAACACCACTCCACTCCACTCCTCTCCTTACCACTGTTCTCATCACCACTCCACTCCACTCCACTCCACTCCACTCCACTCCACTCCACTCCACTCCACTCCACTCCGTTTTACTCCTCTCCACTCCACTCCACTCCACTCCACTCCACTCCACTCCACTCCACTCCACTCCACTCCACTCCGTTTTACTCCTCTCCACTCCACTCCACTGCACTCCACTCCACTCCACTGAACTCCACTCCACTCCACTCCACTCCACTCCACTCCACTCCACTCCACTCCACTCAACTCCACTCAACACCACACCTCTCCACTCCACACCACTCCGCTCCGCACCACTCTACTCCACTCCACTCCACTCCACTCCACACCACACCTCTCCACTACACTCCACACCTCTCCACTCCACTCCACTCCACTCCACTCCACTCCACTCCACTCCACTCCACTCCACTCCACTCCACTCCACTCCACTGCACTCCACTGCACTCCACTCCTCTCCACTCCACTCCACTCCACTCCACTCCACTCCACTCCACTCCACTGCACTCCACTGCACTCCGCTCCACTCCACTCTACTCCACTCCACTCCACTTCACTTCACTCCACTCCACTCAACACCACACCTCTCCACTCCACACCTCTCCACTCCACTCCACTCCACTCCACTCCACTCCACTCCACTCCACTCCACTCCACTCCACTCCACTCCACTCCACTCCACTCCACTCCGTTTTACTCCTTTCCACTCCACTCCACTGCACTCCACTGCACTCCACTGCACTCCACTCCACTCCACTCCACTCCACTCCACTCCACACCTCTCCACTCCACTCCACTCCACTCCACTCCGTTTTACTCCTGTCCACTCCACTCCACTGCACTCCACTGCACTCCACTGCACTCCACTCCACTCCACTCCCCTCCACTCTACTCCACTCAACACCACACCTCTCCACTCCACTCCACTCCGCTCCGCACCACTCTACTCCACTCCACTCCACTCCACTCCACTCCACACCACACCTCTCCACTGCACTCTACTCCACTCCACCCCACTCCATACCACACCCCTCCACTCCACTCCAGTCCACTCCACTCCTCTCCACTCCACTCCACTCCATACCACTCCACTCCACTCCACTCCACTCCACTCCCCTCCACTGCACTCCGCTCCACTCCACTCCACTCCACTCCACTCCACTCCACTCCACTCCACTCCACTCCACTCCACTCCACTCCACTCCACTCCACTCCACTCCGTTTTACTCCTGTCCACTGCACTCCACTGCACTCCACTGCACTCCACTGCACTCCACTGCACTCCACTCCACTCCACTCCACTCCACTCCACTCTACTCCACTCCACACCACACCTCTCCACTCCACTCTACTCCTCTCCACCCCACTCCATACCACACACCTCCACTCCACTCCACTCCACTCCACTCCACTCCACTCCACTCCGTTTTACTCCTCTCCACTCCACTCCACTCCACTCCACTCCACTGCACTCCACTGCACTCCACTCCACTCCGTTTTACTCCTGTCCACTCCACTCCACTGCACTCCACTGCACTCCACTCCACTCCACTCCACTCCACTCCACTCCACTCCACACCTCTCCACTCCACTCCACTCCACTCCACTCCACTCCACTCCACTCCGTTTTACTCCTGTCCACTCCACTCCACTGCACTCCACTGCACTCCACTGCACTCCACTCCACTCCACTCCCCTCCACTCTACTCCACTCAACACCACACCTCTCCACTCCACTCCACTTTGCTCCGCACCACTCTACTCCACTCCACTCCACTCCACTCCACTCCACACCACACCTCTCCACTGCACTCTACTCCACTCCACCCCACTCCATACCACACCCCTCCACTCCACTCCAGTCCACTCCACTCCTCTCCACTCCACTCCACTCCACTCCATACCACTCCACTCCACTCCACTCCACTCCACTTTCCTCCACTGCACTCCGCTCCACTCCACTCTACTCCACTCCACTCCACTCCACTCCACTCCACTCCACTCCGTTTTACTCCTGTCCACTGCACTCCACTGCACTCCACTGCACTCCACTGCACTCCACTGCACTCCACTCCACTCCACTCCACTCCACTCCACTCTACTCCACTCCACACCACACCTCTCCACTCCACTCTACTCCTCTCCACCCCACTCCATACCACACACCTCCACTCCACTCCACTCCACTCCACTCCACTCCACTCCACTCCACTCCACTCCACTCCACTCCACTCCACACCACACCTCTCCACTGCACTCTACTCCACTCCACCCCACTCCATACCACACCCCTCCACTCCACTCCAGTCCACTCCACTCCTCTCCACTCCACTCCACACCTCTCCACTCCACTCCACACCTCTCCACTCCACTCCACTCCACACCACACCTCTCCACTCCACTCCACTCCACTCCTCTCTACTCCACTCCACTCCACTCATCTCCACTCCACTCCACTCCACTCCACTCCACTCCACTGCACTCCACTGCACTCCGCTCCACTCCACTCCATTCCACTCTACTCCACTCCACTCCACTTCACTTCACTCCAGTCCACACCACACCTCTCCACTCCACTCCACTCCACTCCACTCCACACCTCTCCACTCCACTCCACACCTCTCCACTCCACTCCACACCACACCTCTCCACTCCACTCCACTCCACTCCACTCCACTCCACTCCACTCCACACCACTCCACTCCTCTCCCTTTTACTCCTCTCCACTCCACTCCACTCCACTCCACTCAACTCAGCTCCACTCCACACCACTTTACTACTCTCCACTCAACACCACTATACTCCACACCAAACCTCTCCACACCACACCTCTCCACTCCTCTCCACTCCACTCTGCTTCACTCCACTCCACTCCACTCCACTCCACTCCACTCCACTCCACTCCGTTTTACTCCACTCCACTACTCCACTCCACTCCACACCACTCCACTCCACA
The DNA here is from genome assembly GCA_036925125.1 of Oreortyx pictus. NCBI lineage: Eukaryota > Metazoa > Chordata > Aves > Galliformes > Odontophoridae > Oreortyx > Oreortyx pictus. Next base: position 676,158 of record JAUPFR010000020.1, on the reverse strand, counting down.
CCTCTCCACTCCACTCCACACCTCTCCACTCCACTCAACACCACACCTCTCCACTCCACTCCACTCCACTCCACTCCACTCCACTCCACTCCACTCCACTCCACTCCACTCCACTCCACTCCACTCCGTTTTACTCCTCTCCACTCCACTCCTCTACACTCCACTCCACTCCACTCCACTCCGCTCCACTCCTCTCAAGTCAACACCACACCTCTCCACTCCACTCCACTCCACTCCACTCCACTCCACTCCACTCCACTGCACTCCACTGCACTCCGCTCCACTCCACTCCACTCCACTATACTCCACTCCACTCCACTTCACCTCACTCCAGTCCACACCACACCACACCTCTCCACTCCACTCCACTCCACTCCACTCCACTCCACTCCACTCCACTCCACTCCACTCCACACTACTCCACAACTCTCCACTCCACTCCACTCCACTCCACTGCACTCCACTCCACTCCACTCCACTCCACTCCACTCCACTCCGTTTTACTCCTCTCCACTCCACTCCACTCCACTCCACTCCACTCCACTCCACTCCACTCCACTCCACTCCACTGCACTCCACTCCACTCCACTCCACTCCACTCCACTCCACTCCACTCCACTCCACACCTCTCCACTCCACTCCACTCCACTCCACTCCACTCCACTCCACTCCACTCCACTCCACTCCACTCCACTCAACACCACACCTCTCCACTCCACTCCACTCCGCTCCGCACCACTCTACTCCACTCCACTCCACTCCACTCCACTGCACTCCACTCCACTCCACTCCACTCCACTCAACACCACACCTCTCCACTCCACTCCACTCCGCTCCGCACCACTCTACTCCACTCCACTCCACTCCACTCCACACCTCTCCACTCCACTCCACTCCACTCCACTCCACTCCACTCCACTGCACTCCACTGCACTCCGCTCCACTCCACTCCACTCCACTATACTCCACTCCACTCCACTTCACCTCACTCCAGTCCACACCACACCACACCTCTCCACTCCACTCCACTCCACTCCACTCCACTCCACTCCACTCCACTCCACTCCACTCCACTCCACACTACTCCACAACTCTCCACTCCACTCCACTCCACTCCACTGCACTCCACTCCACTCCACTCCACTCCACTCCACTCCACTCCGTTTTACTCCTCTCCACTCCACTCCACTCCACTCCACTCCACTCCACTCCACTCCACTCCACTGCACTCCACTCCACTCCACTCCACTCCACTCCACTCCACTCCACTCCACTCCACTCCACACCTCTCCACTCCACTCCACTCCACTCCACTCCACTCCACTCCACTCCACTCCACTCCACTCCACTCAACACCACACCTCTCCACTCCACTCCACTCCGCTCCGCACCACTCTACTCCACTCCACTCCACTCCACTCCACTGCACTCCACTCCACTCCACTCCACTCCACTCAACACCACACCTCTCCACTCCACTCCACTCCGCTCCGCACCACTCTACTCCACTCCACTCCACTCCACTCCACTCCACTCCACTCCACTCCACTCCACTCCACTCCACTCCAGTCCACACCACACCTCTCCACTCCACTCCACTCCACTCCACTCCACACCTCTCCACTCCACTCCACTCCACTCCGCTCCACTCCACTCCACTCCACTCTACTCCACTCCACTCCACTCCACTCCACACCTCTCCACTCCACTCCACTCCACTCCACTCCACTCCACTCCACTGCACTCCACTGCACTCCGCTCCACTCCACTCCACTCCACTATACTCCACTCCACTCCACTTCACCTCACTCCAGTCCACACCACACCACACCTCTCCACTCCACTCCACTCCACTCCACTCCACTCCACTCCACTCCACTCCACTCCACTCCACTCCACACTACTCCACAACTCTCCACTCCACTCCACTCCACTCCACTGCACTCCACTCCACTCCACTCCACTCCACTCCACTCCACTCCACTCCACTCCGTTTTACTCCTCTCCACTCCACTCCACTCCACTCCACTCCACTCCACTCCACTCCACTCCACTCCACTGCACTCCACTCCACTCCACTCCACTCCACTCCACTCCACTCCACTCCACTCCACACCTCTCCACTCCACTCCACTCCACTCCACTCCACTCCACTCCACTCCACTCCACTCCACTCAACACCACACCTCTCCACTCCACTCCACTCCGCTCCGCACCACTCTACTCCACTCCACTCCACTCCACTCCACTGCACTCCACTCCACTCCACTCCACTCCACTCAACACCACACCTCTCCACTCCACTCCACTCCGCTCCGCACCACTCTACTCCACTCCACTCCACTCCACTCCACTCCACTCCACTCCACTCCACTCCACTCCACTCCACTCCACTCCAGTCCACACCACACCTCTCCACTCCACTCCACTCCACTCCACTCCACACCTCTCCACTCCACTCCACTCCACTCCACTCCACTCCACTCCACTCCACTCCACTCCGTTTTACTCCTCTCCACTCCACTCCACTCCACTCCACTCCACTCCACTCCACTCCACTCCACTCCACTCCACTCCACTCCACTCCACTCCACTCCACTCCACTCCACTCCACACCTCTCCACTCCACTCCACTCCACTCCACTCCACTCCACTCCACTCCACTCCGTTTTACTCCTGTCCACTCCACTCCACTGCACTCCACTGCACTCCACTGCACTCCACTCCACTCCACTCCCCTCCACTCTACTCCACTCAACACCACACCTCTCCACTCCACTCCACTCCGCTCCGCACCACTCTACTCCACTCCACTCCACTCCACTCCACTCCACTCCACTCCACACCACACCTCTCCACTGCACTCTACGCCACTCCACCCCACTCCATACCACACCCCTCCACTCCACTCCAGTCCACTCCACTCCTCTCCACTCCACTCCACTCCACTCCACTCCACTCCACTCCACTCCACTCCACTCCACTCCACTCCACTGCACTCCACTGCACTCCGCTCCACTCCACTCCACTCCACTCTACTCCACTCCACTCCACTCCACTCCACACCTCTCCACTCCACTCCACTCCACTCCACTCCACTCCACACCTCTCCACTCCACTCCACACCACACCTCTCCACTCCACTCCACTCCACTGCACTCCACTCCAAACCCCTCCACTCCACTCCAGTCCACTCCAAACCCCTCCACTCCACTCCAGTCCACTCCACTCCTCTCCACTCCACTCCACTCCATACCACTCCACTCCACTCCACTCCTCTCCACTCCACTCCACTCCACTCCACTCCCCTCCACTGCACTCCGCTCCACTCCACTCCACTCCACTCCGTTTTACTCCTGTCCACTCCACTCCACTGCACTCCACTGCACTCCACTCCACTCCACTCCACTCCACTCCACTCCACTCCACTCCACTCCACTCCACTCCACTCTACACCACTCCACACCACACCTCTCCAGTTCACTCTACTCCTCTCCACCCCACTCCATACCACACACCTCCACTCCACTCCACTCCACTCCACTCCACTCCACTCCACTCCACTCCACTCCATACCACACCCCTCCACTCCACTCCACTCCTCTCCACTCCACTCCACTCCACTCCACTCCTCTCCACTCCACTCCACTCCACTCTACTCCACTCCACACCACACCTCTCCAGTTCACTCTACTCCTCTCCACCCCACTCCATACCACACACCTACACTCCACTCCACTCCACTCCACTCCACTCCACTCCACTCCACTCCACTCCACTCCACTCCACTCCACTCCACTCCATACCACACCCCTCCACTCCACTCCACTCCTCTCCACTCCACTCCACTCCACTCCACTCCACTCCACACCTCTCCACTCCACTCCACTCCACTCCACTCCACTCCACTCCACTCCACTCCACTCCACTCCACTCCACTCCACTCCACTCCACTCCATTCCAATCCACTCCACTCCACTCCACTGCACTCCACTGCACTCCGCTCCACTCCACTCCACTCCACTCTACTCCACTCCACTCCACTCCACACCTCTCCACTCCACTCCACTCCACTCCACTCCACTCCACTCCACTCCACTCCACTCCACTCCACTCCACACCTCTCCACTCCACTCCACACCACACCTCTCCACTCCACTCCACTCCACTCCACTCCTCTCCACTCCACTCCACTCCACTCCACTCCACTCAACTCAGCTCCACTCCACACCACTTTACTACTCTCCACTCAACACCACTATACTCCACACCAAACCTCTCCACACCACACCTCTCCACTCCTCTCCACTCCACTCTGCTTCACTCCACTCCACTCCACTCCACTCCACTCCACTCCACTCCACTCCGTTTTACTCCACTCCACTACTCCACTCCACTCCACACCACTCCACTCCACACCTCTCCACTCCACTCCACACCTCTCCACTCCACTCAACACCACACCTCTCCACTCCACTCCACTCCACTCCACTCCACTCCACTCCACTCCACTCCACTCCACACTACTCCACAACTCTCCACTCCACTCCACTCCACTCCACTGCACTCCACTCCACTCCACTCCACTCCACTCCACTCCACTCCACTCCACTCCGTTTTACTCCTCTCCACTCCACTCCACTCCACTCCACTGCACTCCACTCCACTCCACTCCACTCCACTGCACTCCACTCCACTCCACTCCACTCCACTCCACTCCACACCTCTCCACTCCACTCCACTCCACTCCACTCCACTCCACTCCACTCCACTCCACTCAACACCACACCTCTCCACTCCACTCCACTCCGCTCCGCACCACTCTACTCCACTCCACTCCACTCCACTACACTCCACTGCACTCCACTCCACTCCACTCCACTCCACTCAACACCACACCTCTCCACTCCACTCCACTCCGCTCCGCACCACTCTACTCCACTCCACTCCACTCCACTCCACTCCACTCCACTCCAGTCCACACCACACCTCTCCACTCCACTCCACTCCACTCCACTCCACACCTCTCCACTCCACTCCACTCCACTCCACTCCACTCCACTCCACTCCACTCCGTTTTACTCCTCTCCACTCCACTCCACTCCACTCCACTCCACTCCACTCCACTCCGTTTTACTCCTGTCCACTCCACTCCACTGCACTCCACTGCACTCCACTCCACTCCACTCCACTCCACTCCACTCCACTCCACTCCACTCCACTCCACTCCACTCCGTTTTACTCCTGTCCACTCCACTCCACTGCACTCCACTGCACTCCACTGCACTCCACTCCACTCCACTCCCCTCCACTCTACTCCACTCAACACCACACCTCTCCACTCCACTCCACTCCGCTCCGCACCACTCTACTCCACTCCACTCCACTCCACTCCACTCCACTCCACACCACACCTCTCCACTGCACTCTACTCCACTCCACTCCACTCCATACCACTCCACTCCACTCCACTCCACTCCACTCCCCTCCACTGCACTCCGCTCCACTCCACTCCACTCCACTCCACTCCACTCCACTCCACTCCACTCCACTCCACTCCACTCCACTCCACTCCGTTTTACTCCTGTCCACTGCACTCCACTGCACTCCACTGCACTCCACTGCACTCCACTGCACTCCACTCCACTCCACTCTACTCCACTCCACACCACACCTCTCCACTCCACTCTACTCCTCTCCACCCCACTCCATACCACACACCTCCACTCCACTCCACTCCACTCCACTCCACTCCACTCCACACCACACCTCTCCACTGCACTCTACTCCACTCCACCCCACTCCATACCACACCCCTCCACTCCACTCCAGTCCACTCCACTCCTCTCCACTCCACTCCACTCCACTCCACTCCACTCCACTCCTCTCCACTCCACTCCACTCCTCTCCACTCCACTCTGCTTCACTCCACTCCACTCCACTCCACTCCACTCCACTCCACTCCGTTTTACTCCACTCCACTACTCCACTCCACTCCACACCACTCCACTCCACACCTCTCCACTCCACTCCACACCTCTCCACTCCACTCAACACCACACCTCTCCACTCCACTCCACTCCACTCCACTCCACTCCACTCCACTCCACTCCACTCCACTCCACTCCACTCCGTTTTACTCCTCTCCACTCCACTCCTCTACACTCCACTCCACTCCACTCCACTCCGCTCCACTCCTCTCAAGTCAACACCACACCTCTCCACTCCACTCCACTCCACTCCACTCCACTGCACTCCACTGCACTCCGCTCCACTCCACTCCACTCCACTATACTCAAGTCCACTCCACTTCACCTCACTCCAGTCCACACCACACCACACCTCTCCACTCCACTCCACTCCACACTACTCCACAACTCTCCACTCCACTCCACTCCACTCCACTGCACTCCACTCCACTCCACTCCACTCCACTCCACTCCACTCCACTCCGTTTTACTCCTCTCCACTCCACTCCACTCCACTCCACTGCACTCCACTCCACTCCACTCCACTCCACTGCACTCCACTCCACTCCACTCCACTCCACTCCACTCCACACCTCTCCACTCCACTCCACTCCACTCCACTCCACTCCACTCCAGTCAACACCACACCTCTCCACTCCACTCCACTCCGCTCTGCACCACTCTACTCCACTCCACTCCACTACACTACACTCCACTGCACTCCACTCCACTCCACTCCACTCAACACCACACCTCTCCACTCCACTCCACTCCGCTCCGCACCACTCTACTCCACTCCACTCCACTCCACTCCACTCCACTCCACTCCAGTCCACACCACACCTCTCCACTCCACTCCACTCCACTCCACTCCACACCTCTCCACTCCACTCCACTCCACTCCACTCCACTCCACTCCGTTTTACTCCTCTCCACTCCACTCCACTCCACTCCACTCCACTCCACTCCACTCCACTCCACTCCACTCCACTCCACTCCACTCCACTCCACTCCGTTTTACTCCTGTCCACTCCACTCCACTGCACTCCACTGCACTCCACTCCACTCCACTCCACTCCACTCCACTCCACTCCACACCTCTCCACTCCACTCCACTCCACTCCACTCCACTCCACTCCACTCCACTCCACTCCGTTTTACTCCTGTCCACTCCACTCCACTGCACTCCACTGCACTCCACTGCACTCCACTCCACTCCACTCCCCTCCACTCTACTCCACTCAACACCACACCTCTCCACTCCACTCCACTCCGCTCCGCACCACTCTACTCCACTCCACTCCACTCCACTCCACTCCACTCCACTCCACACCACACCTCTCCACTGCACTCTACTCCACTCCACTCCACTCCATACCACTCCACTCCACTCCACTCCACTCCACTCCCCTTCACTCCACTCCACACCACACCTCTCCACTCCACTCCACTCCACTGCACTCCACTCCAAACCCCTCCACTCCACTCCAGTCCACTCCACTCCTCTCCACTCCACTCCACTCCATACCACTCCACTCCACTCCACTCCTCTCCACTCCACTCCACTCCACTCCACTCCCCTCCACTGCACTCCGCTCCACTCCACTCCACTCCACTCCGTTTTACTCCTGTCCACTCCACTCCACTGCACTCCACTCCAATCCACTCCACTCCACTCCACTCCGTTTTACTCCTCTCAACTCCACTCCACTGCACTCCACTCCACTCCACTGAACTCCACTCCACTCCACTCCACTCCACTCCACTCCACTCCACTCCACTCCACTCCACTCCACTCCACTCAACACCACACCTCTCCACTCCACACCACTCCGCTCCGCACCACTCTACTCCACTCCACTCCACTCCACTCCACACCACACCTCTCCACTACACTCCACACCTCTCCACTCCACTCCACTCCACTCCACTCCACTCCACTCCACTCCACTCCACTCCACTGCACTCCACTGCATTCCACTGCACTCTTCTCCACTCCACTCCACTCCACTCCACTCCACTCTTCTCCACTCCACTCCACTTCTCTTCACTCCAGTCCACACCACACCTCTCCACTCCAATCCACTCCACTCCACACCTCTCCACTCCACTCCACACCTCTCCACTCCACTCCACTCCACACCACACCTCTCCACTCCTCTCCAATCCACTCCACTCCACTGCACTCCACTCCACTGCACTCCAATGCACTCCGCTCTACTCCACTCCACTCCACTCTACTCCACTCCACTCCACTTCACTTCACTCCAGTCCACACCACATTTCTCCACTCCACTCCACTCCACTCCACTCCACTCCACACCTCTCCACTCCACTCCACACCTCTCCACTCCACTCCACTCCACTCCACTCCACTCCACTCCACTCCACACCACACCTCTCCACTCCACTCCACTCCACTCCACTCCACTCCACTCCTCTCCACTCCACTCCACTCCACTCCACTCCACTCCACTCCACTCCGTTTTACTCCTCTCCACTCCACTCCACTCCACTCCACTCCACTCCACTCCACTCTACTCCACTCCACTCCACTTCACTTCACTCCAGTCCACACCACATTTCTCCACTCCACTCCACTCCACTCCACTCCACTCCACACCTCTCCACTCCACTCCACACCTCTCCACTCCACTCCACTCCACTCCACTCCACTCCACTCCACACCACACCTCTCCACTCCACTCCACTCCACTCCACTCCACTCCACTCCACTCCACTCCACTCCTCTCCACTCCACTCCACTCCACTCCACTCCACTCCGTTTTACTCCTCTCCACTCCACTCCACTCCACTCCACTCCACTCCACTCCACTCCACTCCACTCCACTCCACTCCACTCCGTTTTACTCCTGTCCACTCCACTCCACTGCACTCCACTGCACTCCACTCCACTCCACTCCACTCCACTCCCCTCCACTCTACTCCACTCAACACCACACCTCTCCACTCCACTCCGCTCCGCACCACTCTACTCCACTCCACTCCACTCCACTCCCCTCCACTCTACTCCACTCAACACCACACCTCTCCACTCCACTCCGCTCCGCACCACTCTACTCCACTCCACTCCACTCCACTCCACTCCACTCCACTCCACTCCACTCCACTCCACTGCACTCCGCTCCACTCCACTCCACTCCACTCTACTCCACTCCACTCCACTTCACTTCACTCCAGTCCACACCACACCTCTCCACTCCACTCCACTCCACTCCACTCCACACCTCTCCACTCCACGCCACACCTCTCCACTCCACTCCACTCCACTCCACTCCACTCCACTCCACTCCACTCCACTCCACTCCACTCCACACCACACCTCTCCACTCCACTCCACTCCACTCCACTCCACTCCACTCCACTCCACTCCTCTCCACTCCACTCCACTCCACTCCACTCCACTCCACTGCACTCCACTCCACTCCACTCCACTCCGTTTTACTCCTCTCCACTCCACTCCACTCCACTCCACTCCACTCCACTCCACTTCACTCCACTCCACTCCACTCCACTCCACTCCACTCCACTCCGTTTTACTCCTGTCCACTCCACTCCACTGCACTCCACTGCACTCCACTCCACTCCACTCCACTCCCCTCCACTCCACTCCACTCAACACCACACCTCTCCACTCCACTCCACTCCGCTCCGCACCACTCTACTCCACTCCACTCCACTCCACTCCACTGCACTCCACTCCACTCCACTCCTCTCCACTCCACTCCACTCCACTCCACTCCACTCCACTCCACTCCGTTTTACTCCTCTCCACTCCACTCCACTCCACTCCACTCCACTCCACTCCACTCCACTCCACTCCACACCTCTCCACTCCACTCCACACCTCTCCACTCCACTCCACTCCACTCCACTCCACTCCACACCACACCTCTCCACTCCACTCCACTCCACTCCACTCCACTCCACTCCACTCCACTCCTCTCCACTCCACTCCACTCCACTCCACTCCACTCCGTTTTACTCCTCTCCACTCCACTCCACTCCACTCCACTCCACTCCACTCCACTCCACTCCACTCCACTCCACTCCACTCCACTCCACTCCACTCCGTTTTACTCCTGTCCACTCCACTCCACTGCACTCCACTGCACTCCACTCCACTCCACTCCACTCCACTCCCCTCCACTCTACTCCACTCAACACCACACCTCTCCACTCCACTCCGCTCCGCACCACTCTACTCCACTCCACTCCACTCCACTCCCCTCCACTCTACTCCACTCAACACCACACCTCTCCACTCCACTCCGCTCCGCACCACTCTACTCCACTCCACTCCACTCCACTCCACTCCACTCCACTCCACTCCACTCCACTCCACTGCACTCCGCTCCACTCCACTCCACTCCACTCTACTCCACTCCACTCCACTTCACTTCACTCCAGTCCACACCACACCTCTCCACTCCACTCCACTCCACTCCACTCCACACCTCTCCACTCCACGCCACACCTCTCCACTCCACTCCACTCCACTCCACTCCACTCCACTCCACTCCACTCCACTCCACTCCACACCACACCTCTCCACTCCACTCCACTCCACTCCACTCCACTCCACTCCACTCCACTCCTCTCCACTCCACTCCACTCCACTCCACTCCACTCCACTCCACTCCACTCCACTCCACTCCACTCCGTTTTACTCCTCTCCACTCCACTCCACTCCACTCCACTCCACTCCACTCCACTTCACTCCACTCCACTCCACTCCACTCCACTCCACTCCACTCCGTTTTACTCCTGTCCACTCCACTCCACTGCACTCCACTGCACTCCACTCCACTCCACTCCACTCCCCTCCACTCCACTCCACTCAACACCACACCTCTCCACTCCACTCCACTCCGCTCCGCACCACTCTACTCCACTCCACTCCACTCCACTCCACTGCACTCCACTCCACTCCACTCCACTCCACTCAACACCACACCTCTCCACTCCACTCCACTCCGCTCCGCACCACTCTACTCCACTCCACTCCACTCCACTCCACTCCACTCCACTCCACTCCACTCCACTCCACTCCACTCCAGTCCACACCACACCTCTCCACTCCACTCCACTCCACTCCACTCCACACCTCTCCACTCCACTCCACTGCACTCCACTCCACTCCACTCCACTCCACTCCACTCCACTCCACTCCACTCCACTCCACTCCACTCCACTCCACACCTCTCCACTCCACTCCACTCCACTCCACTCCACTCCACTCCACTCCGTTTTACTCCTGTCCACTCCACTCCACTGCACTCCACTGCACTCCACTCCACTCCACTCCACTCCCCTCCACTCTACTCCACTCAACACCACACCTCTCCACTCCACTCCGCTCCGCACCACTCTACTCCACTCCACTCCACTCCACTCCACTCCACTCCACTCCACTCCACTCCACTCCACTCCACTCCACACCACACCTCTCCACTGCACTCTACTCCACTCCACCCCACTCCATACCACACCCCTCCACTCCACTCCAGTCCACTCCACTCCTCTCCACTCCACTCCACTCCATACCACTCCACTCCACTCCACTCCTCTCCACTCCACTCCACTCCACTCCACTCCACTCCACTCCCCTCCACTGCACTCCGCTCCACTCCACTCCACTCCACTCCACTCCACTCCACTCCACTCCGTTTTACTCCTGTCCACTCCACTCCACTGCACTCCACTGCACTCCACTGCACTCCACTGCACTCCACTCAACTCCACTCCACTCCACTCCACTCAACTCCACTCCACTCCACTCCACTCCACACCACACCTCTCCACTGCACTCTACTCCACTCCACCCCACTCCATACCACACCCCTCCACTCCACTCCAGTCCACTCCACTCCTCTCCACTCCACTCCACTCCAGTCCACTCCACTCCACTCCACTCCACTCCACTCCACTCCTCTCCACTCCACTCCACTCCACTCCACTCCACTCCACTCCACTCCACTCCACTCCACTCCACTCCACTGCACTCCGCTCCACTCCACTCTACTCCACTCCACTCCACTCCACACCTCTCCACTCCACTCCACTCCACTCCACTCCACACCCCTCCACTCCACTCCAGTCCACTCAACTCCTCTCCACTCCACTCCACTCCATACCACTCCACTCCACTCCACTCCACTCCACTCCACTCCACTGCACTCCACTCCACTCCACTCCACTCCACTCCACTCCACTCCACTCCACTCCACTCCACTCCACTCCACTCCACACCTCTCCACTCCACTCCACTCCACTCCACTCCACTCCACTCCACTCCGTTTTACTCCTGTCCACTCCACTCCACTGCACTCCACTGCACTCCACTCCACTCCACTCCACTCCCCTCCACTCTACTCCACTCAACACCACACCTCTCCACTCCACTCCGCTCCGCACCACTCTACTCCACTCCACTCCACTCCACTCCACTCCACTCCACTCCACTCCACTCCACTCCACTCCACACCACACCTCTCCACTGCACTCTACTCCACTCCACCCCACTCCATACCACACCCCTCCACTCCACTCCAGTCCACTCCACTCCTCTCCACTCCACTCCACTCCATACCACTCCACTCCACTCCACTCCTCTCCACTCCACTCCACTCCACTCCACTCCACTCCACTCCCCTCCACTGCACTCCGCTCCACTCCACTCCACTCCACTCCACTCCACTCCACTCCACTCCGTTTTACTCCTGTCCACTCCACTCCACTGCACTCCACTGCACTCCACTGCACTCCACTGCACTCCACTCAACTCCACTCCAATCCACTCCACTCAACTCCACTCCACTCCACTCCACTCCACACCACACCTCTCCACTGCACTCTACTCCACTCCACCCCACTCCATACCACACCCCTCCACTCCACTCCAGTCCACTCCACTCCTCTCCACTCCACTCCACTCCAGTCCACTCCACTCCACTCCACTCCACTCCACTCCACTCCTCTCCACTCCACTCCACTCCACTCCACTCCACTCCACTCCACTCCACTCCACTCCACTCCACTCCACTCCACTGCACTCCGCTCCACTCCACTCTACTCCACTCCACTCCACTCCACACCTCTCCACTCCACTCCACTCCACTCCACTCCACACCCCTCCACTCCACTCCAGTCCACTCAACTCCTCTCCACTCCACTCCACTCCATACCACTCCACTCCACTCCACTCCTCCCCACTCCACTGCACTCCACTCCACTTCACTCCAATCCTTAACTCTTCTAATCACCACTCCACTCCACTCCACACCTCTCCACTCCACTCAACACCACACCTCTCCACTCCACTCCACTCCACTCCACTCCACTCCACTCCACTCCACTCCACTCCACTCCACTCCACTCCACTCATCTCCACTCCACTCCACTCCACTCCACTGCACTCCACTGCACTCCGCTCCACTCCACTCCATTCCACTCTACTCCACTCCACTCCACTTCACTTCACTCCAGTCCACACCACACCTCTCCACTCCACTCCACTCCACTCCACTCCACTCCACTCCTCTCCACTCCACTCCTCTTTACTGTACTCCACTCCACTCCACTCCACTCCTCTCCACTCCACTCCACTCCACTCCACTCCACTACACTCCACTCCACTCCTCTCCACTCTACTCCACTTCACTCCACTCCACTCCACTCCACTCCACTCCACTCCACTCCACTCCACTCCACTCCACTCCACTCCACTGCACTCCAATGCACTCCGCTCCACTCCACTCCACTCCACTCTACTCCACTCCACTCCACTCCACTCCACTCCACTCCACTCCACTCCGTTTTACTCCTCTCAACTCCACTCCACTGCACTCCACTCCACTCCACTGAACTCCACTCCACTCCACTCCACTCCACTCCACTCCACTCCACTCCACTCCACTCCACTCCACTCAACACCACACCTCTCCACTCCACACCACTCCGCTCCGCACCACTCTACTCCACTGCACTCCACTCCACTCCACACCACACCTCTCCACTACACTCCACACCTCTCCACTCCACTCCACTCCACTCCACTCCACTCCACTCCACTCCACTCCACTCCACTCCACTGCACTCCACTCCTCTCCACTCCACTCCACTCCACTCCACTCCACTCCACTCCACTCCACTCCACTGCACTCCACTGCACTCCGCTCCACTCCACTCTACTCCACTCCACTCCACTTCACTTCACTCCAGTCCACACCACACCTCTCCACTCCACTCCACTCCACTCCACACCTCTCCACTCCACTCCACACCTCTCCACTCCACTCCACACCACTCCACTCCACTCCACTCCACTCCACTCCACTCCACTCCACTCCACACCACTCCACTGCACACCTCTCCACTCCACTCCACACCTCTCCACTCCACTCAACACCACACCTCTCCACTCCACTCCACTCCACTCCACTCCACTCCACTCCACTCCACTCCACTCCACTCCACTCCACTCCACTCCACTCCACTCAACACCACACCTCTCCACTCCACTCCACTCCGCTCCGCACCACTCTACTCCACTCCACTCCACTCCACTCCACTCCACTCCACTCCACTCCACTCCACTCCACTCCACTCCACTCCACCACACCTCTCCACTCCACTCTACTCCACTCAACTCCACTCCATACCACACCCCTCCACTCCACTCCAGTCCACTCCACTCCTCTCCACTCCACTCCACTCCAGTCCACTCCACTCCCCTCCACTCTACTCCACTCAACACCACACCTCTCCACTCCACTCCGCTCCGCACCACTCTACTCCACTCCACTCCACTCCACTCCACTCCACTCCACTCCACTCCACTCCACTCCACTCCACTCCACTGCACTCCGCTCCACTCCACTCCACTCCACTCTACTCCACTCCACTCCACTTCACTTCACTCCAGTCCACACCACACCTCTCCACTCCACTCCACTCCACTCCACTCCACTCCACACCTCTCCACTCCACGCCACACCTCTCCACTCCACTCCACTCCACTCCACTCCACTCCACTCCACTCCACTCCACACCACACCTCTCCACTCCACTCCACTCCACTCCACTCCACTCCTCTCCACTCCACTCCACTCCACTCCACTCCACTCCACTCCACTCCACTCCACTCCACTCCACTCCGTTTTACTCCTCTCCACTCCACTCCACTCCACTCCACTCCACTCCACTCCACTCCACTCCACTCCACTCCACTCCACTCCACTCCACTCCGTTTTACTCCTGTCCACTCCACTCCACTGCACTCCACTGCACTCCACTCCACTCCACTCCACTCCCCTCCACTCTACTCCACTCAACACCACACCTCTCCACTCCACTCCGCTCCGCACCACTCTACTCCACTCCACTCCACTCCACTCCCCTCCACTCTACTCCACTCAACACCACACCTCTCCACTCCACTCCGCTCCGCACCACTCTACTCCACTCCACTCCACTCCACTCCACTCCACTCCACTCCACTCCACTCCACTCCACTCCACTCCACTCCACTGCACTCCGCTCCACTCCACTCCACTCCACTCTACTCCACTCCACTCCACTTCACTTCACTCCAGTCCACACCACACCTCTCCACTCCACTCCACTCCACTCCACTCCACACCTCTCCACTCCACGCCACACCTCTCCACTCCACTCCACTCCACTCCACTCCACTCCACTCCACTCCACTCCACTCCACTCCACTCCACTCCACACCACACCTCTCCACTCCACTCCACTCCACTCCACTCCACTCCACATTTCTCCACTCCACTCCACTCCACTCCACTCCACTCAACTCCACTCCACTCCACTCCACTCCACTCCACTCCGTTTTACTCCTCTCCACTCCACTCCACTCCACTCCACTCCACTCCACTCCACTCCACTCCACTCCACTCCACTCCACTCCGTTTTACTCCTGTCCACTCCACTCCACTGCACTCCACTGCACTCCACTCCACTCCACTCCACTCCCCTCCACTCTACTCCACTCAACACCACACCTCTCCACTCCACTCCGCTCCGCACCACTCTACTCCACTCCACTCCACTCCACTCCACTCCACTCCACTCCACTCCACTCCACTCCACTCCACACCACACCTCTCCACTGCACTCTACTCCACTCCACCCCACTCCATACCACACCCCTCCACTCCACTCCAGTCCACTCCACTCCTCTCCACTCCACTCCACTCCATACCACTCCACTCCACTCCACTCCTCTCCACTCCACTCCACTCCACTCCACTCCACTCCCCTCCACTGCACTCCGCTCCACTCCACTCCACTCCACTCCACTCCACTCCACTCCACTCCACTCCACTCCGTTTTACTCCTGTCCACTCCACTCCACTGCACTCCACTGCACTCCACTGCACTCCACTGCACTCCACTCAACTCCACTCCACTCCACTCCACTCAACTCCACTCCACTCCACTCCACTCCACACCACACCTCTCCACTGCACTCTACTCCACTCCACCCCACTCCATACCACACCCCTCCACTCCACTCCAGTCCACTCCACTCCTCTCCACTCCACTCCACTCCATACCACTCCACTCCACTCCACTCCTCTCCACTCCACTCCACTCCACTCCACTCCACTCCACTCCACTCCCCTCCACTGCACTCCGCTCCACTCCACTCCACTCCACTCCACTCCACTCCACTCCGTTTTACTCCTGTCCACTCCACTCCACTGCACTCCACTGCACTCCACTGCACTCCACTGCACTCCACTCAACTCCACTCCACTCCACTCCACTCAACTCCACTCCACTCCACTCCACTCCACACCACACCTCTCCACTGCACTCTACTCCACTCCACCCCACTCCATACCACACCCCTCCACTCCACTCCAGTCCACTCCACTCCTCTCCACTCCACTCCACTCCAGTCCACTCCACTCCACTCCACTCCACTCCACTCCACTCCACTCCTCTCCACTCCACTCCACTCCACTCCACTCCACTCCACTCCACTCCACTGCACTCCGCTCCACTCCACTCCGCTCCACTCTACTCCACTCCACTCCACTCCACACCTCTCCACTCCACTCCACTCCACTCCACTCCACACCCCTCCACTCCACTCCACTCCACTCCACTCCGTTTTACTCCACTCCACTACTCCACTCCACTCCACACCACTCCACTCCACACCTCTCCACTCCACTCAACACCACACCTCTCCACTCCACTCCACTCCACTCCACTCCACTCCACTCCACTCCACTCCACTCCACTCCACTCCACTCCACTCCACTGCACTCCGCTCCACTCCACTCCACTCCACTCCACTCTACTCCACTCCACTCCACTTCACTTCACTCCAGTCCACACCACACCTCTCCACTCCACTCCACTCCACTCCACTCCACACCTCTCCACTCCACGCCACACCTCTCCACTCCACTCCACTCCACTCCACTCCACTCCACTCCACTCCACTCCACTCCACTCCACACCACACCTCTCCACTCCACTCCACTCCACTCCACTCCACTCCACATTTCTCCACTCCACTCCACTCCACTCCACTCCACTCCACTCCACTCCACTCCACTCCACTCCACTCCACTCCACTCCGTTTTACTCCTCTCCACTCCACTCCACTCCACTCCACTCCACTCCACTCCACTCCACTCCACTCCACTCCACTCCGTTTTACTCCTGTCCACTCCACTCCACTGCACTCCACTGCACTCCACTCCACTCCACTCCACTCCCCTCCACTCTACTCCACTCAACACCACACCTCTCCACTCCACTCCGCTCCGCACCACTCTACTCCACTCCACTCCACTCCACTCCACTCCACTCCACTCCACTCCACTCCACTCCACTCCACACCACACCTCTCCACTGCACTCTACTCCACTCCACCCCACTCCATACCACACCCCTCCACTCCACTCCAGTCCACTCCACTCCTCTCCACTCCACTCCACTCCATACCACTCCACTCCACTCCACTCCTCTCCACTCCACTCCACTCCACTCCACTCCACTCCCCTCTACTGCACTCCGCTCCACTCCACTCCACTCCACTCCACTCCACTCCACTCCACTCCACTCCGTTTTACTCCTGTCCACTCCACTCCACTGCACTCCACTGCACTCCACTGCACTCCACTGCACTCCACTCAACTCCACTCCACTCCACTCCACTCAACTCCACTCCACTCCACTCCACTCCACACCACACCTCTCCACTGCACTCTACTCCACTCCACCCCACTCCATACCACACCCCTCCACTCCACTCCAGTCCACTCCACTCCTCTCCACTCCACTCCACTCCATACCACTCCACTCCACTCCACTCCTCTCCACTCCACTCCACTCCACTCCACTCCCCTCCACTGCACTCCGCTCCACTCCACTCCACTCCACTCCACTCCACTCCACTCCGTTTTACTCCTGTCCACTCCACTCCACTGCACTCCACTGCACTCCACTGCACTCCACTGCACTCCACTCAACTCCACTCCACTCCACTCCACTCAACTCCACTCCACTCCACTCCACTCCACACCACACCTCTCCACTGCACTCTACTCCACTCCACCCCACTCCATACCACACCCCTCCACTCCACTCCACTCCTCTCCACTCCACTCCACTCCAGTCCACTCCACTCCACTCCACTCCACTCCACTCCACTCCACTCCTCTCCACTCCACTCCACTCCACTCCACTCCACTCCACTCCACTCCACTGCACTCCGCTCCACTCCACTCCACTCCACTCTACTCCACTCCACTCCACTCCACTCCACACCTCTCCACTCCACTCCACTCCACTCCACTCCACACCCCTCCACTCCACTCCAGTCCACTCAACTCCTCTCCACTCCACTCCACTCCATACCACTCCACTCCACTCCACTCCTCCCCACTCCACTGCACTCCACTCCACTTCACTCCAATCCTTAACTCTTCTAATCACCACTCCACTCCACTCCACACCTCTCCACTCCACTCAACACCACACCTCTCCACTCCACTCCACTCCACTCCACTCCACTCCACTCCACTCCACTCCACTCCACTCCACTCAACACCACACCTCTCCACTCCACACCACTCCGCTCCGCACCACTCTACTCCACTCCACTCCACTCCACTCCACACCACACCTCTCCACTACACTCCACACCTCTCCACTCCACTCCACTCCACTCCACTCCACTCCACTCCACTCCACTCCACTCCACTCCACTCCACTCCACTCCACTGCACTCCACTCCTCTCCACTCCACTCCACTCCACTCCACTCCACTCCACTCCACTCCACTCCACTCCACTCCACTGCACTCCACTGCACTCCGCTCCACTCCACTCTACTCCACTCCACTCCACTTCACTTCACTCCAGTCCACACCACACCTCTCCACTCCACTCCACTCCACTCCACACCTCTCCACTCCACTCCACACCTCTCCACTCCACTCCACACCACTCCACTCCACTCCACTCCACTCCACTCCACTCCACTCCACACCACTCCACTCCACACCTCTCCACTCCACTCCACACCTCTCCACTCCACTCAACACCACACCTCTCCACTCCACTCCACTCCACTCCACTCCACTCCACTCCACTCCACTCCACTCCACTCCACTCCACTCCACTCCACTTAACACCACACCTCTCCACTCCACTCCACTCCGCTCCGCACCACTCTACTCCACTCCACTCCACTCCACTCCACTCCACTCCACTCCACTCCACTCCACTCCACTCCACTCCACTCCACTCCACCACACCTCTCCACTCCACTCTACTCCACTCAACTCCACTCCATACCACACCCCTCCACTCCACTCCAGTCCACTCCACTCCTCTCCACTCCACTCCACTCCAGTCCACTCCACTCCACTCCAATCCTCTCCACTCCACTCCACTCCACTCCACTCCACTCCACTCCACTCCACTCCACTCCACTCCACTCCACTCCACTGCACTCCGCTCCACTCCAATCCACTCCACTCTTCTCCACTCCACTCCACTTCACTCCAGTCCACACCACACCACACCTCTCCACTCCACTCCACTCCACTCCACTCCACACCTCTCCACTCCACTCCACACCTCTCCACTCCACTCCACTCCACACCACACCTCTCCACTCCACTCCACTCCACTCCACTCTACTCCACTCCACTCCACTCATCTCCACTCCACTCCACTCCACTCCACTCCACTGCACTCCACTGCACTCCGCTCCACTCCACTCCATTCCACTCTACTCCACTCCACTCCACTTCACTTCACTCCAGTCCACACCACACCTCTCCACTCCACTCCACTCCACTCCCCTCCACTGCACTCCGCTCCACTCCACTCCACTCCAGTCCACTCCACTCCTCTCCACTCCACTCCACTCCATACCACTCCACTCCACTCCACTCCTCTCCACTCCACTCCACTCCACTCCACTCCACTCCACTCCACTCCCCTCCACTCCACTCCACATAACTCCACTCCATTCCACTTCACTCCACTCCACTCCACTCCACTCCACTCCACTCCACTCCCCTCCACTCCAATCCACTCCACTCCACATAACTCCACGTAACACCATTCATCACCACTGCACTCCACTCCACTTCACTCCAATCCTTAACTCTTCTAATCACCACTCCACTCCACTCCACACCTCTCCACTCCACTCAACACCACACCTCTCCACTCCACTCCACTCCACTCCACTCCACTCCACTCCACTCCACTCCACTCCACTCCACTCATTTCCACTCCACTCCACTCCACTCCACTGCACTCCACTGCACTCCGCTCCACTCCACTCCATTCCACTCTACTCCACTCCACTCCACTTCACTTCACTCCAGTCCACACCACACCTCTCCACTCCACTCCACTCAACTCGACTCCACTCCTCTCCACTCCACTCCTCTCCACTCTACTCCACTCCACTCCACTCCACTCCTCTCCACTCCACTCCTCTCCACTCCACTCCACTACACTCCACTCCACTCCTCTCCACTCAACACCACTCCACTCTTCTCCACTCCACTCCACTCCTCTCCACTCCACTCCACTCCACTCCACTCCACTCCACTCCACTCCCCTCCACTCCACTCCACATAACTCCACTCCATTCCACTTCACTCCACTCCACTCCACTCCACTCCACTCCACTCCCCTCCACTCCAATCCACTCCACTCCACATAACTCCACGTAACACCATTCATCACCACTGCACTCCACTCCACTTCACTCCAATCCTTAACTCTTCTAATCACCACTCCACTCCACTCCACACCTCTCCACTCCACTCAACACCACACCTCTCCACTCCACTCCACTCCACTCCACTCCACTCCACTCCACTCCACTCCACTCCACTCCACTCCACTCCACTCCACTCCACTCCACTCATTTCCACTCCACTCCACTCCACTCCACTGCACTCCACTGCACTCCGCTCCACTCCACTCCATTCCACTCTACTCCACTCCACTCCACTTCACTTCACTCCAGTCCACACCACACCTCTCCACTCCACTCCACTCAACTCCACTCCACTCCTCTCCACTCCACTCCTCTCCACTCTACTCCACTCCACTCCACTCCACTCCTCTCCACTCCACTCCTCTCCACTCCACTCCACTACACTCCACTCCACTCCTCTCCACTCAACACCACTCCACTCTTCTCCACTCCACTCCACTCCTCTCCACTCAACACCACTCCACTCCACTCCTCTCCTTACCACTGTTCTCATCACCACTTCACTCCACTCCACTCCACTACACTCCACTCCACTCCACTCCACTCCTCTGCACTCCAATGCACTCCGCTCCACTCCACTCCACTCCACTCTACTCCACTCCACTCCACTCCACTCCACTCCACTCCACTCCACTCCACTCCACTCCACTCCGTTTTACTCCTCTCCACTCCACTCCACTGCACTCCACTCCACTCCACTGAACTCCACTCCACTCCACTCCACTCCACTCCGCTCCACTCCACTCCATTCCACTCTACTCCACTCCACTCCACTTCACTTCACTCCAGTCCACACCACACCTCTCCACTCCACTCCACTCAACTCCACTCCACTCCTCTCCACTCCACTCCTCTCCACTCTACTCCACTCCACTCCACACCACTCCTCTCCACTCCACTCCTCTCCACTCCACTCCACTACACTCCACTCCACTCCTCTCCACTCAACACCACTCCACTCTTCTCCACTCCACTCCACTCCTCTCCACTCAACACCACTCCACTCCACTCCTCTCCTTACCACTGTTCTCATCACCACTTCACTCCACTCCACTCCACTACACTCCACTCCACTCCACTCCACTCCTCTGCACTCCAATGCACTCCGCTCCACTCCACTCCACTCCACTCTACTCCACTCCACTCCACTCCACTCCACTCCACTCCACTCCACTCCACTCCACTCCACTCCGTTTTACTCCTCTCCACTCCACTCCACTGCACTCCACTCCACTCCACTGAACTCCACTCCACTCCACTCCACTCCACTCCACTCCACTCCACTCAACTCCACTCAACACCACACCTCTCCACTCCACACCACTCCGCTCCGCACCACTCTACTCCACTCCACTCTACTCCACTCCACACCACACCTCTCCACTACACTCCACACCTCTCCACTCCACTCCACTCCACTCCACTCCACTCCACTCCACTCCACTCCACTGCACTCCACTCCACTCCACTCCTCTCCACTCCACTCCACTCCACTCCACTCCACTCCACTCCACTCCACTCCACTCCACTCCACTCCACTGTACTCCACTGCACTCCGCTCCACTCCACTCTACTCCACTCCACTCCACTTCACTTCACTCCACTCCACTCAACACCACACCTCTCCACTCCACACCACTCCGCTCCGCACCACTCTACTCCACTCCACTCCACTCCACTCCACTCCACTCCACTCCACACCACACCTCTCCACTACACTCCACACCTCTCCACTCCACTCCACTCCACTCCACTCCACTCCACTCCACTCCACTCCACTCCACTCCACTCCACTCCTCTCCACTCCACTCCACTCCACTCCACTCCACTCCACTCCACTCCACTCCACGGCACTCCACTGCACTCCGCTCCACTCCACTCTACTCCACTCCACTCCACTTCACTTCACTCCAGTCCACACCACACCTCTCCACTCCACTCCACTCCACTCCACACCTCTCCACTCCACTCCACACCTCTCCACTCCACTCCACACCACACTTCTCCACTCCACACCACTCCACTCCACTCCACTCCACTCCACTCCACTCCACTCCACACCACTCCACTCCACACCTCTCCACTCCACTCCACACCTCTCCACTCCACTCAACACCACACCTCTCCACTCCACTCCACTCCACTCCACTCCACTCCACTCAACACCACACCTCTCCACTCCACACCACTCCGCTCCGCACCACTCTACTCCACTCCACTCCACTCCACTCCACTCCACTCCACTCCACTCCACTCCACTCCACTCCACTGCACTCCACTCCACTCCACTCCACACCACACCTCTCCACTCCACTCTACTCCACTCAACTCCACTCCATACCACACCCCTCCACTCCACTCCAGTCCACTCCACTCCTCTCCACTCCACTCCACTCCAGTCCTCTCCACTCCACTCCACTCCACTCCACTCCACTCCACTCCACTCCACTCCACTCCACTCCACTCCACTCCGCTCCACTGCACTCCGCTCCACTCCACTCCACTCCACACCACACCTCTCCACTCCACTCCACTCCACTCCACTCCACTCTACTCCACTCCACTCCACTCATCTCCACTCCACTCCACTCCACTCCACTCCACTGCACTCCACTGCACTCCGCTCCACTCCACTCCATTCCACTCTACTCCACTCCACTCCACTTCACTTCACTCCAGTCCACACCACACCTCTCCACTCCACTCCACTCCACTCCACTCCACACCTCTCCACTCCACTCCACACCACACCTCTCCACTCCACTCCACTCCACTCCACTCCACTCCACTCCACTCCACTCCACTCCAGTCCTCTCCACTCCACTCCACTCCACTCCACTCCACTCCACTCCACTCCACTCCACTCCACTCCACTCCACTGCACTCCGCTCCACTCCAATCCACTCCACTCTTCTCCACTCCACTCCACTTCACTCCAGTCCACACCACACCTCTCCACTCCACTCCACTCCACTCCACTCCACTCCACACCTCTCCACTCCACTCCACACCTCTCCACTCCACTCCACTCCACACCACACCTCTCCACTCCACTCCACTCCACTCCACTAAACTCTACTCCACTCCACTCCACTCATCTCCACTCCACTCCACTACACTCCACTCCACTGCACTCCACTGCACTCCGCTCCACTCCACTCCATTCCACTCTACTCCACTCCACTCCACTTCACTTCACTCCAGTCCACACCACACCTCTCCACTCCACTCCACTCCACTCCACTCCACACCTCTCCACTCCACTCCACACCACACCTCTCCACTCCACTCCACTCCACTCCACTCCACTCCACTCCACTCCACTCCACACCACTCCACTCCTCTCCCTTTTACTCCTCTCCACTCCACTCCACTCCACTCAACTCAGCTCCACTCCACACCACTTTACTACTCTCCACTCAACACCACTATACTCCACACCAAACCTCTCCACACCACACCTCTCCACTCCTCTCCACTCCACTCTGCTTCACTCCACTCCACTCCACTCCACTCCACTCCACTCCGTTTTACTCCACTCCACTACTCCACTCCACTCCACACCACTCAACTCCACACCTCTCCACTCCACTCCACACCTCTCCACTCCACTCAACACCACACCTCTCCACTCCACTCCACTCCACTCCACTCCACTGCACTCCGCTCCACTCCACTCCACTCCACTCCACTCCACTCCACTCCACTCCACTCCACTCCACTCCACTCCACTCCGTTTTACTCCTCTCCACTCCACTCCTCTACACTCCACTCCACTCCACTCCACTCCGCTCCACTCCTCTCAAGTCAACACCACACCTCTCCACTCCACTCCACTCCACTCCACTCCACTGCACTCCACTGCACTCCGCTCCACTCCACTCCACTCCACTATACTCCACTCCACTCCACTTCACCTCACTCCAGTCCACACCACACCACACCTCTCCACTCCACTCCACTCCACTCCACTCCACTCCACTCCACTCCACTCCACTCCACTCCACTCCACTCCACTCCACTCCACTCCACTCCACTCCACACTACTCCACAACTCTCCACTCCACTCCACTCCACTCCACTCCACTCCACTCCACTCCACTCCGTTTTACTCCTCTCCACTCCACTCCACTCCACTCCACTCCACTCCACTCCACTCCACTCCACTGCACTCCACTCCACTCCACTCCACTCCACTCCACTCCACTCCACTCCACACCTCTCCACTCCACTCCACTCCACTCCACTCCACTCCACTCCACTCCACTCCACTCAACACCACACCTCTCCACTCCACTCCACTCCGCTCCGCACCACTCTACTCCACTCCACTCCACTCCACTCCACTCCACTCCACTCAACACCACACCTCTCCACTCCACTCCACTCCGCTCCGCACCACTCTACTCCACTCCACTCCACTCCACTCCACTCCACTCCACTCCACTCAACACCACACCTCTCCACTCCACTCCACTCCACTCCACTCCACTCCACTCAACTCCACTCCACTCCACTCAACACCACACCTCTCCACTCCACTCCACTCCGCTCCGCACCACTCTACTCCACTCCACTCCACTCCACTCCACTCCACTCCACTCCACTCAACACCACACCTCTCCACTCCACTCCACTCCGCTCCGCACCACTCTACTCCACTCCACTCCACTCCACTCCACTCCACTCCACTCCACTCCACTCCACTCCACTCCAGTCCACACCACACCTCTCCACTCCACTCCACTCCACTCCACTCCACTCCACTCCACTCCACTCCACTCCACACCTCTCCACTCCACTCCACTCCACTCCACTCCACTCCACTCCGTTTTACTCCTCTCCACTCCACTCCACTCCACTCCACTCCACTCCACTCCACTCCACTCCACTCCACTCCACTCCTTTTTACTCCTGTCCACTCCACTCCACTGCACTCCACTGCACTCCACTCCACTCCACTCCACTCCACTCCACTCCACTCCACTCCACTCCACTCCACTCCACTCCACACCTCTCCACTCCACTCCACTCCACTCCACTCCACTCCACTCCACTCCACTCCACTCCACTCCACTCCACTCCGTTTTCCTCCTGTCCACTCCACTCCACTGCACTCCACTGCACTCCACTGCACTCCACTCCACTCCACTCCCCTCCACTCTACTCCACTCAACACCACACCTCTCCACTCCACTCCACTCCGCTCCGCACCACTCTACTCCACTCCACTCCACTCCACTCCACTCCACACCACACCTCTCCACTGCACTCTACTCCACTCCACCCCACTCCATACCACACCCCTCCACTCCACTCCAGTCCACTCCACTCCTCTCCACTCCACTCCACTCCATACCACTCCACTCCACTCCACTCCACTCCACTCCCCTCCACTGCACTCCGCTCCACTCCACTCCACTCCACTCCACTCCACTCCACTCCACTCCACTCCGTTTTACTCCTGTCCACTGCACTCCACTGCACTCCACTGCACTCCACTGCACTCCACTGCACTCCACTCCACTCCACTCCACTCCACTCCACTCCACTCCACTCTACTCCACTCCACACCACACCTCTCCACTCCACTCTACTCCTCTCCACCCCAGTCCATACCACACACCTCCACTCCACTCCACTCCACTCCACTCCACTCCACTCCACTCCACTCCACTCCACACCACACCTCTCCACTGCACTCTACTCCACTCCACCCCACTCCATACCACACCCCTCCACTCCACTCCACTCCACTCCACTCCACTCTACTCCACTCCACACCACACCTCTCCACTCCACTCTACTCCTCTCCACCCCAGTCCATACCACACACCTCCACTCCACTCCACTCCACTCCACTCCACTCCACTCCACACCACACCTCTCCACTGCACTCTACTCCACTCCACCCCACTCCATACCACACCCCTCCACTCCACTCCAGTCCACTCCACTCCTCTCCACTCCACTCCACTCCACTCCACTCCACTCCACTCCACTCCACTCCACTCCACTGCACTCCACTACACTCCGCTCCACTCCACTCTACTCCACTCCACTCCACTCCACTCCACTCCACTCCACTCCACTCCACTCCACTCCGTTTTACTCCTGTCCACTGCACTCCACTGCACTCCACTGCACTCCACTGCACTCCACTGCACTCCACTCCACTCCACTCCACTCCACTCCACTCCACTCCACTCTACTCCACTCCACACCACACCTCTCCACTCCACTCTACTCCTCTCCACCCCAGTCCATACCACACACCTCCACTCCACTCCACTCCACTCCACTCCACTCCACTCCACTCCACTCCACACCACACCTCTCCACTGCACTCTACTCCACTCCACCCCACTCCATACCACACCCCTCCACTCCACTCCACTCCACTCCACTCCACTCTACTCCACTCCACACCACACCTCTCCACTCCACTCTACTCCTCTCCACCCCAGTCCATACCACACACCTCCACTCCACTCCACTCCACTCCACTCCACTCCACTCCACACCACACCTCTCCACTGCACTCTACTCCACTCCACCCCACTCCATACCACACCCCTCCACTCCACTCCAGTCCACTCCACTCCTCTCCACTCCACTCCACTCCACTCCACTCCACTCCACTCCACTCCACTCCACTCCACTGCACTCCACTACACTCCGCTCCACTCCACTCTACTCCACTCCACTCCACTCCACTCCACACCTCTCCACTCCACTCCACTCCACTCCACTCCACTCCACTCCACTCCACTCCACTCCACTCCACACCTCTCGACTCCACTCCACACCACACCTCTCCACTCCACTCCACTCCACTGCACTCCACTCCACACCCCTCCACTCCACTCCAGTCCACTCCACTCCTCTCCACTCCACTCCACTCCATACCACTCCACTCCACTCCACTCCTCTCCACTCCACTCCACTCCACTCCACTCCACTCCACTCCACTCCCCTCCACTGCACTCCGCTCCACTCCACTCCACTCCACTCCGTTTTACTCCTGTCCACTCCACTCCACTGCACTCCACTGCACTGCACTCCACTGCACTCCACTCCACTCCACTCCACTCCACTCCACTCCACTCCACTCCACTCCACACCTCTCAACTCCACTCCACACCTCTCCACTCCACTCCACACCACACCTCTCCACTCCACTCCACTCCACTCCACTCCACTCCACTCCACTCCACTCCACTCCACTCCACTCCACTCCTCTCCACTCCACTCCAGTCCACTGCACTCCACTCCAATGCACTCCACTCCACTCCACTCCACTCACTCCACTCCACTCCACTCCACTCCACTCCACTCCACTCCACTCCACACCACACCTCTCCACTCCACTCTACTCCTCTCCACCCCAGTCCATACCACACACCTCCACTCCACTCCACTCCACTCCACTCCACTCCACACCACACCTCTCCACTGCACTCTACTCCACTCCACCCCACTCCATACCACACCTTTCCACTCCACTCCAGTCCACTCCACTCCTCTCCACTCCACTCCACTCCACTCCACTCCACTCCACTCCACTCCACTCCACTCCACTCCACTCCACTCCACTGCACTCCACTCCGTTTTACTCCTCTCCACTCCACTCCACTGCACTCCACTGCACTGCACTCCACTGCACTCCACTCCACTCCACTCCACTCCACTCCACTCCACTCCACTCCACTCCACTCCACTCCACTCCACTCTAC